>OFHU01001099.1:0-200967 GCA_900245905.1 Lacerta viridis
GAGGTCAATTTGGGAGAGTCAAAATGGCTTCAGGATTGCTCTCCTGTACTATTTCAGACAAGTGGTTTATACACTTACTTTTGTTACAGATAGGTAGCCGTGTTGGTCTGCCATAGTCAAAAAAAGGCAGTATAAACAAAATTCCTGGTCCCTGCTACTGAATGCTTCACTAAATAATGAAACTAAACTCTTTTGGCAACTGGTATCCGACTCAATGAAAAACAGCTCCCCAGCACCCAGATGTGTCACCCCAGCTCAAGTTTGGGAGAACCACTTTAGAAACGTATTTATGGAAAACCCAAACCTCCCTTCCAGCTTCCAGGATGATGACAGGGCTAAATTGGCACTGCTTCCACATTGGAGACCTGTTACAGTGGAGGAAGCCTATACATTAATTGAGACTCTGAATAATGGCAAGGATCCGGGAAAAGAGTTTATCCCAGCGGAACTGATTACATCAAATCAGCACCGATGGGCTCCACTTCTGGCAGCTCTTTTCACAAAAGTAAACAACTCGGGCAAGGTACCACATAGCTGGAAACATGCAATAGTCGTTCCAATCTTTAAGAGAGGCCACCCAAATGTACCCTCCAGTTACAGGCCAATTAGCCTGCTTTCAGTAATTGGGAAGTTGTATGCTCGTCTCCTCAGTAGCAAACTGACAATGTTTCTAAATGAATATAACATTCTATCTGAAGCCCAGGCAGCCTTTCGCGAGAACCATTCAACATCAGACCACTGTCATATGCTGTCCTTCTTAGCCGAAAAGTATAACAAAATAAAATAAAAAATTCCTTCAGTAGCACCTTAGAGACCAACTAAGTTTGTCTTGGTATGAGCTTTCTGTGCATGCACACTTCTTCAGATACGTATGTGTTTGCCTTGACATTTATTCATTTTATTCTATAGCTGAGACCTTAGAATTCTTATCACACTCTTAACTGCCTTCTCCATAGCCAGATAAAGGTTATCTCTGAGTACCTGAGCACAACCACAGAGCAAAGTCTCTTATCTCCCAGGAATCTGCTTTGCCAGCTTCGCAAATCAAGGACAGGCCCAGGTGCACGTTGGCCTGATCTGACAAGTCCTCATCCTGCTGCGAAGTCCTCATCCATGATCTGTGCAGTTTATTAACAACCATAAAAAACTGTTTTTCCCAGGAAGGCTGAGTGAGGTCCTGGGTGTACGCCAAGCAGATCTCGTGCGTGCTTATAAGCCTCAAAGACTTCAGTCAAGGAGACTCACTGTCGCATGAGAAGTACTTATTCCTGCATTGTACAAATACAGGATGGGTGACACCTGGCTTGAGAGCAGTACATGTGAAAAGGATCTAGGAGTCTTGGTAGACCATAAACTTGACATGAGTCAACAGTGTGATGCAGCAGCTAAAAAAGCCAATGCAATTCTGGGCTGCATCAATAGGAGTATAGCATCTAGATCAAGGGAAGTAATAGTACCACTGTATTCCGCTCTGGTCAGACCTCACCTGGAATACTGTGTCCAGTTCTGGGCACCACAGTTCAAGAAGGATACTGACAAGCTGGAACGTGTCCAGAGGAGGGCAACCAAAATGGTCAAGGCCTGGAAACGATGCCTTATGAGGAACGGCTTAGGGAGCTGGGTATGTTTAGCCTGGAGAAGAGAAGGTTAAGGGGTGATATGATAGCCATGTTCAAATATATAAAAGGATGTCATATAGAGGAGGGAGAAAGGTTGTTTTCTGCTGCTCCAGAGAAGCGGACACGGGCAATGGATTCAAACTACAAGAAAGAAGATTCCACCTAAACATTAGGAAGAACTTCCTGACAGTGAGAGCTGTGGACAGTGGATTTGCTGCCAAGGAGTGTGGTGGAGTCTCCTTCTTTGGAGGTCTTGAAGCGGAGGCTTGACAGCCATCTGTCAGGAATGCTTGATGGTGTTTCCTGCTTGGCAGGGGGTTGGACTGGATGGCCTGGGTCTCTTCCAACTCTAGGAATCTAGGATTCTAGGGGGGTTGGACTAGATGACCCCTGGTGTCCCTTCCAAGTCCACAATTCTAAGCATCTTTGCAGTGGATTAGGGTTTAAGGTGACATCCTTAGTACAGTATATGCTGAGGTATCTGCCACAGCCTCTTGTTCTGATCTGCGGGTCCAAATGCAGACCAGGACAAAGGGTTGACTGATGCTTTGAAGGACCCAGTTGCCAATCCAGAGTAGCTCAGTTGGTTAGAGTGTGGCGCTGTTAACGCCAAGGTTGCAGGTTCGATCCCTGCAAGAGACAGCCGCACATTCCTGCATTCCAGGGGTCTCTTTCCAACTCGACAATTCTCTCCGAATCTATTCGAATTCGAATGCTTTACTATAAAGGTGTATCAAGAGATTTACACGCAGGATATGTAGCTGACAGGCAGGCAGCAGGAGAAGCCTGCCCTCCCTCAACTCTAAACCAAAAGTTAAGGCTTCAAAGCAAGCAGATAAGCAGATGTGACCCCATTTTACAGTTTAAAACTGCTGCCCTTTATCCCAGCTCATGCTGCATCTACATTGGACTTGAAACCGTTTCACATTGGATATTTACCGCATTTTTCCGTGTGTAAGACGAAGTTATTTTATTTAAAAAGTATGCTAAAAATTGGGGGTCGTCTTATACACAGATGGGTGGCAAGGTGTGCATGCAGTTGGCTGTGGCGGTCCTGAGGGTTACTGTACATACTTGAGTATAAGCCTAGTTTTTCAGCACATTTTTTGTGCTGAAAAAGCTGCCCTCGGCTTATACTCGAGTGAGGCAGGCGGTGGGGGCAGCGAGAAAGAAGCCCTTTCTCTCCGCTCGTGCCGCGTCGCCCGCTCACCCCAGTCAACCATTCCTTAAGAAGTACAAGAACGGCGGTTCTTTACTCTCCCCAGGCAGCTTGTTCCATTCCTGAACTGCTCGCATAAATGCAAACTTTAGACCCCAGAAGGCAGAAAGCCTATCAGTTAAGGAAGTATTAAAACCCCACAGGTGCTCACTTTCCCTGGCTCCTGCTTAAACAGGACAGGATCCCAGCCTTCTCTGTATAACACAAGGGAACATTGCGCTGTGGGTTAAACCACAGAGCCCTAGGGCTTGCCGATCAGAAGAATGGCGGTTCGAATCCCCGCGACGGGGTGAGCTCCACAGCGGCAAAGGAGGAAGAGGAAGGAGCAGCCCAAAGCTGTTCTCCTCCTCCACAGCGCAAAGGTGAACCGGCTTATACTCGAGTCAATAAGCTTTCCCAGGTTTTTGTAGGAAAATTAGGTGCCTCGGCTTATATTCGGGTCGGCTTATACTCAAGTATATAGGTAGCGATTTTTGGCACCCCCCTCCATAAAAAGCTCAACAAGCCTGGCCAATCGCCCCCCATTTTCTCAATTTGGACTCCCAAAATATATACATGGGGGAGTCTTATAGATGGGGAAAGATGGTATTTTATTACAGCGTTTTAGACTGTTTCTCTCCCCCACCCACAATCCCACAATTGCTACAGTTGCTACAATATGGAATTGTGCAACTGTTTCTATTGCAGATGCTTTTTATGAGGAATCGCTTCAAGGTATTTGATGGGATGGGACGCGGGTGGCGCTGTGGTCCTAGGGCTTGCCGATCATAAGGTCGGCGGTTCGAATCCCCGCAGTGACGGGGTGAGCTCCCGTCGCTCGGTCCCTGCTCCTGCCACCTAGCAGTTCGAAAGCACGTCAAAGTGCAAGTAGATAAATAGGACCGCTCCGGCGGGAAGGTAAACGGCGTTTCCGTGCGCTGCTCTGGTTCGCCAGAAGCGGCTTGTCATGCTGGCCACATGACCCGGAAGCTGTACGCCGGCTCCCTCGGCCAGTAATGAGATGAGCGCCGCAACCCCAGAGTCGGACACGACTGGACTCAACGGTCAGGGGTCCCTTTACCTTTACCTTTATTTGACGGGATGCAAGTCATGCATGGAAATGAATAGACCAATAGACAAAGCTTTCCTTTGGGGTGTCTTTGAACTCCACGATTCTATGTTTTGGAGCACCTCCGAGGTGATATTCTCTGTCTCCTTGGTGGGGCACGCTTGGCAATGTCCGCTGCCAAGTGGGAGCTCAGTGCTCCTTTGTGCAATCATTGACTGACGACTTCGCCGCTGATCTTTGGAACCAGTTCCCTTTTCCAGGCATATCGGGACGTCTGCTTCTTTAAGGCTTAAGGAGCTCTTGGCTTTCATCAGCTGTGCTGCCAGCCCACCTGAGAGAGAGAAAAACAGCTGCAGGTGAGATTGCTCAAGTATAAAAGGTACCCTGCTGGGAGGGTTTCTTGTGTTTGAAAGTGGGTCTTCCTTGGCTGCATGCGCAGGTAAGTGATGGAGGAATGGACTGCTGCTCCTTTTGGAACTCACCTGTAGCACCTGCTTAAAAGTGGCTAGAAACTCTTGCCTCATATGCTTGTGAAGGAGAGTTTTCTGGAATTATAATGCTGTGTTTGGAACACTGCTCATCTCCCCCTCATATCTTTCCTTCCTTGTTTTCACCTCTTTCTTCCTTATTGTTGTTATTATTTTAAAAAGTGGCTAGAAACCTGCTCCTGGCTCCTGTGGATTTGGGTCGTGGGCTCTTCCTCTGGGTTGTTGTTTGTTTTATTACTTATTTCATAAAATTTATTCACTGCTTGAATGTAGAACACACTCAAATCCATTCACAAAAAAAATAAAATTGTCGATAAGAAGAACTAGCAATTTAAGATTTTTTAAATGTTAAAATAATAATAGATTCAATCTTGCACCACCTTTTTAAATATCCCGGCAGGCTTGTCTATAAAAAAAATGTTTTCAGGAGGCGCAGAGAATACAGCTAAGGCGCCTGGCCGATGTCAATAAGCAGGGAGTTCCAGAGGGCAGGTTTTGCCACACTGAGCGATCAGGTTCTCAGATATCACTTGGCACCTGTAACTGTGCCAGTTCCGCATATCAAAGCGGTCAAGTGGGCATATAAAGGGCACTTGTTCTCTTTCTGAAGAGGTGTGCATGCACACGAAAACTCATATCAAGAACACACTTAGTTGGTCTCTAAGGTGCTACTGGAAGGAATTTTTTATTTTATTCTGTTCTCTTTTGTAAGGCTTTGTATTCCAGGAAAAATCAAAGTTTAGTGTTTTTGTTTTTGTTTTTGTTTTTTAAAAAAACCTGAGAAATCGAATGGGGAAACTGGTTTCCAAAAGTGTGGATAAGGGGAGTTCTCTGCTGATCTTACCGGGTGGGTAGACACAGTTGGGGGGGGGAGGGGAGGGAGTTAAGGAAAGATGACTGAGGTGTGGGTAGAAGCATCTGCTGCAATTTCCTCTCCTGGAAATGTTGATCACAGCTCCAGACATGCTCAGTTCATGCACTGAGAGCAGCCGACAATGCTGCCCTCTTCAGCCTTGACAAGCCAGGGGGGTCCTTGAGTGCTGCTGCAACTGTTTGGTTCTTTGCATCTGTTCCTCCCTCTCTCTCTCTCTCCCCCCCCCCATCTGCAGGGAGATGGCAGCGTGCAGGAGGTTGCTGGGGCTGCTGGCTTTCTTGGCTGCCGGGGCTGCCGATGACTCGCTGCTGAATGTGTGCATGGATGGCAAACATCACAAGACGAAGCCTGGTAAAGAGGATGCCCTGCATGGGCAGGTAGGGCTCTCTCTCCCCCCCACCCCCCGGGAATCTGAAACTCAGTTCTATTCCTTGAGCTGAGCCGTGACGGAGAGAGTGAATGGAGGGCAACGGCAGCCTTTGCCAAACCTGGTGCTCTGCTGATAATGTTAGGACTACAGTCTCAGCCAACAGAGGTTGGGCAAGGCCATAGCTCTGAAGGAAAGCCAGCTTATTATTTTTAAATTTTTGCTAAGGCTATTCTAGGCTGCATCAACAGAAGTCTAGTGCCCAGATCAAGGGGAGTAATAGTCCCAGTCTATTCCATCTTCTTGGTCCGGCCCCACCAGTGTCCATTCTGGGCACTCCAGTTTAAGAAGGATGTTGGCATCCTTTTGGAAGAGGTCACAGGAGAATAACCAAGAGGATCTGTGGGCCATAAGCCTGGGTAGTGTGTATAATAATAATAATAATAATAATTAATTAATTAATTAATTATTTGTACCCCGCCCATCTGGCTGGGTCTCCCCAGCCACTCTGGGCGGCTTCCATCAAATATTAAAATACATTTAAAATATCACAGATTAAAAACTTCCCTAAACAGGGCTGCCTTCAGGTATTTTCTGAATGTCAGATAGTTATTTATCTCTTTGACCTCTGATGGGAGGGTGTTCCACAGGGCGGGCGCCACTACCGAGAAGGCCCTCTGCCTGGTTCCCTGTAGCTTTGCTTCTCGCAGTGAGGGAACCGCCAGAAGGCCCTCGGCGCTGGATCTCAGTGTCCGGGCTGAATGATGGGTGGAGACGCTCCTTCAGGTATACAGGACCGAGGCCGTTTAGGGCTTTAAAGGTCAACACCAACACTTTGAATTGTGCTCGGAAACGTACTGGGAGCCAATGTAGGTCTCTCAGGACCGGTGTTATGTGGTCCCGGCGGCCACTCCCAGTCACCAGTCTAGCTGCCGCATTCTGGATTAATTGCAGTTTCCGGGTCACCTTCAAAGGTAGCCCCACATAGAGCGCATTGCAGTAGTCCAAGCGGGAGATAACCAGAGCATGCACCACTCTGGTGAGACAGTCCGCGGGCAGGTAGGGTCTCAGCCTGCGTACCAGATGGAGCTGGTAGACAGCCGCCCTGGACACAGAATTAACCCGCGCCTCCATGGACAGCTGTGAGTCCAAAATGACTCCCAGACTACGCACCTGGTCCTTCAGGGGCACAGTTACACCATTCAGGACCAGGGAGTCCCCTGGACTGCCTAGACCAGGCATAGGCAAACTCCGGCCCTCCAGATGTTTGTGACTACAATTCCCACCATCCCTGACAACTGGTCCTCTTAGCTAGGGATGATGGGTATTTGAGTCCCAAACATCTGGAGGGCTGGAGTTTGCCTATGCCTGGCCTAGACAAGTCTCATTGACGTGGCCTGAAGGAAGGCAGAGCAAGACATTTGACACCAGTTGGCTGCAGGAGTTGCCGGAAGGAGGCAGACAAGGTGCCATCCAACCGCCTTAGGGACCCCACTCCAGATTTGTGTAGGGTTGACTCCTTAGGTCTGGAATCCAAGCCTTGAGAGCCAGGGTGTACCTTCCAACCCTATAGTTCTACTGGTGTACGATTTAATGGCAAGCTAAATGAGAATAAATTTTACCACTGGCTAGGAAGCAGGGCTAGGGGTGGGAGTGAATGAAGGCTGCGTGCAACACCCTAGTCTTGTTGTGGCATGGGAGGGAGGGCGAGGTGCTAGACGAGTTGGCCTTTCCTCCCGCCATCCCTCTCTTTCCCCATAGTGCTCCCCATGGAAAGAAAACGCTTGCTGTACAAATAACACGAGTCACGCCGCACACGATGACCAGTCCTACCTGTACAACTTTAACTGGGACCACTGCGGGATCATGTCACCTGCGTGTAAACGGCACTTCATCCAGGACACCTGCCTCTACGAATGCTCGCCCAACCTGGGGCCGTGGATTAACAAGGTGGGCTGGGGGGGGAAGCTTCAGCATTTTACCTGTGTACACCTACCCCCCACGCTCCCCTAAAAGAGAACTGGACCGAATTTGGTGGACTTTGGGTGCCCCCTGTTCTTCCGTGTGTAGAGAAAGGAATTGCAGCAGTGGTTCTCAAACATTTTCGGGCCACCCCTCCTTGGTTCCACAAACTCGCCCCCCTACTCTATAGAATGCGTTATAAGAGCCGGTTTGGTGCAGTGGTTAAGAGTGGTAGACTCGTAATCTGGGGAACGGGGTTCGCGTCTCTGCTCCTCCACATGCAGCTGCTGGGTGACCTTGGGCTAGTCACACTTCTCTGAAGTCTCTCAGCCCCACTCACCTCACAGAGTGTTTGTTGTGGGGGAGGAAGGGAAAGGAGATGTTAGCTGCTTTGAGACTCCTTTGGGTAGCGATAAAGTGGGATTTCAAATCCAAACTCCTCCTCTTCCTCCTCCTCCTCCTCCTCCTCCTCTCCTTTTCTTCTTCTTCTTCTTCTTCTTCTTCTCTTCTTCTTCTTCTTCTTCTTCTCTTCTTTCTTCAGGTTTGCATGACCCACTAGGGAACGCAGTAACGTGGAAAAATGCAAAACCATAACAATTAATTGCCCATTTATTCAAAATCCCGTTAAAATTATTTAGCTAATTCAATTTGTTTTAAATAGTTGTTGTTGTTCAGTCGTTTAGTCGTGTCCGACTCTTTGTGACCCCATGGACCAGCACGCCAGGCACGCCTGTCTTCACTGCCTCGCAGTTTGGCCAAACTCATGTTAGTAGCTTCGAGAACACTGTCCAACCATCTCGTCCTCTGTCGTCCCCTTCTCCTTGTGCCCTCCATCTTTCCCAACATCAGGGTCTTTTCCAGGGAGTCTTCTCTTCTCATGAGGTGGCCAAAGTACTGGAGCCTCAACTTCAGGATCTGCCCTTCCAGTGCTTTAAATATAGTTTTTATTAATTCTCCAAAGATATTTCAAAGTATTTATCATCAGTTTTTCTTTAACATACAGTGGTGCCTCGCTAGACGAAAATAATTCGTTCTGCGAGTATTTTCGTCTAGCGATTTTTTCGTCTAGCGAAGCACCAATGCAAATAGCGGTTTTCGCTAGACAAAAAAAAAATTGTCTTGCGAGGCAGCCCCATTGACTTTTTCGTCTTGTGGGGCAGCTTCCGCTAGACGTATGCCGTTCGTTTAGCGAGTTTTTCGTCTAGCGAGTTTTTCGTCTAGCGGGGCACCACTGTACATAGCTTCTTTACTTTCCTGATGTTTGTTTGTTTTTTACTTTTTTTTAGCTGTCTTATAACACACGTTTTTATTGTCTAAACCCCAATATCACTGGTTCTATCAATAATCCACTGCTTATACTTCAAATCCTGCCTTTGACTTCATATATGGGTGACAGTTTGATACGTAATCCGTCAATGGTCCCCATAACTCCTTAAACAGTCCATCATTATGGAAGCTGGAGACGCAGAGACCTGCTTGCTCTGTGCTGGATCCAAAGCTGTGATGAATGGAGAAGCAAGATCAGTTGAGGTCTTAGTGCTGTGAGCCCCTCCATCTTGTGCTCGGGTTGTATACCTGTGTAAATAAAACCAGATACCCTAAAGACATCGGTCTCTGCTGACCTTCATTCCAAGGAAACCAAACCTGGGCAATCTCCTGGAGTCCCACTGCTCAGAGATTGGGGTGGCAAATAACAACATTTCTTGGGCTGTGGGAGCTGACAAGATCGAGCTGCAAGCTGTGCTGGATATCCAGGGCCATTAATCTTCGGGTGCGGAGAAGAGTTTGGATTTGATACCCCGCTTTATCACTATCTGAAGGAGTCTCAAAGCGGCTAACATTCTCCTTTCCCTTCCTCCCCCACAACAAACACTCTGTGAGGTGAGTGGGGCTGAGAGACTTCAGAGAAGTGTGACTAGCCCAAGGTCACCCAGCAGCTGCATGTGGAGGAGCGGAACCGAACCCGGTTCACCAGATTACGAGTCTTTTTTTTATATACACTTAAATTTTTATTAGTTTTCAGAAAAAAATATAACATACACATTAACAAAAACAAAAACAATAAAAACATTAATACAAAATAAACACTTAAATCTTAATACAACTATCATTGTGGGTTGACTTCCGCACGTCCTCTCTTCCTGCGTTCCTTGTATATCATCTTTAGTAATTTATTTACATTGTTAAAATCATATTTTAATTAACCTTAACATCTCTTCTTATCTAATATCCTTAACAATTATTCAAACGGTTATATACCTTAAATCTGTCTTCTAGATCTAAAAGCCTAATACAGGTGAAACTCGAAAAATTAGAGTATCATGGAAAGGTTCATTTCTTTCAGTAATTCAACTTAAAAGGTGAAACTAATATATGAGATAGACTCATGACATGCAAAGCGAGATATGTCAAGCCTTTATTTGTTATAATTGTGATGATTATGGCGTACAGCTGATGAGAACCCCAAATTAACAATTTCAACTTTGGGGTTTTCATCAGCTGTACGCCATAATCATCACAATTATAACAAGCAAAGGCTTGACATATCTCGCTTTGCATGTCATGAGTCTATCTCATATATTAAACTCCAGTAGCTAATGAAAACAATTGCTTACATAAATGGACTTTTCCACGATATTCTGATTTTTCGAGTTTCACCTGTATATCTTTCAGCTTGCTTCCAATCTTTCACCAGATTACGAGTCTACCGCTCTTAACCACTACACCACACTGGCGCTTCCACCTCTCCCTAACCTTCCCCCACCCCCTGAATAAATCTAACTTATTCCTCCCCGTGCAGGTGGATCAGACCTGGCGCAAAGAGAGGATCCTGGATGTCCCTCTGTGCAAAGAAGACTGTGAGCAGTGGTGGAACGACTGTCGGAATGAGATGACGTGCAAGGAGAATTGGCACGTGGGCTGGGACTGGTCCCAAGGTCAGTTGGTGCTGCAGAGACCAAGAGCTTCCTGGCGCTTCTTATGCCTCCCATGGCAGTTTGAAGGAGGGGAAAGAGTTGCATGGGGTGGGGGGGGGGACTTCTGGCCAAAGTAGAACCAATTCAAACAAATACCCCCGCATTTTTCGCTCCATAAGACGCACCTGACAATAAGACGCACCTAATTTTTAGAGGAGGGACGGGGGGGGGGAAGCCCCTCCTTTTTTGAGGATCAGCTCAAAGTTGTTGAGCTTACGTTGCAAAGGGGAAATCCTGTTTTTATGGGGTTCAACTCACAGTTCTGCAGCTTCTTTAGGAAAGGAAAGGGAGCCGTTTCTACAGTTTCCAGACAGATAATCTAATCAGCCAGTCACATGTCGCTGGGGAAACAAACAGCCTCCGTCTGCAGAACATTCAACAATGGAGGCCTGGGCAAGGGGGCGGGGCCGAAAGGGAGCCAGCGATCCACCACACTCATTCCATAAGACGCACAGACATTTCCCCTTACGTTTTCAGATGGAAAAAAGTGTCTTATGGAGCAAAAAATATGCTACGCCCCTAGTTTATTTCAAACCCAAGGGTGTGGAACTAGTCTAGGTCAGAGGGCCAGTTCCTTATCTCCACCACTCAATCGCAGGGCCAAGCCTGAGAGGTGAGTGGGGCGCTGGGTGGGCAATGCATACAATGGAGTTGAATGTTGGAAGATTCAGGGCACATAAAACGACGGACTTCTTTACACTGTGCATGGTTAATCTGTGGAACTCTCTGCCACAGGAGGCAGCGGTGGCCTCCAGCTTGGATGGCTTTAAAAGAGAACCGGACAAATTCACGGAGGAGGAGAGGGCTATTGATGGCTCCTAGTCAGGATGGCTGTGCTCTGCCTCCACAGAGGCCGCAATGCTTCTGAATCCTGGTTGCTGGGAACCCACTGGGAGGGCAGCGTTGTTCTTGTGCTTGAACCCTGCTTGCGGGTTTCGCTCTGGGGCATCCTGTTGGCCACTGTGAGAGCAGGATGCTGGGCTGGATGGGCCCCCTTTGACCTGATCCAGCAAGTCCTTGTTAATGTTCTTACAGACTTGACAGTCCAGGTGAGTGGTTGTTGTCGTTGTTTTGTGTGTGTCTGGCTGTGCACTAATGCCAACTCGGTTTTAAAAATGAATTGTCCAAATCATTTGGCCAAATTCAAAATTGTGGGTGGTATCCAGACAGGCGACGAATGAAGAAATAGTGTCAATTCAGGGGAAGGGTTTATTCTTAAGGCGGCGGCCGTCCTGTCTGCTAGGGACAGATTAAGTTTTGTTACGATGCCAACTTGATTGGTGACTCTCCCCCTTTCTCTGGGATGGGTACCAGCCACCTGAGCATCTCAGAACGACAAGCCTTGCTTTGCCTGGCATCTCTTCCCTTCCATTCCAGGGCATAACCGGTGTCCCCATGGGTCAGCGTGTAAGCGGCTGGAGTCCGTCTTTCCTACACCGCGAGACCTGTGTGAGAAGATCTGGAGCAACTCCTACAAATATACCACCTTCACGAGGGGCAGCAAGCTGCATCCAGATGTGGTTTAACACAACGCAGGGCAACCCCAATGAGGAAGTGGCAAAGTACTATGCCAATGCCGGGGCAGGTCTCTCGCCCTGGACGCTCCTGGCCTCGCTCTCCTCTGCCCGCCTGGCAACCCTGCTGTGAACTTTGCAAGGGACTTCTCTGACCCTGAAGAGTTTTGACCCTGCAAAATTGCCCTGGGATTTCCAACTTCCTCCATCGCGGTGAGAGTGGTCTTGTTCCAGGTTCCCACTAAATAACACTTCCAGCTTCCCTGCAAGAAGGGTTTATGTTCCGGCACTTCCTCCGAGCATTGTTTCAGCTTCTGTTCATTTCTGTCGCCTTGGCAAACTTGGGTCTGCTCACGGGGACATGGAAAGAAGGTGCCGGTGGCCTCTAGTAATAGGGACGTTTGCAACCCCTGGGAACATACAACTGGAAGAAGGAATAAATGCCTGGTTCTTCAGTTCGATTTGCTGTTGTGTGCTCTTTGCTTTCATAAATGCAAGGAAGAGGGTCGATGCCGGTTGTCAATGCCTAGCCCTAAATACTTGCTTCCCACTGAAGGGGAGTGAGTGGTGGAGAATTTTATTATCACTTATTAATATTATCCTGCCTTTTTCCTGGGCTGAGACTCAAGGCTGCTTTGTTGTTGTTCAGTCGTTCAGTCGTGTCCGATTCTTCCATGACCAGAGCACGCCAGGCACCCTATCCTCCACTGCCTCCCGCAGTTTGGTCAGACTCATGCCAGTCGCTCGAGAACACTGTCCAACATCTCATCCCTCTGTCGTCCCATTCTCCTTGTGCCCTCTCCCAACTTCAGGGTCTTTTCAAGTTTTCTCTAATTATTGTCGTTCAGTCGTGTCCGACTCTTTGTGACCCCATGGACCAGAGCACGAGGCACCCCTATCCTCCACTGCCTCCGCAGTTTGGTCAGACTCATGCAGTTGCTTCGAGAACACTGTCCAACCATTTCATCCTCTCCTGTCCCCTTCTCCTTGTGCCCTCCATCTCTCCCAACTTCAGGGTCTTTTCCAGGGAGTCTTCTCTTCTCATGAGGTGGCCAAAGTACTGGAGCCTCAACTTCAGGATCTGCCCTTCCAGTGAGCACTCAGGGCTGATTTCTTTAAGGATGGATAAGTTTGATCTTTTTGCAGTCCGTGGGACTCTCAAGAGTCTCCTCCAGCACCATAGTGTAAACTCTCCGCTATGACCTGTCCATCTTGGGTGGCCCTGCATGGCATAGCTCATAGCTTCCCTGAGTTATTCAAGCCCCTTCGCCACGACAAGGCAGTGATCCGTGAAGGAGCAAGGCAGCTTACTCAAATTAAAACACAGGTAAAATGCAGAAAGCTACAAACTTATAAAGGGACCCCTGACCATTAGGTCCAGTCGTGTCCGACTCTGGGGTTGTGGTGCTCATCTCATGTTACTGGCCGAGGGAGCTGGCGTACAGCTTCCGTCATGTGGCCAGCATGACAAAGCCGCTTCTGGCTAACCAGAGCAGCACACGGAAACACCGTTTACCTTCCCGCTGGAGTGGTACCTATTTATCTACTTTATTGACGTGCTTTTGAACTGCTAGGTTGGCAGGAGCTGGGACCGAGCAACAGGAGCTCACCCCGTTGCGGGGATTCGAACCGCCGACCTTCTGATCAGCAAGCCCTAGGCTCCGTGGTTTAGACCGCAGCGCTTATTATTAGAGATCATAATTAAAGAGCAATTAGACTCTAGTAGATTTAAACCAATATAGCAATAGATAGTAAAAACAGCAAAATACCATTTAAATGCCCTTTCCTTTAAAGTCAGTCCCCCAAAGCCTGTTGGAATACGAAAGTCTTCACCTCCCCATGAAAGGACAAGGATGGAGCCAATTTAGCTTTTCCAGGGAGGGACTTCCAAAATAGTCTGGGAGCAGCCACCACTGACAAGGCCCTGTTATTAAAAAAAATTCTGGGGCACCCCGTAAACCCTATAAATTAATAAATGGTAGGATTTGGGTGATTTGGGATGCGAAGGGAGAAATACAAACTGCAGAGGAATTCCTGGTCTAGCCTACGCAAAAGGACCTGGCCGAGGTAGGGCCATTTAGGAACAAGAGAGGGCCAATGGCAATGGGAGAGAAGAACTGTCCATCCCCCTTTCCCTGAGGTGTGAACGGAGACTGGGGGTTTGGTAGGTTGCCAGGGGGACTGGGTGTTTGAGGCGACAGGAAAATGGGGGGTCTGGTAGCAAGGGGTTCTAGGAAGAAGGGCTGGGAGCCATTTTTGGGCAGACCGGCTGGGAGAGAAGCCTTGGACTGTAGGGCTTCACTGCTGTGGGGGGACAAGCCCCTCTTGAAAGGACCATGCTGTAAGATCAGGACTCCCTCCATGCAGACAGAAGGTGTAAATAGGCGAATAAACGATATTTCTTAAGGCTGTGTCAGTCTCTGCCATGTCTCAGTTCTCCAGTGCGGTGTAGTTGTTAAGAGCGGTAGACTCGTAATCTGGTGAACCGGGTTCGATTCCCCGCTCCTCCGCATGCAGATGCTGGGTGACCTTCTCTGAAGTCTCTCAGCCCCACTCACCTCACAGAGTGTGTTGTGGGGGAGGAAGGGGAAAGGAGAATGTGAGCCGCTTTGAGACTCCTTCGTAGTGATAAAGCAGGATATCAAATCCAAACTCTTCTTCTTCCGAAGGAACACTAACCTGGGGTGAGGGCCTTGTACCCCTTGGAATCTTGCTGCAGCTCGGCAGAGGGTGGGGGGGTGGCACCCAACTTTTGCAACAACGCTCCCCTGCATCTCCACCAAGCCTGCCTGTGAAGGTGAGATCAGTTCTTCCCCTGAAGATCTGAGCCTGGGCTGACTCGTAGGGGAAGATACGGTCTTTCAATTAGCCTGGGTCCAAGCCATGCTGGGCTCTCCACAAAATGGGACCTTCCAGCTTCAGAACTGACTGGGAGCCACCCAGCAAGCGAGTTGCAATGCACCCTTTCCCTAACGGGAATCTTCCTGCTCAGCGTTCCAGACAGGGAAGGAGCCACAGCTCAGTGGCAGAGGGTCTGCTTTGCATACAGAAGGCCCCAGCCTTTTAATCCCCAATGGCATCACTAGGGAGGGCTGGGAGAGACTCTTGAATCTTAACATATCCTGGAGAAAGTCAAAGGGAGTTCGTCCATCAGACCTTTGGGTCTACCTGGCTCAGCCTGGCTCACAGCATCTCCGCAGGGTTTCAGCCTCAAGTCTCTCCCAGCCCTCCCTAGTGATGCCATTGGGGATTAAAAGGCTGGGGCCTTCTGTATGCAAAGCAGACCCTCTGCCACTGAGCTGTGGCTCCTTCCCTGTCTGGAACGCTGAGCAGGAAGATTCCCGTTAGGGAAAGGGTGCATTGCAACTCGCTTGCTGGGTGGCTCCCAGTCAGTTCTGAAGCTGGAAGGTCCCATTTTGTGGAGAGCCCAGCATGGCTTGGACCCAGGCTAATTGAAAGACCGTATCTTCCCCTACGAGTCAGCCCAGGCGCAGAGATCTTCAGGGGAAGAACTGATCTCACCTTCACAGGCAGGCTTGGTGGAGATGCAGGGGAGCGTTGTTGCAAAAGTTGGGTGCCACCCCCCCACCCTCTGCCGAGCTGCAGCAAGATTCCAAGGGGTACAAGGCCCTCACCCCAGGTTAGTGTTCCTTCGGAAGAAGAAGAGTTTGGATTTGATATCCTGCTTTATCACTATCCTAAGGAGTCTCAAAGCGGCTACATTCTCCTTTCCCTTCCTCCCCCACAACAACACTCTGTGAGGCGAGTGGGGCTGAGAGACTTCAGAGAAGGTCACCCAGCATCTGCATGCGGAGGAGCGGGGAATCGAACCCGGTTCACCAGATTACGAGTCTGCCGCTCTTAACAACTACACCGCACTGGAGAACTGAGACATGGCAGAGACTGACACAGCCTTAAGAAATATCGTTTATTCGCCTATTTACACCTTCTGTCTGCATGGAGGGAGTCCTGATCTTACAGCATGGTCCTTTCAAGAGGGGCTTGTCCCCCCACAGCAGTGAAGCCCTACAGTCCAAGGCTTCTCTCCCAGCCGGTCTGCCCAAAAATGGCTCCCAGCCCTTCTTCCTAGAACCCCTTGCTACCAGACCCCCCATTTTCCTGTCGCCTCAAACACCCAGTCCCCCTGGCAACCTACCAAACCCCCAGTCTCCGTTCACACCTCAGGGAAAGGGGGATGGACAGTTCTTCTCTCCCATTGCCATTGGCCCTCTCTTGTTCCTAAATGGCCCTACCTCGGCCAGGTCCTTTTGCGTAGGCTAGCCCAGGAATTCCTCTGCAGCTTGTATTTCTCCCTTCGCATCCCAAATCACCCAAATCCTACCATTTATTAATTTATAGGGTTTACGGGGTGCCCCAGAATTTTTTTTAATAACAGGGCCTTGTCAGTGGTGGCTGCTCCCAGACATTTTGGAAGTCCCTCCCTGGAAAAGCTAAATTGGCTCCATCCTTGTCCTTTCATGGGGAGGTGAAGACTTTCGTATTCCAACAGGCTTTGGGGGACTGACTTTAAAGGAAAGGGCATTTAAATGGTATTTTGCTGTTTTTACTATCTATTGCTATATTGGTTTAAATCTACTAGAGTCTAATTGCTCTTTAATTATGATCTCTAATAATAAGCGCTGCGGTCTAAACCACGGAGCCTAGGGCTTGCTGATCAGAAGGTCGGCGGTTTAATCCCCGCGAGGGTGAGCTCCCGTTGTTGGTCCCAGCTCTGCCCACCTAGCAGTTCAAAGCACATCAGTGCAAGTAGATAAATAGGTACCGCTCTGCGGGAAGGTAAACGGGTTTCCGTGTGCTGCTCTGTTCGCCAGAAGCGGCTTAGTCATGCTGGCACATGACGGAAGCTACACCAGCTCCCTCGGCCAGTAACGAGATGAGCACCCACCCCAGAGTCAGACACGACTGGACCTAATGGTCAGGGGTCCCTTTATAAGTTTGTAGCTTTCTGCATTTTACCTGTGTTTTAATTTGAGTAAGCTGCCTTGCTCCTTCATGGATCACTGCCTTGTCGTGGCGAAGGGGCTTGAATAACTCAGGGAAGCTATGAGCTATGCCATGCAGAGCCACCCAAGATGGACAGGTCATAGCGGAGAGTTTACACTATGGTGCTGGAGGAGACTCTTGACTGCAAAAAGATCAAACTTATCCATCCTTAAAGAAATCAGCCCTGAGTGCTCACTGGAAGGGCAGATCCTGAAGCTGAGGCTCCAGTACTTTGGCCACCTCATGAGAAGAGAAGACTCCTGGAAAAGACCCTGATGTTGGGAAGATGGAGGGCACAAGGAGAAGGGACAAGAGGATGAGATGGTTGGACAGTGTTCTCGAAGCGACTAGCATGAGTCTGGCCAAACTGCGGGAGGCAGTGGAGGAAGGTGTCGTGCTCTGGTCCATGGGGTCACAAAGAGTTGGACACGACTGAACGACAATATTTAAAACATGAGAAGAGAAGACTCCCTGGAAAAGACCCTGAAGTTGGGAGAGATGGAGGGCACAAGGAGAATGGGACGACAGGGGATGAAATGGTTGGACAGTGTTCTCGAAGCGACTGGCATGAGTTTGGCCAAACTGCGGGAGGCAGTGGAGGATAGGGGTGCCTGGCGTGCTCTGGTCCATGGGGTCATGAAGAATCGGACACGACTGAACGACTGAACAACAACAAAGCAGCCTTGAGTCTCAGCCCAGGAAAAAGGCAGGATAATATTAATAAGTGATAATAAAATTCTCCACCACTCACTCCCCTTCAGTGGGAAGCAAGTATTTAGCACTAGGCATTGACAATCAGGCATCGGCCCTCTTCCTTGCATTTATGAAAGCAAAGAGCACACAACAGCAAATCGAACTGAAGAACCAGGCATTTATTCCTTCTTCCAGTTGTATGTTCCCAGGGGTTGCAAACGTCCCTATTACTAGAGGCCACCGGCACCTTCTTTCCATGTCCCCGTGAGCAGACCCAAGTTTGCCAAGGCGACAGAAATGAACAGAAGCTGAAACAATGCTCGGAGGAAGTGCCGGAACATAAACCCTTCTTGCAGGGAAGCTGGAAGTGTTATTTAGTGGGAACCTGGAACAAGACCACTCTCACCGCGATGGAGGAAGTTGGAAATCCCAGGGCAATTTTGCAGGGTCAAAACTCTTCAGGGTCAGAGAAGTCCCTTGCAAAGTTCACAGCAGGGTTGCCAGGCGGGCAGAGAAGAGCGAGGCCAGGAGCGTCCAGGGCGAGAGAACTGCCCCGGCATTGGCATAGTACTTTGCCACTTCCTCATTGGGGTTGCCCTGCGTTGTGTTAAACCACATCTGGATGCAGTGCTTGCTGCCCCTCGTGAAGCTGGTGTATTTGTAGGAGTTGCTCCAGATCTTCTCACACAGGTCTCGCGGTGTAGGAAAGACGGACTCCAGCCGCTTACACGCTGACCCATGGGGACACCGGTTATGCCCTGGAATGGAAGGGAAGAGATGCCAGGCAAAGCAAGGCTTGTCGTTCTGAGATGCTCAGGTGGCTGGTACCCATCCCAGAGAAAGGGGGAGAGTCACCAATCAAGTTGGCATCGTAACAAAACTTAATCTGTCCCTAGCAGACAGGACGGCCGCCGCCTTAAGAATAAACCCTTCCCCTGAATTGACACTATTTCTTCATTCGTCGCCTGTCTGGATACCACCCACAATTTTGAATTTGGCCAAATGATTTGGACAATTCATTTTTAAAACCGAGTTGGCATTAGTGCACAGCCAGACACACACAAAACAACGACAACAACCACTCACCTGGACTGTCAAGTCTGTAAGAACATTAACAAGGGCTTGCTGGATCAGGCCAAAGGGGGCCCATCCAGCCCAGCATCCTGCTCTCACAGTGGCCAACAGGATGCCCCAGAGCGAAACCCGCAAGCAGGGTTCAAGCACAAGAACAACGCTGCCCTCCCAGTGGGTTCCCAGCAACCAGGATTCAGAAGCATTGCGGCCTCTGTGGAGGCAGAGCACAGCCATCCTGACTAGGAGCCATCAATAGCCCTCTCCTCCTCCGTGAATTTGTCCGGTTCTCTTTTAAAGCCATCCAAGCTGGAGGCCACCGCTGCCTCCTGTGGCAGAGAGTTCCACAGATTAACCATGCACAGTGTAAAGAAGTCCGTCGTTTTATGTGCCCTGAATCTTCCAACATTCAACTCCATTGTATGCATTGCCCACCCAGCGCCCCACTCACCTCTCAGGCTTGGCCCTGCGATTGAGTGGTGGAGATAAGGAACTGGCCCTCTGACCTAGACTAGTTCCACACCCTTGGGTTTGAAATAAACTAGGGGCGTAGCATATTTTTTGCTCCATAAGACACTTTTTTCCATCTGAAAACGTAAGGGGAAATGTCTGTGCGTCTTATGGAATGAGTGTGGTGGATCACTGGCTCCCTTTCAGGCCCCGCCCCCTTGCCCAGGCCTCCATTGTTGAATGTTCTGCAGACGGAGGCTATTTGTTTCCCCAGCGACATGTGACTGGCTGATTAGGTTATCTGTCTGGAAACTGTAGAAACGGCTCCCTTTCCTTTCCTAAAGCAGCTGCAGAACTGGGAGTTGAACCCCATAAAAACAGGATTTCCCCCCTTTGCAACGTAAGCTCAACAACTTTGAGCTGATCCTCAAAAAAGGAGGGGCTTCCCCCCCCCCGTCCCTCCTCTAAAAATTAGGTGCGTCTTATTGTCAGGTGCGTCTTATGGAGCGAAAAATGCGGGGGTATTTGTTTGAATTGGTTCTACTTTGGCCAGAAGTCCCCCCCCCCACCCCATGCAACTCTTTCCCCTCCTTCAAACTGCCATGGGAGGCATAAGAAGCGCCAGGAAGCTCTTGGTCTCTGCAGCACCAACTGACCTTGGGACCAGTCCCAGCCCACGTGCCAATTCTCCTTGCACGTCATCTCATTCCGACAGTCGTTCCACCACTGCTCACAGTCTTCTTTGCACAGAGGGACATCCAGGATCCTCTCTTTGCGCCAGGTCTGATCCACCTGCACGGGGAGGAATAAGTTAGATTTATTCAGGGGGTGGGGGAAGGTTAGGGAGAGGTGGAAGCGCCAGTGTGGTGTAGTGGTTAAGAGCGGTAGACTCGTATCTTGAAAATTGGAGCAACTGAATATACAGGTGAAACTCGAAAAATTAGAATATCGTGGAAAAGTCCATTTATGTAAGCAATTGTTTTCATTAGCTACTGGAGTTTAATATATGAGATAGACTCATGACATGCAAAGCGAGATATGTCAAGCCTTTGCTTGTTATAATTGTGATGATTATGGCGCACAGCTGATGAAAACCCCAAAGTTGAAATTGTTAATTTGGGGTTCTCATCAGCTGTACGCCATAATCATCACAATTATAACAAATAAAGGCTTGACATATCTCGCTTTGCATGTCATGAGTCTATCTCACATATTAGTTTCACCTTTTAAGTTTAATTACTGAAAGAAATGAACCTTTCCATGATACTCTAATTTTTCGAGTTTCACCTGTATTAGGCTTTTAGATCTAGAAGACAGATTTAAGGTATATAACCGTTTGAATAATTGTTAAGGATATTAGATAAGAAGAGATGTTAAGGTTAATTAAAATATGATTTTAACAATGTAAATAAATTACTAAAGATGATATACAAGGAACGCAGGAAGAGAGGACGTGCGGAAGTCAACCCACAATGATAGTTGTATTAAGATTTAAGTGTTTATTTTGTATTAATGTTTTTATTGTTTTTGTTTTTGTTAATGTGTATGTTATATTTTTTTCTGAAAACTAATAAAAATTTAAGTGTATATAAAAAAAAGACTCGTAATCTGGTGAACCGGGTTCGGTTCCCCGCTCCTCCACATGCAGCTGCTGGGTGACCTTGGGCTAGTCACACTTCTCTGAAGTCTCTCAGCCCCACTCACCTCACAGAGTGTTTGTTGTGGGGGAGGAAGGGAAAGGAGAATGTTGGCCGCTTTGAGACTCCTTCAGATAGTGATAAAGCGGGGTATCAAATCCAAACTCTTCTCCGCACCCGAAGATTAATGGCCCTGGATATCCAGCACAGCTTGCAGCTCGATCTTGTCAGCTCCCACAGCCCAAGAAATGTTGTTATTTGCCACCCCAATCTCTGAGCAGTGGGACTCCAGGAGATTGCCCAGGTTTGGTTTCCTTGGAATGAAGGTCAGCAGAGACCGATGTCTTTAGGGTATCTGGTTTTATTTACACAGGTATACAACCCGAGCACAAGATGGAGGGGCTCACAGCACTAAGACCTCAACTGATCTTGCTTCTCCATTCATCACAGCTTTGGATCCAGCACAGAGCAAGCAGGTCTCTGCGTCTCCAGCTTCCATAATGATGGACTGTTTAAGGAGTTATGGGGACCATTGACGGATTACGTATCAAACTGTCACCCATATATGAAGTCAAAGGCAGGATTTGAAGTATAAGCAGTGGATTATTGATAGAACCAGTGATATTGGGGTTTAGACAATAAAAACGTGTGTTATAAGACAGCTAAAAAAAAGTAAAAAACAAACAAACATCAGGAAAGTAAAGAAGCTATGTACAGTGGTGCCCCGCTAGACGAAAAACTCGCTAGACGAAAAACTCGCTAAACGAACGGCATACGTCTAGCGGAAGCTGCCCCACAAGACGAAAAAGTCAATGGGGCTGCTTCGCAAGACAAATTTTTTTTTCTGTCTAGCGAAAACCGCTATTTGCATTGGTGCTTCGCTAGACGAAAAAATCGCTAGACGAAAATACTCGCAGAACGAATTATTTTCGTCTAGCGAGGCACCACTGTATGTTAAAGAAAAACTGATGATAAATACTTTGAAATATCTTTGGAGAATTAATAAAAACTATATTTAAAGCACTGGAAGGGCAGATCCTGAAGTTGAGGCTCCAGTACTTTGGCCACCTCATGAGAAGAGAAGACTCCCTGGAAAAGACCCTGATGTTGGGAAAGATGGAGGGCACAAGGAGAAGGGGACGACAGAGGACGAGATGGTTGGACAGTGTTCTCGAAGCTACTAACATGAGTTTGGCCAAACTGCGAGAGGCAGTGGAAGGACAGGAGTGCCTGGCGTGCTCTGGTCCATGGGGTCACAAAGAGTCGGACACGACTAAACGACTGAACAACAACAACTATTTAAAACAAATTGAATTAGCTAAATAATTTTAACGGGATTTTGAATAAATGGGCAATTAATTGTTATGGTTTTGCATTTTTCCACGTTACTGCGTTCCCTAGTGGGTCATGCAAACCATGAAGAAGAAGAAGAAGAAGAAGAAGAAGAAGAAGAAGAAGAAGAAGAAGAAGAAGAAAGAGGAGGAGGAGGAGGAGGAGGAGGAAGAGGAGGAGTTTGGATTTGATATCCCACTTTATCACTACCCAAAGGAGTCTCAAAGCAGCTAACATTCCTTTCCCTTCCTCCCCCACAACAAACACTCTGTGAGGTGAGTGGGGCTGAGAGACTTCAGAGAAGTGTGACTAGCCCAAGGTCACCCAGCAGCTGCATGTGGAGGAGCAGAGACGCGAACCCCGTTCCCCAGATTACGAGTCTACCACTCTTAACCACTGCACCAAACCGGCTCTTATAACGCATTCTATAGAGTAGGGGGGCGAGTTTGTGGAACCAAGGAGGGGTGGCCCGAAAATGTTTGAGAACCACTGCTGCAATTCCTTTCTCTACACACGGAAGAACACGGGGCACCCAAAGTCCACCAAATTCGGTCCAGTTCTCTTTTAGGGGAGCGTGGGGGGTAGGTGTACACAGGTAAAATGCTGAAGCTTCCCCCCCCAGCCCACCTTGTTAATCCACGGCCCCAGGTTGGGCGAGCATTCGTAGAGGCAGGTGTCCTGGATGAAGTGCCGTTTACACGCAGGTGACATGATCCCGCAGTGGTCCCAGTTAAAGTTGTACAGGTAGGACTGGTCATCGTGTGCGGCGTGACTCGTGTTATTTGTACAGCAAGCGTTTTCTTTCCATGGGGAGCACTATGGGGAAAGAGAGGGATGGCGGGAGGAAAGGCCAACTCGTCTAGCACCTCGCCCTCCCTCCCATGCCACAACAAGACTAGGGTGTTGCACGCAGCCTTCATTCACTCCCACCCCTAGCCCTGCTTCCTAGCCAGTGGTAAAATTTATTCTCATTTAGCTTGCCATTAAATCGTACACCAGTAGAACTATAGGGTTGGAAGGTACACCCTGGCTCTCAAGGCTTGGATTCCAGACCTAAGGAGTCAACCCTACACAAATCTGGAGTGGGGTCCCTAAGGCGGTTGGATGGCACCTTGTCTGCCTCCTTCCGGCAACTCCTGCAGCCAACTGGTGTCAAATGTCTTGCTCTGCCTTCCTTCAGGCCACGTCAATGAGACTTGTCTAGGCCAGGCATAGGCAAACTCCAGCCCTCCAGATGTTTGGGACTCAAATACCCATCATCCCTAGCTAAGAGGACCAGTTGTCAGGGATGGTGGGAATTGTAGTCACAAACATCTGGAGGGCCGGAGTTTGCCTATGCCTGGTCTAGGCAGTCCAGGGGACTCCCTGGTCCTGAATGGTGTAACTGTGCCCCTGAAGGACCAGGTGCGTAGCCTGGGAGTCATTTTGGACTCACAGCTGTCCATGGAGGCGCAGGTTAATTCTGTGTCCAGGGCGGCTGTCTACCAGCTCCATCTGGTACGCAGGCTGAGACCCTACCTGCCCGCAGACTGTCTCACCAGAGTGGTGCATGCTCTGGTTATCTCCCGCTTGGACTACTGCAATGCGCTCTATGTGGGGCTACCTTTGAAGGTGACCCGGAAACTGCAATTAATCCAGAATGCGGCAGCTAGACTGGTGACTGGGAGTGGCCGCCGAGACCACATAACACCGGTCCTGAGAGACCTACATTGGCTCCCAGACGTTTCCGAGCACAATTCAAAGTGTTGGTGCTGACCTTTAAAGCCCTAAACGGCCTCGGTCCTGTATACCTGAAGGAGCGTCTCCACCCCATCATTCAGCCCGGACACTGAGATCCAGCGCCGAGGGCCTTCTGGCGGTTCCCTCACTGCGAGAAGCAAAGCTACAGGGAACCAGGCAGAGGGCCTTCTCGGTAGTGGCGCCCGCCCTGTGGAACACCCTCCCATCAGAGGTCAAAGAGATAAACAACTACCTGACATTCAGAAAATACCTGAAGGCAGCCCTGTTTAGGGAAGTTTTTAATCTGTGATATTTTAATGTATTTTAATATTTGATGGAAGCCGCCCAGAGTGGCTGGGGAAACCCAGCCAGATGGGCGGGGTACAAATAAATAATTAATTAATTAATTATTATTATTATTATACACACTACCCAGGCTTATGGCCCACAGATCCTCTTGGTTATTCTCCTGTGACCTCTTCCAAAAGGATGCCAACATCCTTCTTAAACTGGAGTGCCCAGAAATGGACACTGGTGGGGCCGGACCAAGAAGATGGAATAGACTGGGACTATTACTCCCCTTGATCTGGGCACTAGACTTCTGTTGATGCAGCCTAGAATAGCCTTAGCAAAAATTTAAAAATAATAAGCTGGCTTTCCTTCAGAGCTATGGCCTTGCCCAACCTCTGTTGGCTGAGACTGATGGGAGTTGTAGTCCAAGATCATCAGCAGAGCAGCAGGTTTGGCAAAGGCTGCCGTTGCCCTCCATTCACTCTCTCCGTCACGGCTCAGCTCAAGGAATAGAACTGAGTTTCAGATTCCCGGGGGGTGGGGGGGAGAGAGAGCCCTACCTGCCCATGCAGGGCATCCTCTTTACCAGGCTTCGTCTTGTGATGTTTGCCATCCATGCACACATTCAGCAGCGAGTCATCGGCAGCCCCGGCAGCCAAGAAAGCCAGCAGCCCCAGCAACCTCCTGCACGCTGCCATCTCCCTGCAGGTGGGGGGGGAGAGAGAGAGAGAGGGAGGAACAGATGCAAAGAACCAAACAGTTGCAGCAGCACTCAAGGACCCCCCTGGCTTGTCAAGGCTGAAGAGGGCAGCATTGTCGGCTGCTCTCAGTGCATGAACTGAGCATGTCTGGAGCTGTGATCAACATTTCCAGGAGAGGAAATTGCAGCAGATGCTTCTACCCACACCTCAGTCATCTTTCCTTAACTCCCTCCCTCCCTCCCCCCCCCAACGTGTCTACCCACCCAAGTGAGATCAGCAGAAAACTCCCCTTATCCACACTTTTGGAAACCAGTTTCCCCATTCGATTTCTCAGGTTTTTTTAAAAAACAAAAACAAAAACAAAAACACTAAACTTTGATTTTTCCTGGAATACAAAGCCTTACAAAAGAGAACAGAATAAAATAAAAAATTCCTTCCAGTAGCACCTTAGAGACCAACTAAGTATGTTCTTGATATGAGCTTTCGTGTGCATGCACACCTCTTCAGAAAGAGAACAAGTGCCCTTTAAATGCCCACTTGACTGCTTTGATATGCGGAACTGGCACAGTTACAGGTGCCAAGTGATATCTGAGAATTTGATCTCTCAGTGTGGGAAAACCTGCCCTCTGGAACTCCCTGCTTATTGACATCGGCCAGACGCATTAGCTGTATTCTCTGCACCTCCTGAAAACATTTTTTTTATAGACAAGCGTGCCGGGATATTTAAAAAGGTGGTGCAAGATTGAATCTATTATTATTTTAACATTTAAAAAATCTTAAATTGCTAGTTCTTATGGACAATTTTCTTTTTCCTATTTTTGGGAATGGGTTTCAGTGTGTTCTACATTCAAGCAGTGAATAAATTTTATGAAATAAGTAATAAAACAAACAACAACCCAGAGGAAGAGCCCACGACCCAAATCCACAGGAGCCAGGAGCAGGTTTCTAGCCACTTTTTAAAATAATAACAACAATAAGGAAGAAAGAGGTGAAAACAAGAAAGGAAAGATACGAGGGTAGATGAGCAGTGCTCCAAACACAGCATTATAATTCCAGAAAACTCTCCTTCACAAGCATAGGAGGCAAGAGTTTCTAGCCACTTTTAAGCAGGTGCTACAGGTGAGTTCCAAAAGGAGCAGCAGTCCATTCCTCCATCACTTACCTGCACATGCAGCCAAGGAAGACCCACTTTCAAACACAAGAAACCCTCCCAGCAGGGTACCTTTTATACTTGAGCAATCTCACCTGCAGCTGTTTTTCTCTCTCTCAGGTGGGCTGGCAGCACAGCTGATGAAAGCCAAGAGCTCCTTAAGCCTTAAAGAAGCAGACGTCCCGATATGCCTGGAAAAGGGAACTGGTTCCAAAGATCAGCGGCGAAGTCGTCAGTCAATGATTGCACAAAGGAGCACTGAGCTCCCACTTGGCAGCGGACATTGCCAAGCGTGCCCCACCAAGGAGACAGAGAATATCACCTCGGAGGTGCTCCAAAACATAGAATCGTGGAGTTCAAACGCACCCCAAAGGAAAGCTTTGCCTATTGGTCTATTCATTTCCATGCATGACTTGCATCCCGTCAAATAAAGGTAAAGGTAAAGGGACCCCTGACCGTTGAGTCCAGTCGCGGACGACTCTGGGTTGTGGCGCTCATCTCGCTTTACTGGCCGAGGGAGCCGGCGTACAGCTTCCGGGTCATGTGGCCAGCATGACAAGCCGCTTCTGGCGAACCAGAGCAGCGCACGGAAACGCCGTTTACCTTCCCGCCGGAGCGGTACCTATTTATCTACTTGCACTTTGACGTGCTTTCGAACTGCTAGGTGGCAGGAGCAGGGACCGAGCAACGGGAGCTCACCCCGTCACTGCGGGGATTCGAACCGCCGACCTTATGATCGGCAAGCCCTAGGACCACAGCGCCACCCGCGTCCCATCCCATCAAATACCTTGAAGCGATTCCTCATAAAAAGCATCTGCAATAGAAACAGTTGCACAATTCCATATTGTAGCAACTGTAACAATTGTGGGATTGTGGGTGGGGGAGAGAAACAGTCTAAAACACTGTAATAAAATACCATATTTCCCCATCTATAAGACTCCCCCATGTATATATTTTGGGACTCCAAATTGAGAAAATGGGGGGCGATTGGCCAGGCTTGTTGAGCTTTTAATGGAGGGGGGTGCCAAAAATCGCTACCTATATACTCGAGTATAAGCCGACCCGAATATAAGCCGAGGCACCTAATTTTCCTACAAAAACCTGGGAAAGCTTATTGACTCGAGTATAAGCCGGTTCACCTTTGCGCTGTGGAGGAGGAGGAACAAGCAGCCCTTTGGGCTGCTCCTTCCTCTTCCTCCTTTGCCGCTGTGGAGCTCACCCCGTCGCGGGGTTCGAACCGCCATTCTTCTGATCGGCAAGCCCTAGGGCTCTGTGGTTTAACCCACAGCGCAATGTTCCCTTGTGTTATACAGAGAAGGCTGGGATCCTGTCCTGTTTAAGCAGGAGCCAGGGAAAGTGAGCACCTGTGGGGTTTTAATACTTCCTTAACTGATAGGCTTTCTGCCTTCTGGGGTCTAAAGTTTGCATTTATGCGAGCAGTTCAGGAATGGAACAAGCTGCCTGGGGAGAGTAAAGAACCGCCGTTCTTGTACGCTTCTTAAGGAATGGTTGACTGGGGTGAGCGGGCGGCGGCACGAGCGGAGAGAAAGGGCTTCTTTCTCGCCGCCCCCACCGCCCCTCACTCGAGTATAAGCCGAGGGCAGCTTTTTCAGCACAAAAATATGTGCTGAAAAACTAGGCTTATACTCAAGTATATACAGTAACCCTCAGGACCGCCACAGCCAACTGCACGCACACCTTGCCACCAATCCGTGTATGAGACAACCCCCAATTTTTACCATACTTTTTAAATAAAATAACTTCATCTTACACACGGAAAAATACGGTAAATATCCAATGTAGATGCAGCATGAGCTGAGATAAAGGGCAGCAGTTTTAAACTGTAAAATGGGATCACATCTGCTTATCTGCTTGCTCTGAAGCCTTAACTTTTGGTTTAGAGTTGGGAGAGGGCAGGCTTCCCCTGCTGCCTGCCTGTCAGCTACATATCCTGCGTGTAAATCTCTTGATACACCTTTATAATAAAGCATTCGAATTCGAATAGACTTCGGAGAGAATTGTCGAGTTGGAAGAGACCCCCAACCCCCTGGAATGCAGGAATGTGCGGCTGTCTCTTGCAGGGATCGAACCTGCAACCTTGGCGTTAACAGCGCCACACTCTAACCAACTGAGCTACTCTGGATTGGCAACTGGGTCCTTCAAAGCATCAGTCAACCCTTTGCCCTGGTCTGCATTTGGACCCGCAGATCAGAACAAGAGGCTGTGGCAGACCCTCAGCATATACTGTACTAAGGATGTCACCTTAAACCCTAATCCACTGCAAAGATGCTTAGAATTGTGGACTTGGAAGGGACACCAGGGGTCATCTAGTCCAACCCCCCTAGAATCCTAGATTCCTAGAGTTGGAAGAGACCCCAAGGGCCATCCAGTCCAACCCCCTGCCAAGCAGGAAACACCATCAAAGCATTCCTGACAGATGGCTGTCAAGCCTCCGCTTAAAGACCTCCACCACACTCCTTGGCAGCAAATTCCACTGTCCAACAGCTCTCACTGTCACTGTTTTTAGGTGGAATCTTCTTTCTTGTAGTTTGAATCCATTGCCCGTGTCCGCTTCTCTGGAGCAGCAGAAAACAACCTTTCACCCTCCTCTATATGACATCCTTTTATATATTTGAACATGGCTATCATATCACCCCTTAACCTTCTCTTCTCCAGGCTAAACATACCCAGCTCCCTAAGCCGTTCCTCATAAGGCATCGTTTCCAGGCCTTTGACCATTTTGGTTGCCCTCCTCTGGACACGTTCCAGCTTGTCAGTATCCTTCTTGAACTGTGGTGCCCAGAACTGGACACAGTATTCCAGGTGAGGTCTGACCAGAGCGGAATACAGTGGTACTATTACTTCCCTTGATCTAGATGCTATACTCCTATTGATGCAGCCCAGAATTGCATTGGCTTTTTTAGCTGCTGCATCACACTGTTGACTCATGTCAAGTTTATGGTCTACCAAGACTCCTAGATCCTTTTCACATGTACTGCTCTCAAGCCAGGTGTCACCCATCCTGTATTTGTACAATGCAGGAATAAGTACTTCTCATGCGACAGTGAGTCTCCTTGACTGAAGTCTTTGAGGCTTATAAGCACGCACGAGATCTGCTTGGCGTACACCCAGGACCTCACTCAGCCTTCCTGGGAAAAACAGTTTTTTATGGTTGTTAATAAACTGCACAGATCATGGATGAGGACTTCGCAGCAGGCAGACTGCGTTGTCAGGTCAGGCCAACGTGCACCTGGGCCTGTCCTTGATTTGCGAAGCTGGCAAAGCAGATTCCTGGGAGATAAGAGACTTTGCTCTGTGGTTGTGCTCAGGTACTCAGAGATAACCTTTATCTGGCTATGGAGAAGGCAGTTAAGAGTGTGATAAGAATTCTAAGGTCTCAGCTATAGAATAAATGTTCATAAATGTACAAGGCAAACACATACGTATCTGAAGAAGTGTGCATGCACACGAAAGCTCATACCAAGAACAAACTTAGTTGGTCTCTAAGGTGCTACTGGAAGGAATTTTTTATTTTATTTTGTTATACTTTTCGGCTAAGAAGGACAGCATATGACAGTGGTCTGATGTTGAATGGTTCTCGCGAAAGGCTGCCTGGGCTTCAGATAGAATGTTATATTCATTTAGAAACATTGTCAGTTTGCTACTGAGGAGACGAGCATACAACTTCCCAATTACTGAAAGCAGGCTAATTGGCCTGTAATTGGAGGGTACATTTGGGTGGCCTCTCTTAAAGATTGGAACGACTATAGCATGTTTCCAGCTATGTGGTACCTTGCCCGAGTTTACTTTTGTGAAAAGAGCCGCCAGAAGTGGAGCCCATCAGTGCTGATTTGATGTAATCAGTTCCGCTGGGATAAACTCTTTTCCCGGATCCTTGCCATTCTTCAGAGTCTCAATTAATGTATAGGCTTCCTCCACTGTAACAGGTCTCCAATGTGGAAGCAGTGCCAATTTAGCCCTGTCATCATCCTGGAAGCTGGAAGGGAGGTTTGGGTTTTCCATAAATACGTTTCTAAAGTGGTTCTCCCAAACTTGAGCTGGGATGGCACATTTGGGTGTTGGGGAGCTGTTTTTCATTGAGTCGGATACCAGTTGCCAAAAGAGTTTAGTCTCATTATTTAGTGAAGCATTCAGTAGCAGGGACCAGGAATTTTGTTTATACTGCCTTTTTTTGACTATGGCAGACCAACACGGCTACCTATCTGTAACAAAAGTAAGTGTATAAACCACTTGTCTGAAATAGTACAGGAGAGCAATCCTGAAGCCATTTTGACTCTCCCAAATTGACCTCAATATATTTCTCTGCAAGGAGGAAGGAAATGGGGGGAAATTTCCAATTGTCTTTGGACTGTAGGGGCTGACACCTCCCTGCAAATACAGTCTGGCAAGTGAGCACACTATCAATATATGAAAGAGATGCAGGAACTGAAGTATTTACCATCTCAAAGGAATGGCCAGGCTACCCAGAAAATGTGATTAAGTAAGGCATTATCAGGTATCCTGGCAAACAGGAGAGAAGCAACACACTCAAATTTCTTCTGGAGACCGCCTCCTTCTGTGATGTAGGTATGATGTTTTGGGGAGTGGTCTTGGGCTACAGTGTGGGCAATTTCAAAAGTCTTTATAGGGGGCTTGCGCACCATTGTTCTGGATTTCTCCCACCTCCTTTCGAGGAGGGGAGGGAACTCTGTTGCAGCAGAAAAAGGAAGATCTGTCTTGCTTTCTGTTGTGTATTGATTCAAGGGTTATAATATCTGTATTACTATTGTCTGTATTCACATTAGGGGAAAGTAACTGCCTTCCTGTTCCAGAAGGAACAGCTACTATTGGTTCATTCAAGTTGCTGCATTTGGATCCTCAGTCTTATTGGTTCCACCAAAAGGCAGCTTTGTGATTGTTCCCTCCAAAATGTATCCTTTCTAGCCAGTCTTTCTGTCCCTATAAATGTAGCATCCCTCTCCTCAGTTCCCCCAGTCTTGTTTGTCTGAATAAAGAGTGTTACATGAAGAAGCTGTCTCCCGCCTGCTCTGTCAGAGCTGAAATCACTTGCTGAATCACGATCTCCACATTACAACACTTTCTATGGATCTTGCTTCCATCCACTTATCTCTGACCAATCATGGATTTAGGGGACCCAGTCCCTTGGGGAGTTGGGCAGCAAAAGCCAACCCCCCTCCCCCATTTTTTCCTATAACAAGAACATTACAGAAAGAAGCGAAAGAAGTATCCCTCGGAATAAGAGCCGAGTTTGTTGGCAACCTACCCCATGTCCCAAACACATAAAATTGTGTTGTAGAGATCACCAAGGTCATGCATAGCTGTCAACCTTTTTTTGCGGGAAATTCCCTTATTATAGCATTGGGAAACAGCAGGGAGGGTTGACAGCTATGCACCCTGTGAGGAATTCGAACCCTTCTCTCCGCCAGGTCCGACACTTTAACCACTGCACCACACTGCCTCTGCCTCTTTCATGCAAACTTTTCTTCTTGTTCTTTCCTTACTGAACATTTTTGTTTTGAGGCTGAAAGTAGCCCACATGCGAGCAGCTCTAGCAGGCAAAACAATCAGCTGTCAGATTCTCCCCAGCTGCCTCCTTCCATCTCAAATGCAGCATTTTCAAGCACATTAAATACTCCTCCCTTACTATCCAATCTGGTTTTATTGACCATAAATTTACACAGGGTTAAGCTTGAAGTAAGAATTGTGTTTTTTTAAATCAACCAATTAAATCATTTCATTGCTTGATCGATCGATCAACCAACCAATCAAATAACTTGCCCCTCTTTCCCCCTCCCTCCTTAACAGCTGCATTAATAGCGCCGGATTAAACACGCCCCTCGCAGAGACGCTACAGGGCTCCACTGCGCAGGCGCGCAGGGATCCTCCCGGGAGGGGCGGGGTCAGCGAGCCTTTCCAGCCGCCGGGGACGAGGAGGCTCCACCCACGCGCCTGCGCACTGGGCACGTAGAAAACCTAGAGCTAGAAAAAAAGTGAAGAGGGGGAAACACTTCCGGTGAATGATGTCGATGGGCGGAAACAAACAAGATCCGAAACACCCCGCCGCAGAGGAGCGCTTCCGGGTCATGGGGGATTCGAATCGGGGCCGGCTTCTCCCTCAGCGGCGAAGTGGGAGGTGAGGGGAGAAAGGAAGGGAAAGTGGGGCAGGAGAGAAGGGAATGAACGGGGGGGGGAACCGGGGGCACCGCAGGCTCAATGACCCGGATGCTGTTGGCCAATGGAGGTCATGACCTTTGGCTTGCAGGGGAGCCCATTAACCCCCCCGGGCAGTTCCTAAAATAGGTGCGGGGGGTCTCATCCTGTGACCCCCCAAGGGCCCCGCCAAGTATTCCTGGGCCTGAGAGAAAGTGTGTCGGGGGGGGGGAGAGAATCCTGACCCCATAGAGGGAGCTTAATGCTATATGATAATCGTAATACTGTAATTATTTTTATTTGTTTCTTGTCTTGTGCTGTGAAGCGCCCTGGAAAACTTTCACCGTGTGATAAACTGCTTGCCTTTATTTGTCATTCAGGATGCAATTAGGTGCAGCCCCACTCAGTTTTTTTCAGCAGGGGGCCGGTCCACTGTCCCTCAGACCTTGGGGGGGGGTGTGGACTATATTTTGAAAAAAAAATATATGAATGAATTCCTATGCATTTGAAATAAAAGGACACATTCTACTCATGTAACAACACCAGGCAGGCCCCACAAAACACCCAGAGATGCATTTGAAATAAAAGGACATATTCTACTCATGTAAAAACACTCTGATCCCTGGACTGTCCATGGGCCGGATTTAGAAGGCGATTGCGCCACATCCGGCGCAAAAATTCCTTCCAGTAGCACCTTAGAGACCAACTAAGTTTCTTCTCGGTATGAGCTTTCGTGTGCATGCACACTTCTTCAGATACCAAGAAGAATATCTGAAGAAGTGTGCATGCACACGAAAGCTCATTCCAAGAAGAAACTTAGTTGGTCTCTAAGGTGCTACTGGAAGGAATTTTTTTGTTGTTGTTGTTTTGTTTTCATTTACATGTGTTAGCATCAAGTACTTATTTTTCTAGCACGGACAGGTTGAGGAGTGTTTGCTGAAGACCATGCGTTGGGTACTGGAATCCCTTGGTACAATGTGGTGATGGTTTGGGTTTCATGGGCTGTGTGGCTGATGAGTGGAGGATCATTCTTTGGGGACAGAGGTTCAGACCTGCCCCTGTCCTTTATATAGTCCCATGGCTGACTATAGTGCTTTCCCAACCATTTTCTTCTCCCAATCCCTCAGGAAGACATGTCCACGCTCTTTCCTTCCCTCTTCCCACGAGTCACTGAGGCGCTGTGGTTTAACCTGGACCGGCCATGTGTGGATGAGAATGAGCTTCAGCAGCAGGAACAGCAGCATCAGGCCTGGGTGAGCCATGCAAGGAGCAGAGGGGACTTTGTGAATAAAGAAGAGGAAGGAGCAGGGCTTGTTGGGTGGAGCCAACCAAGCATTAGGAAGAACTTTCTGATAGTAACAGCTGTTCAGAAGTGGTGGCCTCTCCTTCATTGGAGGTTTTTAAACAGAGGGTGGCTGGCCACCTGTCAGGGATTCTTGAGCTGTGATTGATTGGACTGTATGACTCTTGTGGTCCTTTAAACTCTACACTTCCGTGAAGTGAACAGCAAAACGAAAGAGCTTTTTCCTGAGGGCAAACCCATACTTTGTCCGTTGGAAAGCCTGTCCTTTCGCCCCGCTCCCCCCCCCCAATTCACCAGTCTTCATTTTGAACCTTCCTTCTGGATGTCCTTTATAGTCTCTCTGAATTAATTTTCAACATTTTCTCCCTTTGTCACAGCTGCAGAGCATCGCTGAGAAAGATAACAACTTGGTCCCAATTGGGAAGCCTGCCTCCGAGGTAACAACCATGTCAGCCCTTGGCATACTCTGGGGTGGGGCGGGGTTGTTCTGCACCCAGATAGGGAGGGTTTGTTCAAGGAGCTATGGATTTGGGCAGGTTATGGGCTGCCATTATTATTATCACCATCGCATACTTAGATAATGATGCCACACCAGAGGAAAGGGCCATGTTGCCCTGGGATTGCCTCTACCTCCGTCACTTAGATGTGCCTGATGGCTTCACTCCATCTCTTGGGTCCTTTACTCTCATGGTTCCTCTCTCTTGGACCATTTACATCAGGATCTCGCAATTGCCACCCCCATATCATCCCTCTTCCTCCTCCTCTGCCAGCTAAGCTCTCTGGTCCCGATCAAGCCTTTCCCTGGTTGCTCTTAATAGCGGAATGGTTCCTGCTCTCCTGGTTGCTGTTATAACCATCTTCTGCAGAGTGCACAGAAAAACAGGCACCTATATCTTGCAGGGAGGGGCGGCAAAAGCACAAGGCCTTCTAGGCTTAATTAGGATGTGAGAAATTCTAGGCTTAGGAGATTTGAATTACCCTTTAGGAGCTATGGAACATAAGAGCTGAGAAATCCTGGACTCCTTTTGAGAAGATTGTGACGTCTGTAAGAAAGGGAAGGGAACTGAGACGGGTGTTTCATATCATTTAGAAGGAGAGGAACTTCCTACGTTTTAAAGCTGCAATCCACCTTGAGGATAGCAGGGGCTGTAGATAAACTGTAATATTGTCTTGAGGGCTTACATGGTAAGTCACACGGCTGAATTTATTTGAAATATTGTTATATCACCTTTAACGGTAAAAGCTGTGTCAAGGCAGTTTGCAAAACATAAAGCAGAGCAGCGAGTTAAGTCAGCTGTCGACCAGGGGCTGGAACAGGAAAGATCCCACATTGTGGACGAGGGCTCTGTGGCACACAGGAGCCGGGAGGAGAGGCTGACAGGAAAGTGACGGCCGCGCCTTTGCTTTGCCTTAGCAGACTTATGACGAGGAGGAAGAAGAGGATGACGAAGATGACGAGGACAGCGAGGAAGACTCCGAAGATGACGAGGACATGCAAGACATGGACGAGATGAACGACTACAACGAGTCTCCGGATGATGGGGAGATCAATGAGGTTGGTAGGGGGTTCCTCACGGGTTTTGGCTTCCTCATTCCCGTGTCTAGATCTGGGAAGAATTCTGCGGGATTCAATGGGGCGCCCTTGCAGCCAGACAGTGGACCATGAGGGAGACAGCAGTGCATACGGAAAGGGCCTCAGCAGAGGTGCAGTGCTGAAGGAGCTGAGCAGCTCAGGGAGCCTGGGCACGTAGCTCACGTCCTCACAAGAGGCTATCCATTCGCAGTGGGCATCCCTTTCAGCTTGGCCTCTTAACAATTCATCGTTTTGTGTCCCTCCCCAGGTGGATATGGAAGGGGCTGAGCAAGATCAGGACCAGTGGATGATCTAGATTCCAAAAAGAACTAAATCCAGCCTTTGGATGTGTATCTGTCCTCCGTGAAGCAGGAAAAGAGGGGGATGTCTCCCCAAGCTGGGCTACTTGCAAAGCAGGCTACTGTGTGTCTGATCCAGGCCTGCCCTGAATCCTTGCTGGAAAGTGGGACCCATTCCCCCCCCCCGCCGCCGCAGAAGTGGTGCGCTGCTGGGCTCTTTCGTTGTCGTTCTACTGAACTGTTTGAGGCAGCTAAAAACTCCAGAAAGGAAAGGAGTTGAGGTTCAGCGCTTGACTTTGGCAGCAAAGGCAGCCGGTCTTTAGTCTGCATTTGGTGTGTGTTTGTGTGTGTGTCTGTTTTCTGCTCTCGGCAGAAACAATTTTGTCAATAAACCTTCTTCTTTTCTTATCTGGTCTATGTTTTTTTCTTCTCCTCCCTGGTGCTGTAAGAAAAAAATCTGCCCTTATTCCCTTATAATTCCTGGGGCAATTAAATCCCTCACCCCTCCTTCCTTGCAGAGACCCATTTGGTAAACATTTGGTCAGTTCTGAGAGTCAAAATGGTGTCAACCCTGTCTTCCTGTTCAACCCCATGACCCGTTTTACAGGAATTGGATAGAAAGCAGGGGAGCCAACCCAAACATACAAGCTCGAATGAATAGACTGTGTACATGGATAAAGATCTGAAGAAGGAAGGCCTGACCAGGGGGGAGGGTTGGAGGGGAAGAGAGAGAGATTCCCTTCCAGTAGCACCTTAGAGACCAACTAAGTTTGTTCTTGGTATGAGCTTTCGTGTGCTTTTGAGGAGGTTGTGGAAGAACTTTTAACCATAACACCCTCTTTAAAACGACCTATTTTCCAATAATCTGGACCTCTTGGCATAGCTGTCAAGTTTCGGATTTGAAAATAAGGGATCAGCACCCTCACCTGTCCCGGGGACAGTCTACGGTTCTCAGGGACAGTCCACGCCGCGGTAATCCCCCCCCCAGGCTACAAATTAATTTACACCAGGAAAGAGCTCCCAGGAAAGAGAAATCAGGGCAGAGAAAAGAAAGCACTTATTCACGCAGCACACGGTTAACCTCTGGAACTCCCTGCCACAGGGAGCAGCGATGGCCACCAACTTGGATGGCTTTAGAAAAGGATTAGGCAAATTCATGCAGGAGGAGAGGACCACTGATGGCTTCTGGCCAGGTTGGCTCTGCTCTGCCTCCAGTTAGGGGCAGCAATGCTTAATCTGAGCACCTGTTGCCGAGAAACATTCGTCTATTTTATCTTCTTCTTCTTTATATATCTGTCTGTCTGTTGTTATTAGGTATTTATATTCCACCTTTTTCTCCAAGGAGCTCCCTGGTCATTTAATCCCCACAACAGTCCTGTGAGGTAGGCAGGCAGGCAGGCAGGGCTGAGAAATGCAGGGACCCAAGGAGTCCCCGGACTCCAACTCTCCTTCCCGGAAATAAGGGAAATTTAAGGGATATCAACAATAAGGGATAGCAGTGGGAAACGGCTTGGAATAAGGGAGTTTCCCACAAAAAAGGGAGACTTGACAGCTATGCCTCTTGGACTAAATATGAGCCAAATATCAAGGTTATCTGAAGAAGTGTGCATGCACACGAAAGCTCATACCAAGAACAAACTTAGTTGGTCTCTAAGGTGCTACTGGAAGGATTTTTTGTTTGTTTGTTTGTTTTGACTATGGCAGACCAACACGGCTACCTGCCTGGAGAGAGAGAGAGAGAGAGAGAGAGAGATGGTAAACCGTAAGGTACTTTGAACTGATTTTGTTATGTAAGCTTTCTTCAGGAACCATATATAATAATGTCATGTTGTTATTCATTGTAGTATGAACTAAGTTTGTTTTGTATTCCTTTTTTCATAGCATATTATAATAATGTTAAGCTACTAAGCAAATTTAATAGAAGTTTAAAAAACAAAAAACCCATGACCCTGAGATTAAGAGTCTCATGCTCTACTGACTGAGCCATCAGAGAAGAGCCTTCTGGATCAGGCCAATAGGGGCCCATCTAGGCCAGGATCTTGTTCTCGTAGTGGCTGCCCAGATGCCTGAGCAAAAGAGCATCTCTCCCTGTGGTTTTCAGCAAGTGGCATTCAGAAGCATCTCTGCCTCCGGCCACAAAGGGCAGAGCATAGGCAATTCCTGCTCTTTGAACAATACATGCAGACTGCAGCGGAAGCAGAAATTCAGCTTGGGACAGAACTGGTGTGCGAAATAACAGGCAGGCTCAACAGCGCAAACGAGGCAGGGAATTTGTTGTGCCGCTAATATTTTTAGAGGCCTTAGTGAAAGAGTACAGTATCACCTGAGGAGTGTCATCCAATTTGCTTGGAGGTTAAACAGGGTGGGGTGGCGGGAGGTTACTATACAGAGGGACGGCACCCAAATTGTGATAATTCCTCCCCGATCCTATTCACCTTGGACCTTTCGTTGCTTTTTTTGGCACCAGGCTAAATCTGGCCTGTTCTCTAGCAACTTGAAATAATGTCTGAGCCCCCGGCTTAATCGTCTTCTGTTGTTTGGTGTTTCGATGGCCTGGTTTCACAGATTTACCCTGCCCTGCTGTTTTTATAGTAGTTTTTAAACAAAATTTTGTTACTGTAAGCTGCTTTGGTGACACCGGTGATTGCAGGGCAGAAATCTGATTAAATTAATTAGTACAAGGAATTTGTGATAGTTTTTCTCTTGGTCTTGTTATAACAAAAAATGTGCCCTTAATTTCTTACAACAGTCTTCAGTCAGTCAGGGTGTTGTAGAATTTGCTGTGGTTCTGAGATGGGCCCATTTGGTTACTGGACCTTTCAGCAAAGCCCATCTAAACACTGCAATCCCTGGCCATCTAGGAGAGGTGCTGTTTGCTAACTCCTTCTTTTAATTGTGAAGCCCCCATCCATTTGCCCCTGGTATTTTGTTCAGACTGGAAAAAAAGACAGTTGGGATCAGGGCAGATTATTTTATTCTCTGCAGTCATTCAAGTTAAGAGTTCTCAGTCAGTCAGTCAGTCAGTTTTATTACGGCAAAAGCCAGCAGTACAAAAAATCATAAAACCAAACAGAGAAAAATCGGCACCAACATCACCAGAGATAAAACAATTACACAAAAGATGTTTACAATGTGTTATTCAATAAAAGAGATTTACGCTTCTAAATATAATTCACAGTGTTTCCCCTCTTGCCTTCTTTTTGAACTAGACTGAGGCCTGTTAATCAATTCCAATTTCGAAATCTCAGGTGGGGGGGGGTTGTTTGCTGACAGAGAAGATTTCAAGCTGCCAGTTGAAAATTGTGACATACAAATAGCTCACTTGCCTCAATTCTAGCATCTGGCAAGGCCTGCCATGAGGAACTCGGATCTGCATTCCCCGGTGACTCAAACTAAATAAAGAAATAAATAGATCAGCTTTACAACTGGCCGGTCTTGCGCTAGGAGATGAGTGTTGGCGGGTCTTCAGTACTCGCCCCAAAACGGGAAATTTGCATGGGAACAAAGTCATTTTGCTTTCCTTATATTCCTGAAGTAAAAAAAAAATAAAGAATCCAAGAACTCTGGCCAGATCAGTTTTAAAGTCTTCAAACAGTTTTATTATTATTGTATTGGAACAAACTCGAGTTGAAACAAATTCATAGAATCATAGAATCATAGAGTTGGAAGAGACCCCAAGGGCCATCCAGTCCAACCCCCTGCCAAGCAGGAAACACCATCAAAGCATTCCTGACAGATGGCTGTCAAGCCTCCGCTTCAAGACCTCCAAAGAAGGAGACTCCACCACACTCCTTGGCAGCAAATCCCACTGTCCAACAGCTCTTACTGTCAGGAAGTTCTTCCTAATGTTTAGGTGGAATCTTCTTTCTTGTAGTTTGAATCCATTGCCCCGTGTCCGCTTCTCTGGAGCAGCAGAAAACAACCTTTCTCCCTCCTCTATATGACATCCTTTTATATATTTGAACATGGCTATCATATCACCCCTTAACCTTCTCTTCTCCAGGCTAAACATACCCAGCTCCCTAAGCCGTTCCTCATAAGGCATCGTTTCCAGGCCTTTGACCATTTTGGTTGCCCTCCTCTGGACACGTTCCAGCTTGTCAGTATCCTTCTTGAACTGTGGTGCCCAGAACTGGACACAGTATTCCAGGTGAGGTCTGACCAGAGCGGAATACAGTGGTACTATTACTTCCCTTGATCTAGATGCTATACTCCTATTGATGCAGCCCAGAATTGCATTGGCTTTTTTAGCTGCTGCATCACACTGTTGACTCATGTCAAGTTTATGGTCTACCAAGACTCCTAGATCCTTTTCACATGTACTGCTCTCAAGCCAGGTGTCACCCATCCTGTATTTGTGCCTTTCATTTTTTTTGCCCAAGTGTAGTACTTTACATTTCTCCTGTTAAAATTCATCTTGTTTGCTTTGGCCCAGTTCTCTAATCTGTTAAGGTCATTTTGAAGTGTGATCCTGTCCTCTGGGGTATTAGCCACCCCTCCCAATTTGGTGTCATCTGCAAACTTGATCAGGATGCCCTCAAGCCCATCATCCAAGTCATTGATGAAAGATGTTGAATAAGACTGGGCCCAAGACAGAACCCTGTGGCACCCCACTAGTCACTTCTCTCCAGGATGAAGAGGAGCCATTGATGAGCACCCTCTGGGTTCGGTCAGTCAGGACAAGGCCATGCATACAGAGAATTGGTACAACTTGACCATGAAAATCTAGCTGATGAAGAAGTAGTGAAACTGGGCCTTGTCCTGGAATTTATTTCAACTGGAATTTGTTGCAATACCATAACAATAAAACTGTTTGAAGGCTTTAAAACCGATTTCCCGCCTGGCCAGAGAGTTCTTGGATTCTTTATTTTTTACTTCTGGAGATCACCAAGAACTCCAATTTCTACAGCAATTCCTTATATTCCTGCCATTTCCGTGGCTGTTTGCAGGGGTGTGCAAACCAGGGCAGGGTCTTCCTTTGTTCTCCCTCCCTGCAAGGAAGGAGACTACCCCATCTCTTTATAGCCGCATCTCAGGCTCTTGAGGAAGGAGCTGTCTAGGCTCCCATTGGTGATGGTATAAAAATTTTAAGGTCTCAAATATAGAATACAGACATACCTCGTGTTACGTACGCTGCAGGATGGGTACGTTTGGGATACGCACGCACCGCGGCGACCCGGAAATAACGGAACGGGTTAGTTCCGGGTTCACCGCGTCGCACACGCGCAGAAGCGTGCGGTGACGTCATGCGCAGAAGCGCCAAATCGCATCGCGCACATGCGCAGAAGAGGCACTTCATGATACGGACGTCGCAAGTTACGAACGGGGCTCCGGAACGGATCCCGTTCGTAACCAGAGGTACCACTGTAAGTATTCATAAATGCATGCATATCTAAATATATGAAAGATGTGTTTGAAATAGTGTGGGAGAGCAATCCTGGGGTCATTTGGACTCTCCCAAGGACCTCAGATATTCCTCTGCAGCCAGGGAGGCAAATGAGGAAAGCCTTCCCATTATCCTTTTGCTCGCAAATCCTGTCTTCAGGGCGTATTTGTGTATGAATAGGGTGAGCCTGTGACCTGGGATTCAGGAACTAAAGTATTAACCATCACAAAAGAATGGCCAGGCTGCCCAGGTAATGCAATCAGTGACCATTATCAGGTATCCTGGCAGGCAGGATTTCTGCTGTAGACTGCCTCTTTCTGTGATGTATGTATGATGTGTTTTTTTTGGGGGGAGGGGTCTTGGGCCACCAGGTGGGCAATTTCAAAAGTCTATACAGTGGTGCCTCGCAAGACGAAATTAATTCTTTCCGCGAGTCGTTTCGTATTGCGGAAATTTCGTCTTGCGAAGCGCGGTTCCCCATAGGAATGGATTGAAATTTAATTCCCATAGGAGTGCATTGAAACGTTTCCGTCCTGCGAAGCACGACCATAGAAAAATCCGTCTTGAGAGTCACCTAAAAAAATCGCAAAACCCTTTCGTCTAGCGAGTTTCTCGTTGCGCGAGGCATTCATCTTGCGAGGTACCACTGTATAAGGGTTTGCGCACCCTTGTTCTGGGTTCCTCCTGCGTGGAGTGAGTGGGGATCCTGTTGCAACAGTTCTTTGAATAAAGACCAGGGTTACTAGCCGCTTTGCTTCTCAATATTCTCTGGCTGGCCTCTGTTATTTTCTCCTACCGATAGGGGACCCACTCTGTATGGGCTCCGCAATACCCCTTAATAAGGGGAAGGGGGCAGTTTTTCCTATAACAGTGACCTCTCCCATCACTGCAGACCCGTCCAGGTAAGCTGGGCCATCCCGTCGGGAATGGCCCGAAAGTACTGCAAACTGGTCCTGTGGATCCTCCACTTGTACTTGCCACAGGCCTTGACGTACTGCATGAAATGAGGCGCGCCGGGGAAGATGATGTTGTCGGCCACGACGGTGGCCCCTTCCAGGAGGAGGTCGTGGGCCTCCAGAAGCTGCAGGTCCCTCAGGTAGCAGCGCTTCCAGTGGTCCATGAAGACGAAGTCCACGTGGCTGAGCCCGTATTTCTCCTTGAGCTGGGGGATGACTTCCTGCGAGGGTCCCCGGATGAGCTCCACCTACGCGAGAGAAGCGGTTGAAAGAGAGCCACCAGGATCCACCCCATAGCTGTCAAGTTTCGGATTTGAAAATAAGGGATCAGCAGCCTCACCTATCCCGGGGACAGTCACATGGCAGTGGTGGGCGGAGCCAGAAGCAAAAGTGGGCGGCACTGGTGTGAACGCGCTCAGTAGGCTTACTGTATTTTGGAAACGCTGCCCGTGGGCTACGACGCCTGTAAGCGCGGGAAATGGCTCCCGCTTGCTTTGAGGCTGCAAGGAGGCGAGGTCTTCCCAGTCCCTGGCCAGCAGGGGGAGGGAGAGGAGCTGCTTCCTTTGAAAAAACGGGAAATTAAAGGGATATAAAAAATAAGGGATAGCAGCGGGAAACTGCTTGAAATAAGGGAGATTCCCAGGGAAAACGGGATACTTGACAGCATTGTTCCTAGGCCTCATCTAGCCCAGTATTGCTAACGGCACTGACTGCAGGATCTCAGTTACAGGTGGGTAGCCGTGTTGGTCTGCCATAGTCGAAACAAAACAAAAAAATTCCTTCCAGTAGCACCTTAGAGACCAACTAAGTTTGTTCTTGGTATGAGCTTTCGTGTGCATGCACACTTCTTCAGATACACACGAAAGCTCATACCAAGAACAAACTTAGTTGGTCTCTAAGGTGCTACTGGAAATGGATGACTGGGAGAGATTGTGGAAGAAAGGTATCAAATTTACAGCTAGAGAAAATATTATGAAAATGCTTTATAGATGGTATCTGACACCAGTTAAGATAGCCAAGATGAATCCTACAATGACTAATGTGTGTTGGAAATGTAAATCTACGGAAGGTACCTTTTATCATATGTGGTGGTCATGTCCAGGGGTAAATGCTTTCTGGGATAAGATTTATAATGAACTTAAGAAGGTAATGAAAATTACCTTTAGTAAGAAACCAGAGGCATTTCTTTTGAGCATGACCAACGAAGAGATACCCAGTCAGGATAGAGTATTCTTTATGTATGCCACAACAGCTGCTAGAATTTTATTGGCAAGAAATTGGAAAGGCGAAGAGATTCCGACAGTGGAAGAATGGCAGATGAAGCTAATGGACTTTATGGAACTCGCCGAACTGACCGCGAGAATCCGAGACCAGAGGGAGGAGAAGGTGTCGCAGGATTGGAAGAAATTCAAGGATTATTTAGTTAAATGTGTAAAATTGAATATTTGAGCAGAATTAGCTAGCAGAATCGGCTTTAGCTTGTTTATGTTAGATAAAATAGTGTAGAAGAAGTTTAGATGTGAATGTTATAAATGTTTAAGAGTATCTAATGATATTGAGTTGAAGTGAGAAACTATATTTGTTTAATTAATTTAAAGTTTATTGAGAGATATGGTAAAGGTTTATGGAAAAAGATACAAAGCCACCCAAATTATATATTAATTTTGAATGCAGTGGGGGGAACGGGGGAAGTCTTAATGTATGCAAAGAAGATAGAAAATAGAAGATGATTGAGATATGTGTATGTTTAGGTATGTATATGTGTTTTTTCTTATGTTTATTGTTATTGTTACTGTTATTGTTGTTGTTTATTGTTTATTGTTTATTATGTATTTTTGTATTTTTCTTTTGTTCATATATGGAAAATAATAAAATCTTTATAAAAAAAAAATAAGGTGCTACTGGAAAGAATTTTCTATGCAGGATCTCAGACAGGGAGTCATGTTTAAAGGGAAATGGTTAACAAACTTAAAAGCTGATGTCTGCAGAGGGGAGATATGGATTGAAAATGTATTGCATTGTATTGTAACTTTTGAATAAAGGGTTTTTTTTAATTAAAGAGGAAAGTATATGTAAATAATTTAAAGTTTAATAAAAATTTGACAAAAACACAACAACAGAGTGGCCTTTACTCCCTGTTACTGTCTCTTGGGAATGTGAATCTTTCCTTCTGATGGCTCCAGTTTGCCCTGCTTGATTGTGTCCCAGGCCAGGGCCAGCTGGAGGTTTTGCTGTTAGGGGTGTTATGAGAATTTCAATGTCTCAAATATAAAATAAATATTGATAAATGCACACATGTCTGAATATAGGAACCATGTGTCTGAAATAGTGTGGGAGAGCAATCCTGAAGCCATTTTGACTCTCCTAATGACCTCAAAGGGGTGCGGGGTGGCGCTGTGGTCTAAACTACAGAGCCTAGGGCTTGCCGATCAGAAGGTCGGCGGTTCGAATCCCCCCGACGGGGTGAGCTCCCGTTGTTCGGTCCCTGCTCCTGCCAGCCTAGCAGTTCGTCAAGGTGCAAGTAGATAAATAGGTACCGCTCCAGCGGGAAGGTAAACGGCATTTCCGTGCGCTGCTCTGGTTCGCCAGAAGCGGCTTAGTCATGCTGGCCACATGACCCAGAAGCTGTCTGCGACAAACGCTGGCTCCCTCGGCCTATAGAGTGAGATGAGCACGCAACCCCAGAGTCGTCTGCGACTTGACCTAATGGTCAGGGGTCCCTTTACCTTTACCTTTAATGACCTCAAATATTCCTCTGCAGTAAGGGAGGCAAATGGGGAAAGCCTCCCCATTGTCTTTTTGCTTGCAAATCCTGCCTTAAGCGGGTATTTGTGTATGAACAGGGTGAGTCTGTGACCTGGGACTCAGGAACTAAAGTATTTACCATTGCAAAAGAATGGCCAGTCTGCCCAGGTAATGCAATCAGTGACCATTATCAGGTATCCTAGCAGACAGGATTTCTACTGTAGACCGCCTCCTGTGATGTATGTATGATGTTTTTGGGGGTGGTCTTGGGCTACAGGGTGGGCAATTTCAAAAGTCTTTATAAGGGTTTGCGCACCCTTGTTCTGGGTTCTCTCCAACCTCCTTCGTGTGGTGATGGGGACCCTGTTACAACAGTTAGATAAGGCTCACTAGTCACTTTTCTTCTCAATATACTTTGGTTGACCTCTGTTACTTCCTTCTACTGATAGGCGACCTACTTAAGGACTCAATACGGGCTCTGGAATACCCCAAAAAGGAAAGGGAGCAGTTTTTCTTATAACAGGAGCAAAACAGAAAATGCCGTTTTCCTCCTCTGCCTGCCTGCCACGCAGCTGCAGTTACGTGCCTGGCTGTGGCAACGGGTGCACAACAGACACGCAGCAGAGAGGGGAGTGTTATCAGAATTTTAAGGTCATATATAAACAATTAAATGTTCATAACTATATATAAACCATGTTTGAAACCCCACAGATTAGGTCCTGAATGAATTGACCTCAATATTTCTCTGAAGGGACGCGGGTGGCACTGTGGGTTAAACCACAGAGCCTAGGGCTTGCCGATCAGAAGGTCGGCGGTTCGAATCCCCGCGACGGGGTGAGCTCCCGTTGCTTGGTCCCTGCTCCTGCCACCTAGCAGTTCGAAAGCACGTCAAAGTGCAAGTAGATAAATAGGTACTGCTCCAGCGGGAAGGTAAACGGCGTTTCCGTGCGCTGCTCTGGTTCGCCAGAAGCGGCTTTGTCATGCTGGCCACATGACCCGGAAGCTGTACGCCGGCTCCCTCGGCCAGTAACGCGAGATGAGCGCGCAACCCCAGAGTCGGACACGACTGGACCTAATGGTCAGGGGTCCCTTTACCTTTACCTTTATTTCTCTGAAAGGTCAAAGCGGGAAATCTCCCCATTGTCTCTTTCCTCACAAATCCTGTCCTCACAAATCCTGTCTTGAGGGCACATTCAAGATATGAACAGGGTGTGAGCCTGTGGCCTGTGGCCTAGATTCGGGAATTAAACAGTTATAGTAATAAAAGAGTGGCGAAGCCCAGATACTGCAGGCCGGTGGCTTGCCAGACAGGAGATGGACAACACACTCAGATTTCCGTTGGAGACAGCCTTTTTGTGATGTTGGTATGATGTATCTGGGGCGGTGGTCTTGGACTGCAGGGCGGGCGATTTAAATGTCTCTCCTGTGTGTGTGGGGAGTACCCTGTTGCAACAGCTTTTGATAAAGATCAGGCTTAACTAGCAGCCTCTGGTCTGGTCCCTGTCATTTCTGCGCAGTCAGGGGTTTCAAAATAACGTCCTGCCGAGGCTCAGGATTCCACCCGGAATCGGACCCTTTACCGGGATAATTCCCTGAAATTCTTACAACAGGAGGAAGCACGAACAAGCACAGGAGGTGAATCTTCTGCCTCCTCCAGCTCTCCAGAGCCTGCCACCTTAAGGCAACCACCTCACTTTGCCCCCCCCCATCCCCGGGCAGTTTGGCAAGGGCAGCTGTGGAAGCCCAAGCCACTCACGGTGTCATCGTCGAAGCCAGCGAGGCGGATGACCTTCTCGGCCACGGCCGCTTTGCGGTCGTCCATCTCCACAGTGTACAGCCGGGCGCCCAGCGGCAACAGCTGCGCGATGAGGATGGTGGCGTATCCGCAGTAGGTGCCCAGCTCCAAGACTCTGAGGGGAGCCTTCTCATATATCAGCCGCTCCAGGATCTTGGCTAGAAGGCACCAAATAAAGGTTGCTTCTGGGGCGAGGAAGGATTGAGGGTGCACAGCAGCCAGCCACCTCTTCCCAATTTCTTCCCTGCAGAAGGGCGGTTATTCTAAGGCAGAGTTCTCCAAGGCGGTGCCCTCCACGGGGCTGGCGAGGACTGTTGGGAGCCAGAGTCCGAAATCTCAGGAGGGCACCGTCTTGGGGAAGGCTGTGAAACCAAAAAGCCCACCAGGGCCCTACGAATAGCCGCTGCCATCGCAGTCCGAGGGCTAAAGTCTCGTGCGGCTTGTACAGCTGTAGAAGCTATTTGGGACCTGCTAATTTTGGCTGGCCGGCCTTAGGGATCCCAGTCTGCTGCCCGGGTCAAGGCAGAAATGTGATCCTCTGGCTCCAAGCCCAAGGCTTTAGTGCTGTGGTTACTCCGTGCCAGAGGTAAAGACTCTCTGCCCGTGCTCAGAGGCAATCTCTCCTCCTAGCTGGCTGGAGCGTGGTGCTGCTAACACCCAGGTTGCAGGGTCAATCCCCGCAAGGGGGGGTTAGATTACATGATCCACAGGGTCCCTTCCAACTCTACAATTATAACCCATGTGGAGATGTGCCGTAGCGCTGAAACCTGGTTGGCAGGCAGCTTCAGTGTGCCCAGTGGCATGGGGAGGGGGGGCAAAGGGGGTGGGGAGCCCTGGGTACCACCCTGGAGAGGGTGACACTCTGGGCACCCCTCTCTGGTTCGCCTCTGCCCGGATGGGCTTGCTCGGGGCTGGCCTGCCAGCACCACGCTGCTACGGAGCGCTGCGCGCCGCCAGCAGACCCCAAACAAGCTCCACTCCCCTCCAACATTTCCCCGATGGAAACAGGGACATCCCCGCGTTCCCACCGCACACCTTTCTGGGGCCCCAGGTTGCTGAGATACTCGCAGTGGTAGCTCCAGTGGTCAAAGGTCTCCAAGATGTGCTGGGGGTCTCCCGGGATGGTGTGGGTCAAGACGTACTGGAAGGCCCTCTCTTCCTTGGGGATGCCCGTCAGGTAGTCTCGCAGCCGCCGCACCAGCACTGCCCGGTAAAAGAGGCAGAAGTAGTGCCGGTAGCGGATGAGCAGCGTCACCACGAAAGGGATGAACGCCAGCGCAATAGCCGGGGAGACCATGGCGGTGTGCCGAGAAGCCGGCCGCCGTCCTCAGACCTGTGGGAGACACAAGCGGGGCAGGTGACGCCTGGGTGACACCCCCAAACTCTGGAACAGCCTGCACTCTCATGTTTACTTCTCTGGGAGCAAACCTCATGGATCTGAATGGGACTTACTTCTGAGTAGACACGAATAAGACTATTAGTCCCTTTTCTGTGTCTTGGGCCCAGGCTATCTGAAGGAGCGTTTTATCCCAAACGAATCTGCCCAGGATCTGAGATCTTCGGGGGAAGCCCTTCTCTCTGTCCCACCACCCTATCGGACATCTTTGGTGGGGATGCAGGAGAAGACCTACTTGGCGGTGGCTTCCAAACAGAGACGCGCTCTTCTAAACCCACATCCCCAGTCTGTTCACATTCCTGTCTACGCTGGCTTGGTCACATCCACAGAATGGAAGACGGCAGGGTCCCCAAGGATGTGGCCCAAGGGGAACTGGCTTCAGGCTCCAAGCCAGTTGGCAGAGCAACTCTGTGCTACAAAGATGGCTGCAAACGTGCCATGAGGGCTGGCAGCACCAACCCGCCCTGTGGAAATCCCTTGTGGATGACCGCAGTGCCCGGAGACAGGCAGTCGGGTTGTGCATCTATAGCAGTGACCTCTGGGAGGAGCGCAGAGAGGATAAATGCCCGGGTGCATCTGCAACAACACAACCGGACGCAGTAAGAATTGCAGAAAGGGTAATTGGTGCCAGCTTGCCTTCAATAGAGGCACTCTATGCTACCTGAGTTAGGAAGAGAGCAGAGGGAATTGCTGCAGATCCTTTGCATCCCGGTCATCATCTGTTTGATTTACTTCCATCTGGACATCGCTACAGGGCTTTATATACAAAAACGGCTAGGCACAGGAACAGTTTCTTCCCTTGCGCCATTAAATTGTTAAATTTGTAGTTATGTAGCGGAAGGGGAGGCCAGTTATGGGTGGGGTTCCTTTGCTGTGTTATTGTATTGTGAGTGGAATAGTGTTGTATAAGGTACGTTTATATTGCAATGTAGCCGAAGCAAAATTCCAAGTATGTTGGTACTTGGGCAATAAAATTATTCCTATTCCTATTCCTATTCCTTCCTCTGCCCCAGCTGAAACAAAACATGTCTCTCCTCTATCAGTCTCTACAGTAGGTGCTGCAGCCTTCCAACAGTTTGACTTCAGCCCCAAAGGCACGCTCCTCCAGTGGTTGTAGAGTCTGGCACTCTAACCACTACACCTCGCAGCCAGTGAGACCCTCCACCCAGACTGCATTATTCCAAAGCATGTAGCTTTTCTAACAAACCAGATCCAGATTAACTGCTGCCTGCCTGCTTTGCGTCTTTTGAATTTGGTACCCACAGCAACTCTTCAGGGTGGGGACAGTTCAGTAACATCAGTGCCAGCCATCATTGGACAGATAGTTCGCCATAAGGTGGTCATTCAGCGTGTGAAATTGAAGAGGCAAATATTATCTGGCTGTCATTTTATCATCAGATGGGAATGGGGGGGGGTGCGAAGCAGAGATCCAAAAGGACGAAGAAATAACCTCATGCGTTTTGCAAAGAACTTTTGGGGGTAGGATCTGTGTGGGGCAGTTTAATAGAATGAGTAATAAACCAAAGGGAATTGGTTTCCTCATGGATTCTGAGCTCTGGGAGTGACCAAGAACCAGTGGGGTGTAGTGGTTGGAGCAGGGGTAGGCAACCTAAGGCCTGGGGGCCGGATGTGGCCTAACCACCTTCTCAATCCGGCCCAAGGACGGTCCAGGAATCAGCGTGTTTTTACATGAGTAGAATGTGTCCTTTTATTAAAATGCATCTCTGGGTTATTTGTGGGGCCTGCCTGGTGTTTTTACATGAGCAGAATGTGTGCTTTTATTTAAAATGCATCTCTGGGTTATTTGTGGGGCCTGCCTGGTGTTTTTACATGAGCAGAATGTGTCCTTTTATTTAAAATGCATCTCTGGGTTATTTGTGGGGCCTGCCTGGTGTTTTTACATGAGTAGAATGTGTCCTTTTATTTAAAATGCATCTCTGGGTTATTTGTGGGGCCTGCCTGGTGTTTTTACATGAGTAGAATGTGTCCTTTTATTTAAAATGCATCTCTGGGTTATTTGTGGGGCCTGCCTGGTGTTTTTACATGAGTAGAATGTGTCCTTTTATTTAAAATGCATCTCTGGGTTATTTGTGGGGCCTGCCTGGTGTTTTTACATGAGTAGAATGTGTCCTTTTATTTAAAATGCATCTCTGGGTTATTTGTGGGGCATAGGAATTCGTTCACACACACCCCCCAAAATATATATAGTCCAACCCACCACATGATCTGAGGGACAGTGCACCGGCCCCCAGCTGAAAAAGGTTGCTGACCCCTGGGTTAGAGTGTCGGGCTAAGTCTCTGGAGAGACCAGGGTTCAAATTCCCATTTGACCACTTGAAGCTCGCTGGCTGCGACGTCGGGGGCCAATCGCTGCCTCTCAGCCTGCCCTACCTCACAGGGTTATTGTGGTGGAGATTAAATGAGGAGGGGGAGAATCGCGCACACCATCCTTGGAGAAAAAGGGCATGCAGCAAATGAATAAAAACACTTCCTCTCCTCTCTGTCTCAAGTGAAGCAACAGAATAAAAAATAAAAAATAAATTCTTTCCAGTAGCACCTTAGAGACCAACTAAGTTTGTTCTTGGTATGAGCTTTCGTGTGCATGCACACTTCTTCAGATACACTGAAACAGAAGTCACCAGACCCTTAAATATAGTGAGGGAGTGGGGAGGGGTATTACTCAGAAGGGTGGTGGGAATGGGGGATTGGCTGATGGAACAAAGACATTGGATTCTTATCTCATTATACATGACAAAGCTATCTTTAGCCATCTCACCCCTTGCTTTTTCCTGTAAGACCAATTGCAGTCGTTAACAGTCGTCAACAGGTTTTCCACACCTATCAGCCAATCACCCATTCCCACCACCCTTCTGAGTAATACCCCTCCCCACCCTCTCACTATATATAAGGGTCTGGTGACTTCTGTTTCAGTGTATCTGAAGAAGTGTGCATGCACACGAAAGCTCATACCAAGAACAAACTTAGTTGGTCTCTAAGGTGCTACGGGAAGGAATTTTTTTTTGGTTGTTTTTGTTTTGGGATATGAAGCAAGGGAAGACCTGAGCTGCATTTGTTAAATACAAATCATACCCAGAAGAACAGTTTTGCATGGCTCAGATTCTTAGAGATGCCATCTGGACTGGGAGATGCCAACACATGCCTTACCAAGGCAGAACCTGCCCATGTGGCATAAATGCTATGGATAACCTTGGCTACTGTTTACAAATATTCTCACTTAGGACGGTGCTAACAAAATACTCTGCTGGTATTGTGCTCCATGACCCCCCCTTCCCCCGGAGACCATGACTTAATGAGCTGTGGCATGCAAACTGGTTTTGGTAACGTGTATTAGATTCAGGTGTGTATCTGAAGAAGCGTGCATGCATTTTGTTTTGACTATGGCAGACCAACACGGCTACCTACCTGTAACTTTAACAACAGAGGCAGCGCTTCCGCCAGGATGCTGAGGACATGGTGTGTGTGGGGGGGGGGGAGAGGCAGCTCTTACCTGCTCGATCGTGTCCCACCTGGAGGCTGAGATGCGGAGCCCCTCTTGACTCCCCCTAGGCGTCTGGGGCGAGAGGCCGAGCGGAGCAGCATCCCTCCTGCCCACAGCCATAAATGATGGATGGTGTCACCTAAGCTGCCTCTTGGGTTTCGCTTTGCACCTGCCGTCATGCTGGCACAGGTGACAAGGCAGAGGGAGCTCCCCATCCGAGGGAAATGTGGAAGCAAAATAAGCTTCCTCGCAGGGTTACTGGGAGGATAAAAGGAAGGGAGCTATATCTATGAACCCTATTATCTATGAAGGATTGCATGAAGGATAGACAATCATTTTTTTTAAAAAAAAATAATATTTTGAAACAACAGGCATGCCAATGGGTTCCAGCAACGGAGTGAGCCCTTTTTGCATCTGTGTTCTTGATTAGGAGGTTTTCAAAAACCAAATTCCTCAGCGCCAAAGAGCATAACTGGAAACACGTTGGAACAAATCTCATTTCACCTCATAGAATCCTAGAGTTGGAGGAGACCCCAAGGGCCATCCAGTCCAACCCCCTGCCAAGCAGGAAACACCATCAAAGCATTCCTGACAGATGGCTGTCAAGCCTCCGCTTCAAAGACCTCCAAAGAAGGAGACTCCACCACACTCCTTGGCAGCAAATTCCACTGTCCAACAGCTCTTACTGTCAGGAAGTTCTTCCTAATGTTTAGGTGGAATCTTCTTTCTTGTAGTTTGAATCCATTGCTCCGTGTCCGCTTCTCTGGAGCAGCAGAAAACAACCTTTCTCCCTCCTCTATATGACATCCTTTGATATATTTGAACATGGCTATCATATCACCCCTTAACCTTCTCTTCTCCAGGCTAAACATACCCAGCTCCCTAAGCCATTCCTCATAAGGCATCGTTTCCAGGCCTTGGACCTCGATTGTTTCGGTTCCCTTTGAGAGGAGCCGGTTTCTCCTCCCCTGATCCCACCCGCAGGTCTGGGATTGACCTGCTTCCTTTCAGCGGGTCCTGAGGCCGAGATTAGCCTAGTCTGTGCATTTAGCCAGAACGCTGCAAAGAAAGGAGAAGCTGAGCCTGTTGAACTTCTGCCCGTCATTCAGCTTGTACCATTATCCTTGTTGCTATTGTATTAAATTTGTCGGCGGCATCATTTTGCCCATGCTCGAAAACCACCACCAATCTTGTGGTGGCAAATGCCATCAGTTTGCAGGTTGGCTCGCCGTCTCAGATTCCTTAAAAGACCCAGGCTGGCAGTGTTGCGGTTAAGAGTGTCAGACGGGGACCTGGGAGAGACCCGGGTTCAAGTCCCCTCCCTCGGCCATGAAGCTCGATGTGTGAGCTTTGGGTGCCAGTCACTGCCTTCTCTCAGCCCCACCGACCTCACAGAGTTGTCGCGGGGATTGAATCAGTTGTTGGGGAGAGAACAACGCGTGGCACCTCCTCAAAGGAAAAGTTGGGATATAAATAACAAATAATAAATACTGTATTTTTCGCTCCACAAGACACACTTTTTTCCTCCTAAAAATTAAGGGGAAATATGGAGCGAATGGTGGTCCCTGGAGCCGAATTGCCCAGGGGCCAAAAGCAGATAGTGCTTTTTATTTTACAAAGAGAAAAGGGGGTGTTGAAAGGACCCCGCTCAGCAGCTGATCAGCAAGAGATCGGGAGAGAGATAAGAGTCCCGGCTCCCTTTCAGCCCCGCCCCCTTGCCCAGGCCTCCATTGTTGAATGTGCTGCAGAGGGAGGTTGTTTGTTTCCCCAGCGACATGTGACTGGCTGATTAGATTATCTGTCTGGAAACTGTAGAAAAGGCTCCCTTTCCTTTAGAAGCTGCAGAAATGTGAGTTGAACCCCATAAAAACGGGGCTTTTCCCCCTTTGCAAAAGGAGCTTTGCTTTTCCCCTTTGCAAAAAAGCTGCAAAACTTTTAGCTGATCCTCAAAAAAAAACCAGGGCTTTTCCCTTTGCAAAAAAAGCTGCAAAACTTTTAGCTGATCCTCAAAAAAACAGGGCTTTTAGAGGAGGAAAACCAGAAAAATATTTTTTTCTTGTTTCCTCCTCTAAAAACGAGGTGCACCCTATGGTCCGGTGTGCCCTATGGAGCGAAAAATACAAAAAATACGGTAAGAGGAGCTCCATGGATGAAGAGGTGCTTTATGAACATCCCCTGCCCATTATCTTAACCCGAGAGAGACACTTTTTTGACTTGTAGAACACGTGAGTTAATCAGAGCCCACTCCTCTCCTTTCTCTCAACACACATCTGGGATGAAGCGACGGAGTGTCTGCTTCCGAGAGCTTTGTTTCCGCTGAGGCCCCGTCTGACTGAGCTTCCCTCCCTCCCAGAAACCAGGAAGGAGCTTTCACAAACGGCGGTATATTTATTGATTCATGTGTTAAAACAAACATTTTAGTGGTTAAACAAGGCACGAAATGCAAACATGCAGTATAAAATGCTGGATTTTGGGGAAAATATCACCCCCCCCAGTAGTCTACTAATCTGAGGCTGGGGAGGGACAAATGTCTTTAGCAGTGCCGTTTCCACGCAAAGGGAAATTCTAATCCGGATGGAGGTATGGAATGGCGGCATCCTAGAGCCGGAAACTGGCTGCCATGAGAGGCCTTTTGGATAGGAAAGGAAGTTGCTTTTGTGCCTGAAACCGAGCATCATTTCTGCTCTTCGATGCCTCGCCTCTGCCAAATTGCATCAGCGCAGGACACCTCTGTGTTTCGGGTGTCCAACGAAGGCCGCCTTCCCCAACCCCTGGCTGGTGAACTTGCTCACCTTCCCCCCGCCCCATACCTACAGAAGGATCATGGCTCAACTGGATTATCTATCCAATATTAGATACCATATCCTAACACCATCTGGAGGAAGTGTCGGGCACGTCAGAAGCCAAACTAAATCTATACGCATTGTCTGGCTTGAATCATAGGCAAGCAAAGTTTTATGGGACCCCACAGGGTCATCCATCCCAACCCGCTGCGATACAGGAATTCCGCAGCAGAAGATAAATGGCAGAACCTGGTGACGGGAGGGGAGGGGAGGGGAGGGGAGGGGGAGGAAACGTGGCCGCCTCTTAACACTGCGTTTTCCGCACGGCCCTGGTGAACTTCTTCAGCTCCTTCTCCCCCCGCCGCCACCTCCTGACCCAGGAGAGGACGAGCCGCCCAGCTACCCTGTGTCCCATGGCAAGGACCACGGACCCAGGCCCTGCCGCAGCAACTTCCTCGCAGGAGCAGGCCTCTCCGTCGGTCAGCCACAGAACCGGCTTCTTCAGCTCTTCCTCCGACCAGCCGTCCTGCCTGTAAAGGGTGCGTCCCCGGAGGTCAGGGATCACTTGGAGGTCCCCGTCGATGGCAGATGAAGATTTGATGCTCATTTTTAAGGCTGCGGGAGACAGGGAGACGCGGGGGGGAAGGGAAGGGTTATTGGGAAGGCTCCTCTGCAAGTCAGGTCTTTTTCCGCCTCCTGTTTTGCCCATCTCACTCCCTGCCATCAAGGGTTACCCCTGCAAGTCCTGTGCCGTTTCTGGTGGCCATTGGCCAGGTGACCCCCCCCCACCTCCACCTCCGTATGCCTCCTCATCAGGGCCGGATTTTGGGTTTGACGAGGCCCTAAGCTACTGAAGGTAAGGGGGCCCTTTATATGTCCAGCTGTCCTTTGTCAACAACAAATTGTCCGCTGTTTTTTGTGTTGAATATATGCTATATGGTAATTTATGGACCTAATAGGTATCTAAAGCCATTTGCACATAACAAAATATGTATTTTATCAAAGTAATTGTTGAACTGAAATACAATTAAGAAGAAGTATATTAATAGTGAAATAATTATTAAGCTCTAACTTAAAATGATTTTTTATTCATAACAAACTTAATAATGCAAACACATTGGCATTTGGCAATAACAAAAGTTCCTTTAGAAACACAATTTACAAAGACTCATAATCTAGTCTCTAGAAACTTGCTATAACATGAAATAATAATAGGTGTAAATATATGATGCAAACTACTAATAGCAGAATGTAGGCACCCTATATATAGAAAGGAGCAAACCAGTGATATTTGAGGGAGCAGGCTAGCAGGCAGGGCCCATGACTTACATCATAGGAGCCTACACAACACAAAACACTGTTGCTGCATGTAGGTTTTATTTTTTGTTTTTTATCTTATATTTTGGAAATGTACATCCAGTTTTTCCCCCCCTTTAATTTTTTTTGAGAGTGGAGCCCTAAGCTATAGCTTGTTTAGCTTATATGTAAATAATCCGGCACTGCTCCTCATATAAGGTTGGGAGGGACCCAAAGGCCATCTAGTCCAACCCCCCCCGCAATGCACGAACCACGGCTAATTTGGGGCAGGCAGGCAGGGTTGTAGATGCTGATTATGTTCACATTCGTGGCTTGAAACACGGCAATATCATTCCATCCCCTGTTGCATTTCAAGATGCATTTGCAGAGAGGTGTTTTCCGTTATTTATTTATTTATCAACCAAATTTCTACACTACCAGCCATCTAAAGATCTCAGGGCGTTTCACATCAGAAGGGGGGTGGGGTATGCCTTCACCAAACATGCAGGACCTTTTTGGGGTGGCCTCCACCGCAACCTTAATGCACCAGCATAATGCCTGTTATGGGGTGAGCCACAATGTGTTTTGCAACTGGTAATAAAAAGCAGAAACTACAAAACCGGTATGGATTTTGCCGAACGTCTTGCGAATGTGGCTTCAAAAATTAGATGCGGAATGATTGGTGAGGGGAGCATATCCTGAGTCAATGCGCCTTGAACAACATTCGTGAGTGCAATGAATGAATGGCCCGCCCTTCTTCTCTCCCCAGGCACTTCCCAAACCACTTCTGGGGATCCCCCAGTAATTTGGGGGTTGAAGGAGAAGAGAGGGAAGTCACTTGTGGGTGTTTTTCCATTCACATGATTCCCCCCCCCCAGACATGCAGCCCCACTTTTCCCCGGCCAGCACACAGAACGAGAGACTCACCAAAGTCCTGGCTGCAGATGTTCTCCAGGAATTCCTTCTCCCCAATCTCAGTATGCAGACAGACTGCACACACTGTGTCTGGAGGAGCAAAGGAGATATACCCTAAATATACCCAGCTCCTTCAACCGTTCCTCATCAGGCTTGGATCCCGGGCCCTTGGTTCATCTTAGTCGCCCTCCTCTGCACACTTTCCAGCTTGTCAATGTCCTTCTTAAACTGAGGTACCCAGAAATGGACGCTGCCTTTCCCAATTGAACCACAGCATACATATGCTGATATCTGTCAGGGCAGGTACCCAACTGACTGGGTCGCACTGACGCACTGATTTATTTTATGCACTCTGTTTCTGTTTTGTCTATTGCTTAAGGAAATAATGGCACGCGGGTGGTGCTGTGGTCTAAACCATGGAGCCTAGGACTTGCCGATCAGAAGGTCGGCGGTTCGAATCCCCGCGACGGGGTGAGCTCCCGTTGCTCGGTCCCTGCTCCTGCCAACCTAGCAGTTCGAAAGCATGTCAAAGTGCAAGTAGATAAATAGGTACCACTCCAGCGGGAAGGTAAACGGTGTTTCCATGCGCTGCTCTGGTTCGCCAGAAGTGGCTTAGTCATGCTGGCCACATGACCTGGAAGCTGTATGCCGGCTCCCTCGGCCAATAAAGCGAGATGAGCACCGCAATCCCAGAGTTGTCCACAGCTGGACCTAATGGTCAGGGGTCCCTTTAGCTTTACCTTTAAGGAAATAATTTCTCTGACCTTCCTCTCCAAGGAGCTCAAGGTGGTGCACACAGTTATTCCACCTCCTCGTTTAAAACCCCAACAACAACCCTGCGAGGTAGATTGGGCTGAGAGAAGCCGGCGAAGGGTGCCCAAGGTCCGACCCAGGGAGCTTCGTGGCCGAGGGAGGGTGCGTGATTTGAACCCATGTCTCCCAAGTCCCTGTCCGACCCTCTGAGGGAACCACTGAGGGGGAAAGGCAGCTTAGAGGGAAGGGAGAATTGGGTTGCTTGTGCCCCTTGCCCTGGCTGTCCAGCACCCACAGATGAACCTCCCTGGGGACTTTCCCACCCCGGCCACCCACCCCGCACACCTCTCGCCTACCTTCTTTTGGGAGCCGCACCCTGTCATCCGGGCCGGCCGGCGGGACGCAGAGCTCGTTCCCCCGGGGGAACCGGCTGCAGTTGAGCATCTCCGGCCAGGGGAAGCCAAAGGCGGCCATGACAGGGGTGCAGCCGTCCCGGACGGCCTCACAGAGGGAGCGGCAGGGGAAGATGGGCTCGTCCAGATCGCTGATGCAGACGGGGGCGAAGACAGAGCAGAGGAACTTCTTGGTTTCTCGGTGGCACTGCTTGGTGAGGAGGGGCACCCAGGAGGCGGCCTGCTGCAGCGCCTCCTTCATGGTCTCGTGGCCCAGGAGGTTGGGCAAGCGCATCTCGCTGTAGCCCACGCCGTGGCACAGGCTCATGCTGCTGGGCACGGGCTTGCAGCTGCTGCGGCGGCTGCTCAGCTGCGCCAGCTGGTAGGCGAAGGAGGGTGAGGAGGAGCAGGAGGAGGGGAAGGAGCAGCTCCAGGCGGCCAGTAGGAGAGCAAGCGGGATCCGGACCTCCATCAGGAGCCTGGAGGGGAAAGACAGAACTACAGTGGTACCTTGGTACTCAAACGCCGAAAAACCCGGAAGTAAGTGTCCCCTCCACCACAGAAGAACAGAAAAGAAAACAAATCACCTCACATACAAAGAAGTTTTCGCATATAAAATAAAATTCTTCCATATATTGGGACTTCCATCATCCTCAATAGGAGTTCATCGTTACCTTGTTGACTGCATAAATAAAGTCATACCTCGGCTTGCGCTCGCACCGAACCTGGAAGTACTGGAACGGGTTACTTCCGGGTTTCGGCGCTTGCGCAGAAGCGGTAAATCGCACTTTGCGCATGCGCAGAATTGCATCACGCGCGTGCGCAGACGCAGCGGCGCGGCTTGCGAATGCGCCTCCCTCACGGATCGCGTTCGCAACCAGAGCGTCCACTGTATTTGCATATTTTTTTTAACTTATTGTTGTTAATTGTCCACATTCTTGGTAGAATATATCATTGCAGAAGTTATTCAAAACATGTCAAAGATTTTATCTGAGAACAATGTTCTTTTAAATATAATTTCAATAAATCCCATTCTTTGTTAAATTCTTGGTTTGTCTGATTCCTAATTTTCCCTGTCATCTTTGCCAATTCTACATATTCAAATAACTTTGCCTTCCATTCCAGTTTAGTTGGTATTTTATCTCCCTTCCACCATCTAGCTATTAACATTCTCGCCGCAGTAGTTGCGTACATAAATACATTTCTTAATTTTCTTTTGGTATATCTGCAGCAATAATTCCTAACAAGAAGGTTTCTGGCTTTTTGGTGAAAGTTAATCTGAACATTTTTAAAAGCTCATTAGAGATGATTTCCCAAAGTGTTTTTTTAAAATCTTTTTACATTTCTACCACATGTGATACATTGTTCCCTCTGATTCTTTACATCTCCAGCAAAGATTTGAGCTGGTTTTATAAATTTTCGCCAGCTTGCTTGGTGTAACGTACCATCGGTAGAACATCATATCATTTTATTTTAAAGTATAGCAAACCATAAACTTTAAGTCATTTCTCCAAAGCTTTCCCCAAGATGCCATTCATAATAATTAGTATTATTAAATTATTACACCTACTGTTATCTATTAAACGGCTCTGAGGGTGCGATCGAGGCACTGTCTGGAGCACAGAGCAACCACACCAGGAACGGATGGGGACTAAGCAGGGAGGAGCAGGGAAGGAGCATTGGTGCAACTGTCACCAACCCATAGAATCCTAGAATCCTAGAGTTGGAAGAGACCACAAGGGCCATCCAGTCCAACCCCCTGCCAAGCAGGAAACACCATCAAAGCATTCCTGACAGATGGCTGTCAAGCCTCCGCTTAAAGACCTCCAAAGAAGGAGACTCCACCACACTCCTTGGCAGCAAATTCCACTGCCGAACAGCTCTCACTGTCAGGAAGTTCTTCCTAATGTTTAGGTGGAATCTTCTTTCTTGTAGTTTGAATCCATTGCCCCGTGTCCGCTTCTCTGGAGCAGCAGAAAACAACCTTTCTCCCTCCTCTAGATGACATCCTTTGATATATTTGAACATGGCTATCATATCACCCCTTAACCTTCTCTTCTCCAGGCTAAACATACCCAGCTCCCTAAGCCGTTCCTCATAAGGCATCGTTTCCAGGCCTTGGACCATTTTGGTTGCCCTCCTCTGGACACGTTCCAGCTTGTCAGTATCCTTCTTGAACTGTGGTGCCCAGAACTGGACACAGTATTCCAGGTGAGGTCTGACCAGAGCAGAATACAGTGGTACTATTACTTCCCTTGATCTAGACGCTATACTCCTATTGATGCAGCCCAGAATTGCATTGGCTTTTTTAGCTGCTGCATCACACTGTTGACTCATGTCAAGTTTCTGGTCTACCAAGACTCCTAGATCCTTTTCACATGTACTGCTCCCACATCCCATGATGCCTGATTAAGTTTAGTAATAGTAATAAATCATTAATACGGTCAAAGACCAGCAGGACAGTTAACAATTCAATTCATTGATAATGTCTGCATACTAAAATTACAAATAAATATTGCAGCATTTTAAAATTTTATAAAACGTTTGCGATAAGACTCAGCGATATATCGCCACTCTGGTGGTGTTCCAACAGGGATTTTCAAGGCTCTTTATCCTTGGAGTTTGTTGACATCATGGTGTGTCTTATTCCTGACGCGATGTAGCAAAATTTAGCTACAATCCTAGTAGTCTCTGAATCTGAGTCAGCCAAAAGGTATCTGGTATATGCTTCAGTTGGTCGACCAGGTAGTTTCATTAGGAGCGGTCCAATCAACTCCTTCCTCGTGGCGCCAACAGATTCAATCTCGTTGTTATCACAAGGGCATATCCTCTGATGTATCGGCATCTGATTGTATCTGCCGGATAGTAACGCCGAGGGAAGGACATTAAATCGGGCCCTAGAGAATGCCCAGCGATGTTTGGAATTCCTAATTAAGTTTTCACATAGGCAAATATAGCCAGGTCCCTGCCGCCATGGAGCTTACAGAAAAGGGCTTGGTTCAAGAAGCAGGGGGCGACTGGTGTTTGTGTGCTATTCTAGGCATGGGGAGCAGGAGGGCAGGTGGAAGTCATGAGACTGGGGAGAAAGAAGGAACAGGAAGGAGACAAAGAGGGTTCCGCAAAGCAGGGAAGTGGAGTCAGGCAATGTGCTATTAAAAGGTGGGAAGAGTTAAATATTTGGCATGCAGTGGATATTTCATGCATTGTTTTTCCAGTCCTCTTACCTTATTTCCTTCCTCTAGCCCAGGCTTCCTCAACCTCGGCCCTCCAGATGTTCTGAGACTACAATTCCCATCATCCCCGACCACTGGTCTTGCTAGCTAGGGGTCATGGGAGTTGTAGGCCAAAAAAATCTGGAGGGCCGAGGTTGAGGAAGCCTACTCTAGCCAGTTGGTTAGAGCCTGGTGCTGATAATGCCAAGGTTGCAAGTTCGATCCCCATATGGGACAGCTGCACATTCCTGCATTGCAGGAGGTTGGACTGGATGGTCTTCAGGGTCCCCTTGTTGTTGTTCAGTCGTTCAGTTGTGTCCGACTCTTCGTGACCCCATGGACCAGAGCACGCCAGGCACGCCTATCCTTCACTGCCTCTCGCAGTTTGGCCAAACTCATGTTAGTAGCTTCGAGAACACTGTCCAACCATCTCATCCTCTGTCGTCCCCTTCTCCTTGTGCCCTCCATCTTTCCCAACATCAGGGTCTTTTCCAGGGAGTCTTCTCTTCTCATGAGGTGGCCAAAGTACTGGAGCCTCAACTTCAGGATCTGTCCTTCCAGTGAGCACTCAGGGCTGATTTCCTTTAAGAATGGATAGGTTCGATCTTCTTGCAGTCCATGGGACTCTCAAGAGTCTCCTTAGGTAAAGGTAAAGGGACCCCTGACCGTTAGGTCCAGTCGTGTCCGACTCTGGGGTTGCGGCGCTCATCTCGCTTTACTGGCCGAGGGAGCCGGTGTACAGCTTCCGGGTCATGTGGCCAGCATGACTAAGCTGCTTCTGGCAAACCAGAGCAGTGCACGGAAACGCCGTTTACCTTCCCGCCGGAGCGGTACCTATTTATCTACTTGCACTTTGACGTGCTTTCGAACTGCTAGGTGGCAGGAGCAGGGACCGAGCAACAGGAGCTCACCCCGTCGCAGGGATTCGAACCGCCGACCTTCTGATCAGCAAACCATAGGCTCTGTGGTTTAACCCACAGCGCTACCCGCGTCCCTCAGGGTCCCCTTACAACTATGAAATTTTATGTGTTAAATTTTATAAGGGAAAATGAGCAGTTTTTTCCTTATCACATATGGTTCCCTTAGCCCAACATTTCCCTTTAGACCTCGGTCCATTTGGCTCCGAATTGCCAACCCAGCCAGGCAGTGTGTCCGTCCCCCCCAGGGCTTTGTGGGGAGGGAGCGTTCCCAGCCCTACCTGGAGATGTGTGGGGTGGGGTTGGGGTGCGAACCAGGCTCCTCCTTCTGCACGCCAAGCAGATGCCCTGCCTCTGAGCGACAAACTCCTTTTGTGCAGCGCCGCAATCTGCGCCTGTTTCCAAGCTGGCAAACTTGCCCCCAGCCCGGGGTTCTGCTTCACCCCTTTGCCCCCCGTCAGACTTTCACCCCCTTTTAGAAAAGCCTCCCCAAGTGAAGGTTTTACCTGGCTGCGGATGTTTTCAGCTTTTCTTGGAAAGGAGAGGCGGAGGCAGCAGCAGCAGCAGCCAGGGATGCGTTTGGTCTTGAAGGAGCGAGACTGGGGGATTTAACTGCAGGGAATCCGGTGGGGCTCACAAAAGGGCTGTAAAAGGCGCGCGGGGGGGGGGGGAACCCACCCTGTAATTATACCTTAGTTCTCTCTCCAGAACAATAAACTTAGATCTGGAGGCTGTTTGTCTCCCCCACCCACCCAAACTGAGGTTCCCCTCCTCCTCCTACTAGTTTTGGCTAAGGAACATATGCCATGCTGAATGGTTTCTGCCTTGGAAAGCAAAAAAAAAACAACGCCTGGGAGCAAAAGCCGCTATCTCTCCCAGCCATCAGGGGGGAAAAAAGAGGTTGAAAACTTCAAGACAAGAAAGGGAGGGAGACCCCAAACAGAAATGCATTTCCTTAAAAGCATAGATAAGGAGGGATTCCGTTCTCAAAAGCTGTCTCCTCTTGCCCCCAGACTCATTTAGTCTGCATACTTAGTCTGACATGGGGCTTCCTCCCAGTTGAGCATGTCTAGGACCTCCGTCTTGTTGTTGTTGTTGTTGTTCAGTCGTGTCCGACTCTTCGTGACCCCGTGGACCAGAGCACGCCAGGCACCCTATCCTTCACTGCCTCCCGCAGTTTGGCCAAACTCATGCCAGTCGCTTCGAGAACACTGTCCAACCATCTCATCCTCTGTCGTCCCCTTCTCCTTGTGCCCTCCATCTTTCCCAACATCAGGGTCTTTTCCAGGGAGTCTTCTCTTCTCATGAGGTGGCCAAAGTACTGGAGCCTCAACTTCAGGATCTGTCCTTCTAGTGAGCACTCAGGGCTGATTTCTTTAAGGATGGATGTTTGATCTTCTTGCAGTCCATGGGACTCTCAAGAGTCTCCTCCAGCACCATAATTCAAAAGCATCAATTCTTCGGCGATCGGACTTCTTTATGGTTCTGCTCTCACTTCCGTACTACCTCCATCTTACAATCACTATTTTCCCCTCTCCTCTCTTGCCAAGCTGCATAAGTCAATTAGCGAAATCTATGGGATGCGGGTGGCACTGTGGGTTAAACCACAGAGCCTAGGGCTTGCTGATCAGAAGGTTGGCGGTTCGAATCCCCACGACGGGTGAGCTCCCGTTGCTCGGTCCCTGCTCCTGCCAACCTAGCAGTTCGAAAGCACGTCAAAGTGCAAGTAGATAAATAGGTACCGCTCCGGCGGGAAGGTAAACGGCGTTTCCGTGCTGCTCTGGTTCACCAGAAGTGGCTTAGTCATGCTGGCCACATGACCTGGAAGCTGTACGCCGGCTCCCTCGGCCAGTAAAGCGAGATGAGCACGCAACCCCAGAGTCATCCGCGACTGGACCTAACGGTCAGGGGTCCCTTTACCTTTACCTTTACCCTGAGGGAAGTCCAACATCTGCATGAATAACAGCAAGGCCCAGAAGTGCTCCAAAAGGAGCTCTCCGACCTGAGAGCGAATGCGTGGTAAAATGGCAAATGTAATTCAGTGCAAGCAAGTTTAAAATGATGTGCGTGGGTGCAAAAATAAAACAAAAAAATTCTTAATTTCACATATTGACTCACGGGGCTTGAATTGGAACCAGGAACAGGAGCTTGGGTTCACAACAGAGAGCTAAGAGAAGATGTCAACGCAGTGAAACAGGCAAATTCCATGCTAGGAATAATTAGGAAAGACCATTAAAACTGCGGATATCACAGTTCTATTGTTGTTGTTGTTGTTTAGTCGTTTAGTCGTGTCCGACTCTTTGTGACCCCATGGACCAGAGCACACCAAGGCACTCCTGTCTTCCACTGCCTCACGCAGTTAGGTCAGACTCATGTTGGTAGCTTCGAGAACACTGTCCAACCGCTTTGCCTCCAAAATATTATTGTAGAGTTGGAAAAGGTTCAGAAAGCGGTGACCAAAATGAGTAACAGGATAGAGTGACTCTCCTATGAAAAGCAGTCTGCTTTGAGACTCTGTAGTTTAGAGGACTATGAGGGCCACTCCATTTCTTTTACACGATTTTACATATGAGATGGTTGGACAGTGTTCTTGAAGCGACTGGCATGAGTTTGGCCAAACTGCGGGAGGCAGTGGAGGATAGGGGTGCCTGGCGTGCTCTGGTCCATGGGGTCACGAAGAGTCGGACACGACTGAACGACTCGACAACAACAACAAGTTTAGAGGAAAGGCGAGCGTGAGACAACATGGCAAAAGGTTTATGAAGTTATGCCAGACATGGAGGAAGCGGACAGAATGAAGTTGTTCTCCCTCTCTCATAATACTGGAACCGGTGGACATTCGGTGAAGCTGAATGTTGGGAAATCCAGGACAGATAAGGAAGGGAATTCTTCATGCAGCACAGGGTTAAACTGTGGAACTCCCGCCCACAGGAAATAGTGATGGCCACCAACCTGGATGAGTTTAAAAGAGGACAAAGCGAGTTCATGGCGAAGGCGGCCAATGGCTAGTGGCCACAATGGCTTTGTGGCCAAAGGCAATATGTCTCTGAATATCATTTGCAGGTGAGGAATATCGCAGGTGGGGAGAATAGCCTTGCGCTGGAGTCTTGCTTGTATGCTTTCCACAGGCATCAGGCTGGCCACATTGAAAGCAGGATACTTAACTAGATGGGCTCTTCTTGTGCTTAAAAATGTGAGGACAACGTGCAGCGGAGAGGGAAGCAGGGGCGTAGCGAGGGGGGGGCGGGCCGCCCCGGATTCCATAATGGAGGGGATGACAAATCAGCAAGGAAATTTTTTTTTGGAATTTTTTTTGGATTTTTTTTTAAAATGCCTGCTCCGAAGGGTCTTATCTTACTATACTTAGGGATTATATAGCTATATATGAAATTGCATGCATATCGGTTAATATCTTGACCCTCCTCCACCAAAATAGCTGTTCACTTGGCTGTTTTCCTATGTCGTGAAGGCTGAAATTTCAGTTCAGAGAACACTTACTGTTCCCAACCCTAACCCTGTGGAAAGCCATCTAATTAGACTTTGAGAGGTTTTTAGGAGGTAATTTAATTATTGTTTGATTTTATACCAATGTTATGTATCTGGTGTTAGCCACCCTGAGCCCGACTTTGGCCGGGGAGGGTGGGATATAAATAAAAGTTTTTTATTATTACTTGTTATTATTCCTTTGTAAGAAAATATGAAATAACGTAAAACCATTTTTGCGGGGGGGGGATCAATGGGGGGGTTGACAAGAAATTTTCCGCACCGGGTACCACCTGACCTTCCCATGCCTTGCGGGGGGGGGGTTGACAATTTTTTTTTGCCCCTGGGTACCAATTTACCTTGCTACACCCCTGGAGGGAAGGTCAGCTAATTGGAATAAGGGATGATGAGCCTGTGTACATAAAGATTAAAGGACAAAGGGATTCATTCATGGAGGAAAAGAAGTGAAACTTGTCATGTTTCGGTTCATCATCTTGAGTCAACATCGAATAATGCTGCTGTCCTTTTCCAAACTATATACAGTGGTACCTTGGTTCTCAAACGCCTTGGTTCCCAAACACCGAAAATCCCCACGACGGGGTGAGCTCCCATTGCTCGGTCCCAGCTCCTGCCCACCTAGCAGTTCGAAAGCACGTCAAAGTGCAAGTAGATAAATAGGTACCGCTCCAGCGGGAAGGTAAACGGCGTTTCCGTGCGCTGCTCTGGTTCACCAGAAGCGGCTTTGTCATGCTGGCCACATGACCCGGAAGCTGTCTGCGGACAAACGCCGGCTCCCTCAGCCTATAGAGCGAGATGAGCGCCGCAACCCCAGAGTCGGACACGACTGGACCTGATGGTCAGGGGTCCTTTACCTTTAAGGAAAAGTGAACCAACCTGAAACCTCTGGGTATAGGGCGGTTTGTTTGTTTGTTTATAAAATGAATGAATGAATGAATATTCCCGGATCAAATAAGAAAGTGGGACGGCTTCTGCAAAACCGGGACTGTCCCTGGAAAAAAAGGGACACTTGGAGTGTTTGCTTCCTTTGGTCTGCCCTGAAGTTTCACTCGGTGATCTCACTGGGGGCATTTCTTCCCGGGAGGAAGAAACCCAAACATCACCTGGCCGAGAGCAATCTCTCAAGGCTGCTGCCCCCTCCCACATTCCATCCTAAGCATTTCCAGAGCGGGAGGCAGCTCTCTCCTTCTAAGCATCCAAGGCTAAAACTTTGCAGCAAAGAGTCCTTTGACACGTCTCCTGCCAACCATTTTCATAAACATTCTGTGCTGTTTTTAAAGGTTTTTCGTTGGCATCGTTTACACAGTGCTGTACACTGCTCTGATATTTTATGAGATGGTGGCACATAAATGCTTAAGGAAACCACAGGAGGGGAGAATATTGTATTGCTCTTGTGCTTGCATCTTGCTTGCAGGCTTCGCACTGAGGCATCTGGTTGGCCACTGTGAGAGCAGAATGCTGGACTAGGTGGGCCATTGGTCCGATCCAGCAGGCTCTCCAGGTGTAGTGGTTAAGAGCGGTCGACTCGTAATCTGGGGAACCGGGTTCGCGTCTCCCCTCCTCCACATGCAGCTGCTGGGTGACCTTGGGCTAGTCACACTTCTCTGAAGTCTCTCAGCCCCACTCACCTCACAGAGTGTTTGTTGTGGGGGAGGAAGGGAAAGGAGAATGTTAGCCGCTTTGAGACTCCTTCGGGTAGTGATAAAGCGGGATATCAAATCCAAACTCTTCTTCTTCTTCTTATGTTCTTTTGGTGGCAAACACCTCTGTGGACGATTGAAGCGCGTCTGACATGGACTGTAGTCCACGAAAGCTTATGCTATTGTTATAAAAATTCTGTAACTGGGTCCGTCTCCAGAAGGGAGTCCATAACCCCGGGAAGAGCGCTATAATTTAAGAGCCCCTTCCCGACAACGCAGCACAAAGACAAAGACAATACCGAGTCTCCCAAAGCAAGGCCTTGTTTATTAGAAACTGTTGCAGCAGGGTGTTTTGCAAGCAAAAGACCTAGAACAATGGAGCGCAAGCTCCTATATAGACTTTTGAAATTGCCCCCCTCCAGCTCAAGACCACCCCTCCATACATCATACATACATCAGAATTACATCACAAATTGGGAGGGTCAGAGGAGGTAACCTGAGAATTCTCACACCTGTGCCATCCCTCCTTGACCCCTCCCAGACACACATTTCTGCAAAACAAAAGGTTTCCTGCCCTGGCTGGTAGGGCTAATGGCTGTCCTTTGTGAGGGAAATGGCCCATATCTGGCACTCAGGCAGAGACTTCTCACCTCCTCCCTGCAGATGAAAACACTTGGCCAGCTAGGAGTCAAAATGGAGTGAGGCCTGTCTTTCTGTGCTGTTTTCAGACATGTGGCCTTATTTGTTTGGTACATTAATAACTATTATTATATATAAATGAAAGACCTTAAAATTCTTAACAAAATCAAAAATTCTTTCCAGTAGCACCTTAGAGACCAACTGAGTTTGTTCTTGGTATGAGCTTTCGTGTGCATGCACACTTCTTCAGATACACAGTAGCACCTTAGAGACCAACTGAGTTTGTTCTTGGTATGAGCTTTCGTGTGCATGCACACTTCTTCAGATAACAGTAGCACCTTAGAGACCAACTGTTTGTTCTTGGTATGAGCTTTCGTGTGCATGCACACTTCTTCAGATACGTATCGAAGAAGTGTGCATGCACACGAAAGCTCATACCAAGAACAAACTCAGTTGGTCTCTAAGGTGCTACTGGAAAGAATTTTTGATTTTGTTTTGACTATGGCAGACCAACACGGCTACCCACCTGTAACTTAAAATTCTTACAACACTATAAGAACGTCACACGCCGCCCCAGTCTCCAAGGAGGAAGGGACTCCAGGGTTCTGTTTCCTTTGGAAGAGGTCAGTGGAGAACTCGGTGTCTTTAGGGTGTGTGGTTTAACTGTTACATATATACAACCTGAGCATAGGATGGAGCGGCTCACAGTACTAGCACTCCCATAGGTTCCCCCTTGGTTTTCCAGGGGAGACCCAAATTCTAGTACAGCGCAATACATCTTGTTCTGTCCTGCAGCTTCCAGCCTTCCACACTCTCTCACATAAAAGTAAAAAAAAAAACCCTGCTCCTTTTCCCTTATGGGGTACCCAAGAGCCCATATAGAGTCCTTTTGTAGGTTCTCTATCAGTAGGAGAAAATAACAGAGACCAACCAGAGAATATTGAGAAGCAAAGCAGCTAGTAAGCCTGATCTTTATTAACTGTTGCAACAGGGTGCTCCCCCACATGCAGGAGAGAGGAGGAGGACCCAGAACAAAGGTGTGCCCTCCCTTATATTTTTGTTGTTCAGTCGTTCAGTCGTGTCTGACTCTTCGTGACCCCATGGACCAGAGCACGCCAGGCACCCCTATCCTCCACTGCCTCCCGCAGTTTGGCCAAACTCATGCCAGTCGCTTCGAAGAACACTGTCCAACCATCTCATCCTCTGTCGTCCCCTTCTCCTTGTGCCCTCCATCTTTCCCAACATCAGGGTCTTTTCCAGGGAGTCTTCTCTTCTCATGAGGTGGCCAAAGTACTGGAGCCTTATATAGACATTTTTAATTGCCCGCCCTGGAGTCCAAGACCACCTCCAGATACATCATACCTGCATCACAGAAAAGGCGGTCTACAACAGAAACCTGAGTGCGTTGTTTATCTCATGTGTGGGAAATTACCTGATTGCATTATCTGGGTTTTGGCCACTCTTTTGTTATTAAAGGTAAAGGTACCCCTGACCGTTAGGACCAGTCGCGGACGACTCTGGGGTTGCGGTGCTCATCTCTCTCTTTGGCCGAGGGAGCCAGCGTTTGTCCGCAGACAGCTTCTGGGTCATGTGGCCAGCATGACTAAGCCGCTTCTGGCGAACCAGAGCAGTGCACGGAAACACCGTTTACCTTCCCGCCGGAGCGTACCTATTTATCTACTTGCACTTTGACGTGCTTTCGAACTGCTAGGTGGGCAGGAGCAGGGACCGAACAACGGGAGCTCACCCTGTCACGGGGATTCTATCCGCCAACCTTCCGATTGGCAAGCCCTAGGCTCTGTGGTTTTGACCACAACGCCACCCACGTCCCTTTAACTTTTGTTATTATAACTACTTAATTCTTGGTCCCATCACCTCCTGGCAAATAGAAGGGGAAGAAATGGAGGCAGTGAGAGATTTTACTTTCTTGGGTTCCATGATCACTGCAGATGGTGACAGCAGTCACGAAATTAAAAGACGCCTGCTTCTTGGGAGGAAAGCAATGACAAACCTAGACAGCATCTTAAAAAGCAGAGACATCACCTTGCCGACAAAGGTCCGTATAGTTAAAGCTATGGTTTTCCCAGTAGTGATGTATGGAAGTGAGAGCTGGACCATAAAGAAGACTGATCGCCGAAGAATTGATGCTTTTGAATTCTGGTGCTGGAGGAGACTCTTGAGAGTCCCATGGACTGCAAGATGATCAAACCTATCAATTCTTAAGGAAATCAGCCCTGAGTGCACACTGGAAGGACAGATCCTGAAGCTAAAGGCACTCAAAGAATCATGGACTTTATACACTTCCATCCTGCGGTCTCCCTTGGGAGCGGTGGACTCTCCTTCCTTGGAGGTTTTTAAGGAGAGGTTGGGTGGCCTGCTGTCAGGGACGCTTTAGCTGAGATTCCTGCCTTGCAGGGGGTGTGGACTAGAGGACCCCTGGGGGTCCCTTCCCACTCTACAGTGTAATAAGAAAAAATCTGCCCTTATTCCCTTATGGGGTACACAAGAGCCCTTGCAAAGTCCTTTGCAGGTTCTCCATTGGTAGGAGTAAAAAACAGAGGCCAACCAGAGAAGATTGAGAAGCAAAGCAGCTAGTAAGCTTGATCTTTATTGAAGCTGTTGCAACAACGGTGTTTTTCAGGGAAAAAGACCCAGAACAATGCAGGCATGCTCTTATAAAGACATTTCAAAATCCCTCCTGGAGTCTAGCCCACCCCCAGAAACATGAAACATCATCCAATCACAGAAGAGGTGTAACCCAAGACCACCCCCCCAGATACATCAGAGCTACATCACAAAATGGGAGGGTCAGAGGAGGTAACTTGGGAATTTTCCACACCTGTGCCATCTCTCCTTGACCCCTCCCAGACACACATTTCTGCAAAACAAAAGGTTTCCTGCCCTGGCTGGTAGGGCTAATGGCTGTCCTTTGTGAGGGAAATGGCCCATATCTGGCACTCAGGCAGAGACTTCTCACCTCCTCCCTGCAGATGAAAACACTTGGCCAGCTAGGAGTCAAAATGGAGTGAGGCCTGTCTTTCTGTGCTGTTTTCAGACATGTGGCCTTATTTGTTTGGTAAATTAATAACAATTATTATATATATATATATGAAAGACCTTGAAATTCTTACAACAACAGTTATTAAGGCCCAGCATTCCCCCTCCTCTCACTGCCTTTACTTCCATTTCTTATTCTTCCCACAGCCTGGATTGTAAACTCCTTGGGGCATGGCCCTGCGGGACTGTGCAGAGGGTGGCCTTTCAGGAAGAAGCAATGGAGGCTCTGCAATTACTTGACAGTGAATTTACTCTCCTTTCCTAAGAGCTGTTTTAAGTAAGGGACATTTAAGGGAAGGATATTATTCCTCTTGATAAGATATTATTCCTCTTGATAAGAAGTCTATTTTCCTTGTTACCGTAAGTAACAATTAAGGCCTTGACATTAAAGTTTATTCCTATTTTTATTATCATTACAATTAAGTCCTTGACATTAATGTGTATTATTACCATTATTATTACTATTACTATTATTATTATAGCAGTGGCCCAAAGGGGCCACAATGAATATGATAATATGAACCCCAATAAATAATTGAATATGTTTATAATAGAAATGTTCAATTAAGGCCTTAACATTAATGTTTATTCCTATTTTTATTATCATTACAACTAAGGCCTTGACATTAATGTTTATTATTATTATTATTATTATTATTATTATTACAATTAGGGCCTTGACAGGCATGTTTATTCCTATTACTGTAATATTATGGTATATGCCCGCCCTCTGTGAGCATGCGCACATCTGGCCGCTGCACGATTTCTCCCGGGGCTGGGAAATGCCTCTTCCCCGACTGCGCACGCGCGCCCCCCCCCCAGTTGGCGCGTCCGGAGGGGAGGGGAGGGGGAAACAAACAAACTCGCACCCATACAAGCTCCTCCCCCTATTCCTCCTGTTCCGCATCACGTGAGCTCGCCTCCCTCCTCCACCACCACCACCCCGCCCTTCGCCTGCCCCGGATGTTGTAGCCGCGCGGTCACGTGAAAAAAACACCTTTTTGCCCCCCCCTCGCCGTAGAGCGAGCGTCACGTGGCCGGAAGAAGGGCAGGTTGGGGAAGAAACACGAGAGATCGGCGCCCGCGGAGGGGAAGGCGGGCCGGGCACTGACAGGCAGGCAGGCAGGCAGGGGTCGCCGCCGCTGCCGCCGCCGGAGGGCCTCGCCCGAAGCCGCATGTGACCCGCGGCCCACCAGGACAGGCCGCTCTCCGGACGCCGCCATGGGGTGTTGCTACAGCAGCGAGAACGAGGCCTCGGACCAGGTGAGAGGAGAGGAGGGGAGGGGAGGCCTTTCCTTGCCGGTGGGGGGGTCTTCCCCGGTCCTTCCTCGCCCCCCCCCCGGCTGCCTCTCCTTGCCATGCTCCCCACTCTCGGTTCTGAGGCTCGGGTGGTCCCGCTTCCTGGGGCAGGTGAGGGGGCTCTGAGGGTCTCCCTGACCCGCGCACCAACCCACCCACACCCCCCGTTCGAGGAGGTGCTTCCCTCCGGGCCTTGGTCCGCGTGGAAACTCTCGGAGCCAACTCCCAGGGGCCGAAGTCCCTTTGAAACCCCCTGCCCCCCCCCATTCAAGCTTTGCCCTCCCCCTGGCGATGGGCATGGGCATTCAGATGGTGTGCATGTGACCCATTATGCGGGGTGGGGCTTAGACCCGCTTGCCCCCCTCCCCCCCCAAAAAAAATACTGTGTCCGAGTTGCCACCCCTGGTGGAGACCCCCTGCCGTGCGCGCGCCTCGGGGTGGGGGCTGGGGGGGCTGGAGAGGGCGCTTGGTGGGCTCCGAGAGTATGCCCAGAAATGCATTGCTGGGGAGCAAGAAGGAAGCCGAGGATATCGCGGCGTGAGAAGGGGTCGCCCTCTGCTTCCCCGCCTACACTATTGGCCAGCTGCGGCTTAAGGCAGCGATGCTCGCCTCCCTCTTTCCCACCCCTTGAGTCTTCCTCCACCTCCTTTGTCATTGTGGTTTCTCCGCCTGTTGCTCTTTCCCGCCCCCCCCCGCCCCCGTTTCTCTGCTTGTCATTTGTGACAGTTTGTTCCTTCACATTGCCATGCCATGGTAAGGAGAAGAGATGTGCAGCTTGCAAGGAAGGCTCTCTTGTCTTATGAAGTCTCCTGATCTCATATAGCACGGTCTGTGGCGCTATATGCCCCTAGTACCTGTTGCTTAAGAGTTTAAGAAATTTAGCTTGGGGGGGGGGAAACGCTACCCCTGTTCAGTTCTCATTCCCTTTCTTGCTTTCTGGCAAAGCCTGCAGTTGGGTTCTCCTCCCACATTGCAGGTGAGGCAACCTGCAGCCCAGATGGGTGTGGCCCAAGGGGAGCCTGTTCTGCTGCTTTCTAGCCCGCCCCTCTGGTGTGGGTAAAATATAACAAGCTTGGTCTGAAGGGGGCCCTTCAGTTGCCTGTTTTGGCTACTGCAGCATGTGAAGCAACAGGGTACTGTACCTCTTTGAGCCCCAGTGTTCAGCCTTCCCCTTTGCCTAAAGCACAACTTCCCAAATTCAAGTCACATGACTTCCCTGTAATGAAATGCAAGATCTGTTACATTCTCACTGCTCTCAAATGTGCAGTCTTGGTAAGGCAGGGAAAGGGAGCCCAGGCAGGCCTAGGAAAATGTTTTGCATTCCAAGCAGCCAAGGTGGAGTTGTGAGGAGTAGTCCTGGCCATGAAACGGCATTGGATTGATTGATTGATTGTTACGGTTCTCAACCAGCACACACATATATACATAAAAACAATCCAAAATACATACTAAAATATAGACTATAAATATAAACTTTAAGCTTTAAAAATTTTAGATTAAAAAAAAAGATATCACTACTTTAAAAGGTGGGCTACAGCCGATTTTAGCCCTGGTTCGGCTTTAGCTCTGTCTTGAAGTTATATAGGTACTGCTAACTGGATTGGACCGAATTTTTATGGCTCTAGCACAGAACTTTGCTACCTTTGTTGTCACATAAGCATTAGCGTCCGAAGAAGCCACTCTATATAGTAATTGTCCGAGCGTCCAGGTAGCTCAGCCATCATTGTCTCGCACCTCCTCGTAGAAGCAGCATCGCAAGAGTATGTGGCCAGTAGTTTCCACCTCTCCAGATCCGCACAGGCAGTATCTCTCGCACAATGGGGTCCGTTTGTACTTCCCTTGGAGAACTGCTGAAGGCATTATACGATTATGGGCTAGAGTAAATGCTCTTCTATGAGAGGGTATTTCTAGTTGGAATAGATATCTAGCTGGGCGGGATAGGTATCTCCGTTCCTCCTGAATTAGAAAGTGAGGTACTTTACTCAGGTCCTTCTATCTATGTCTGTTAGCCTCTGTTTAACAATGATCTTTGCTGAGTTAAAGTCACGTGACATGAGGCTAGATGGATGGAGGCCTATACTTGTCAACTTCTTTACTATGGCCTTGCTCCAAAGGGATTGATAGTTATCTTTTAATAGCAGCGAGGTTAGGCCCTGTGGGTTCAGATTAAGTTTCAGCCAGAGGTTACACGCCTGCATCCATACTCTGGCCTCCATGCAAATCATGCCTGTTTCTAACCGTATGGCTGCGTTTGACACATAGGGGGGCATTTGTAAAGCCAAATGGCATTGAAAATTACTCATGTCTTTTACCGGCCTGTCAGTTCAGCCCGAATGAAACAAAACTTTGGTTACCTGGAGGCTGTTTGCAGGCGCCCTTTTTAGTGGCTATAGCACATTGTATAAGGCTAGAATAATAACCACCACCAGTAAGCAGAATTACTAGTATAAAACAGCTCATGTATTGCTAGTTACCCTGGCTTGGTTTGTTTGTTTTTTGAAGCACAGGAGAGAATCCTCTTTCCATTTGTAGCAGATTCTGCACAGAACTTGCTTCTCACATGACCAAGATAGAGAGGTCTTCAGAAATATCCTCTTCCCTTCAGATCCGAGGTTGCATCGTTGTTGCTCATGCCTTGGCCAGTGTTGTGTGTATTTGGGCAGGGGGTGGGGGGGTGGGAAGAGTGCAGAAACGCCTTGGCCTGAACTCACAGATCTCTGTTACTTGGCACGCCTAGCCAGATCAGCTGTTCTGGGCTGTCAGCCTTTCTATCTCTCCCGCTGCTATTCTTGGTGGCATCTATTGATGTCATCTTGAAGGGCACCCGTGAAACTGTCACCGGAGCCGTCAAAGGGTGGGGGAATACTGTGTGTGTGTGTGTGTGTGTGAGAGAGAGAGAGATTGCAATTATCCAAGCATTTGTACAGTGGTACCTCTGGTTACGTACTTAATTTGTTCCGGAGGTCCGTTCTTAACCTGAAACTGTTCTTAACCTGAAGCACCACTTTAGCTAATGGGGCCTCCCGCTGCCGCTGCGCCACCAGAGCACGATTTCTGTTCTTATCCTGAAGCAAAGTTCTTAACCTGAAGTGTTATTTCTGGGTTAGCGGAGTCTGTAACCTGAAGCGTACGTAACCCGAGGTACCACTGTACTAGCCTTTCAACCGACTAGCATTGCTAGCCTCCTAACAGAATTGTTTTTTTTAATTATTTATTTAAAATACCTTTATGCTGCCTCCAGGGTTGCATCCACAATAAAACAATAGTTAGAAGTAGGACATTTCTTCCCTCTGTTTACTTATCTCTGTCAGTCTTACCACAGTGAAGGGAAGAGTGGGTTATGTCAGCCCTTTCCTGGAATCATTGTGTTTACCTCTGGCACACTGCGTAAGTTTCCATTAGCCCTTACTGTTTAATGCTCTCCGTGTTTGTGTGTTATGGGTGGAGCATTCACAGCCTGAAAGGGAGAATGGAACCCTTCAGCCACCCATGCTCGTTTCTCCTGAGGTGACTTCTTACTTTGCCACTGGTCTGACATTATTATTATTATTATTATTATTATTTTTATTTTTATATTTGTATACCACCCTATACCCGGAGATCTCAGGGCAGTTCACTGAATAAAATAAAAATATAAAGCCACAAAATACATAATGAAAATACAAACAATAACCCCCCCCAAACCCCCAACATTTTAAAAGGGCATAGGATGCCAATCAAAACAACCCAAGTCCTGGTTAAAAAGGAACGCTTTTGCCTGGTGCCTAAAGGTGTATAATGAAGGCGCCAGACAAACTTCCCTGGGGAGAGCATTTCACGGACAGGGAGCCACTGCAGAGAAGGCCCCGTTCTTGCCTTGCCACCCTCCGGACCTCTCGAGGAGGTGGCGCACAAGGAAGGGCCTTGATACAAGGCACCTTCCTCTGGTGAAATGACAGGTGACAAAATAGCTCCTTAGATACCATTTTCAGGTGGGGGCACCATCATGGTTCCCTTTCGGGAAACATGAAGACTTTAGGAGTCAGGGAGAACAGCAGGGAACCCTCTTGATGCCGGTAATTCTGCACGTTTTTGCATTAAAAGAACTGAAGTGAAAAGGTATTGCTCTGTCCATCCTTCATCCCTTCTGGCAAGACAAAAAGTTCTCCTGTGGTTTCACTTCTTAGCCTTGCGGCCGAGAAAGAAAGCAGAACTTCTCGAAACAGATCTTACTCGTATGTTCTCCAGCCCTCTTTGGTTCAAACTCTGAAAACATGGAAAGTTCTCTTGCGTAGATTCTGTGCAGCTTCCTTTTACTTTTGCCTTTCCAGCCTGTCTGGGGCTCGTAAGGTGCCTCTTAAAACACTAAGGAACTTGGTGCTGGGAGGGTCCTGTTGCACTTGGAGATTTTGTTTGACTGTTTCAGGGCACGGCTGGAAGTCACACTTGGCGTGGGTCCTGCGAGGCTGTCTTGGTTTTGTTTAGGACTAGCACAGCTGTCTGCCCTGGTGGTTGCACTTTGTGGGACTCCTTTTCCACTTGGACAAGGCTGAGTCCCATATAGGCTTCATGGGCATTGGGGAGCAGTTAAGGCTTTTGAGGGAGCTCTTGTCAAGCGTTGCCCTGGGAACAGAGAGCCCTTTCCTTGGGAAGTGCCAGAAGGACCAGAAGCACGCAGCAGCAGCAGCAGCAGCAGCCGTGAAGGTGACTCAGAGGCTCTAGTGGAAAAGGCCTAGACAGAGGTTCGGTCCCTTCGCAGGCAGGAAGAGCATTTGCCCATTGCACAACAGGCATGCGTGTCTCTGAGGCCTGGAGTGGGAACTCTGCAAGCAGCAGCTGGGGGGGGGGAGAAATTATTGCATGCTTGGTGCAGCCAAGTGGGCTCTGTTGTCAGGCAAGAGGAGCGGGGAAGGGGGAGCCCTCTAGCTCATGCTCTCAGTAGTAGGTTTAGTCTATCTATCTACATGCTCAGGCTCTGTACCCCAGATATGCACAGATCCGTCTTTTCCTCTGCTTCCAATCAAATGCAGAGATGTGATTGAGGGTTGAGTAAGCTTGTGCCGGACCACATGGGCTCCACATGTCCATTGTTGTTGTTCAGTCGTTCAGTCGTGTCCGACTCTTCGCGACCCCATGGACCAGGAGCACGCCAGGCACGCCTATCCTCCACTGCCTCCCGCAGTTTGGCCAAACTCATGCCAGTCGCTTCGAGAACACTGTCCAACCATCTCATCCTCTGTCGTCCCCTTCTCCTTGTGCCCTCCATCTTTCCCAACATCAGGGTCTTTTCCAGGGAGTCTTCTCTTCTCATGAGGTGGCCAAAGTACTGGAGCCTCAACTTCAGGATCTGTCCTTCCAGTGAGCACTCTTTAAGGATGGATAAGTTTGATCTTTTTGCAGTCCATGGGACTCTCAAGAGTCTCCTCCAGCACCAGAATTCAAAAGCATCAATTCTTCGGCGATCAGTCCATACAGTGCCCATAAGAGGTTGGACCAATGCAGTGCCACTGTATTTTTCTAGAAAAAGAGGTGCCATAACTCACCAAGAACGCCTCCCTTCTCTGATAATGGCAACGGCACCCACCTGAAAGGGGCCAGAACTGAGTTGAGGTGAGATCCGTCTGAAATGAAAGCCCTGGGCCAAGGTGCCCCATAGCTTTTCTGGGGCTGAGGACAAAGATTGGTTGCTCTTCCTCATACCCTTGTGGGTAACAAGCCAGGCAGCCGAAGTTGGCTGCGATCAGAGGGAAACAAGGCCTTGGTCTGTTTCCAATTACCGTATTTTTCAGTCCATAAGGCGCTCCGGACTACTAGACGCACCTGTTTTTTAAAGGAGAAAAACCAGGAAAAAATATTTTCCTGGTTTTCCTCCTCTAAAAGGCAGGGAGGGGTGCGCTGGAGGGGGAGCCCTTCACAGCGGCTCATCCCCGCTTGCTTTAAAGGGACATGGGGACGAGGGGAGAACGCTCCGTTTCTCCCCTCCTCCCCATGTCCCTTTAAAGCATGCGGGGATGAGCCTGCTTTTGGCATCGGCGCGCGGGGTGGTGGAGAAAGCAGCAGCATCCCCGCTGTTTTCTCCACCACCCCGCACCTTTGGGATCGGAGGGCAGCGCGTGGGGTGGTGGAGGAAATCCTCCACCAACCTCCCTGCCGCCCACCGATCCCAAAAGCAGGCATCGCAGCTGCCTCCCCGCACCTCCCACCGAACGCGGTGGGGGATGGGGAGAGGCAGCAGGAAGCGAAGGGGATGTTGCTGGATCGTGCCCAGCACCTGGCACAACCCAGCAACATCCCCTTCGCTTCCCACCCGCCTCCCCCCATCCCCCGCTGCGTTCGGCGGGAGGTGGGGGGAGGCAGTGGAGATGTTGCTGGATCGTGCCCAGCACCTCCGTTCGCCGAAAGAAGCTTCTTTCGGCGAACGGAGGTGCTGACACGATCCAGCAACATCCCCGTCGCTTCCTGCCCGCCTCCCCCCATCCCCCGCCGCGTTCGGCGGGAGGTGGGGGGAGGCAGTGGAGATGTTGCTGGATCGTGCCCAGCACCTCCGTTCGCCGAAAGAAGCTTCTTTTGGCGAACGGAGGTACTGGCACGATCCAGCAACATCGCCGCTGCCTCTCCCCACCTCCCGCCGAACGCGGCGGGATATGGGGGAGGCCGCGGGAGCGAAGCCTTTGCTCCATAAGGTACACAGGGATTTTCCCTTCCTTTTTAGGAGGGGAAAAATTGCGTCTTATGGAGCGTAAAATACGGTATGAGGACAGTGCTGGTGGTGGGAGCGGCACCTCCGAGGGGTCAGGTTTCAGGAGCTGCAGGGAACTGCCTTGTCAGAGTCCGTGCTGGAGCATTCCTGAGAGAGGCCCGGTTGGTCTGTCTGGCTGTATGAATGAGAGGTGAGCACTTGCTGGAAGCCGAGTGCCCCTTTGGAGTAATTTGGGACCTGCCCAGGGGGTTGGAAGCCAAGGAGTCCGTTGAAAATAGGGGCCTGAGCTGAGGATGGCAGGAGAAGTGTGGCATGGCTGCCAGCATCTGGAGGGGACACCAGGTTGGAGAAAAGGTGTCATGGTACATTGGCCTCCTTTTCCAGAAGGATACTCAGAAATGTGGTCGCCTCGCAAAGGGTTGCTACCCAGTCAGGGCCAAAGGTGACCTGTGCTTGTTGGGCTACTTGTGAGCAGGAGGAACTCTTATGTTGAGCTGAGTTGGTTTAATATTTGTATCCTGCTTTTCCAGCAACAGATGCCGAGCTCAAAGTGGCTCACAAGGATTGCAGTGGCATTAAAAAAACAACATACATTGCTATCATTTTAATGCCAAACACAGTAGCATATAAGGCAAACAACATCAACAAATTCAAACAAAAACCACAAAACGATACAATTCAGTAAAGTCATAGTATTGCCAGGATCCTTCATGATCACATGGACTCTTGCTCCAGAACAACAACAACAAAACAGATTAGCTGTTCCTTGTCCAACGCATTGTTTTTCAACACTGCAATGGGTGGAAGCCACATTTGCTGTGCAATCATTGTAGGTATTTACATGGAACTATGCAATTAAAAACTCTTTGGGGTGGGTGGGCAAGGGATGTCCAGAGCAACGCCAGGGGGGAGAAGCTCAGGAAACCAGCCGCTAGTTGCTCCCCAGCCCAGAATTCTTTCGCTTTTCCAGCTGACCCAGTGCAGGTAAGGGAGTGGATCTGCAGCCAAGTGGATTTGATTGAAATCAAATCGATTTAAATCACGATTTAAATCACTAGTCAGCAAGACTTGATTTAAATCTTTTTTTAAAAAACAGACCCTTTCTTGCTGGCATAATCTTAATATTTAGAACTGGGAAGAAGGGCCTGGAACCACTGAACTCTTATTAGTTGACTGGCAAGCACTTCAAGGTCTCGCCCAGGACTTACAGATCCCCTTTGGGTTTGCTTCTACATTCAGGTGCCTATTCTGTACAGTTAAGTGTTAGTGCAGTTGTTGGGACCCAGTGGGATTGGGAAGAGGTTGCCAGCCCTGAAGTGCCTCCAGCACTTGCCTCAAGTCTGAGTTGCACAATTATTCCACAAAGATCTCAAGACTTGTGGAGTATTCTGCTCACAAGGCTCCATTTTCATTTTTGCTGCTTCACACTTAGCTACTTGTGTAGACCTATTCCACTCCAAACAATCCATTCATTGAACCTCTTGGAACTTGGCATTTAAGAGGTAAGGGGTTGATTCTGTGTATATAGATTTGCAAAGGAACGATGGGATTAAGGTTTTTTCCTCAAATCGGTATGTTCATTTTATAACATTATTTCCTGTGAAGAAAAGGCATGTTATCTCCGCAGACACAAAATCACACTTTTGATAACTGAAAAAAACCAACAAGCACCTGCGATAATATCTTCTCGTTAGAAAAACTGCCCCAAATAATCTTACAGAAACCCTTGGAAGAGCCTGACGTTGTGAATGGATTAATGGAATTCATTTACCAAAAAAAAATATACCTTGCATATATAGCCTCATTCTACATAATTAAAAACAAATCCTTATTTCCTGATGAATAGCCTTTGGACTCTAATGTAACTTAAATAGAAAACTATCTTTAGAAAGATTATCCCCCAAAAGCATTTTATTTTTAAAAAAATCTGATTTAAATCTGATTTAAAAATCTGATTTAAATAAAAAAATAGATTTTTTATTTTTTTTTTTAAAAAAATCCATTGGTTTTTATCCACCCTGTCTGCAGCCATAGCCTCCTGTTCCCTCCCCCTCCACTTTAAGAAAGCTACACACCCTCCATATTGCAAGCCCTGCCCCTCTGGTCAGTCCAAAGCCCATTTCCACGTGGAGGAGGAGGACCCTCTTTTCAGCAGGAGGCAGGGAGCCTTCTGCACACGATCCTCAACCACCACCACTCCGCACTCCTTGGAGTGCACAGCATCATCTTCCTCTCCCCCTGCTGCCCACCCAGCATCATCTTCAGCGGGAAGAAATGGGGCCTGCTTCAGACCCACAGGCTGTGCCCGTGAAACCCCTGTGCAATGAGATTTTGTTTCCTCTTCTCCCAGCAAGCTCCCCAAGTCTGCTCCAGTAAAGGTAAAGGGACCCCTGACCGTTAGGTCCAGTCGCGGATGACTCTGGGGTTGCGGTGCTCATCTCACTTTATTGGCCGAGGGAGCCGGCGTACAGCTTCCGGGTCATGTGGCCAGCATGACTAAGCCACTTCTGGCGAACCAGAGCAGCGCACGGAAACGCCGTTTACCTTCCCGCCGGAGCGGTACCTATTTATCTACTTGCACTTTGACGTGCTTTCGAACTGCTAGGTGGGCAGGAGCTGGGACCGAGCAACGGGAGCTCACCCCGTCGCGGGGATTCGAACCGCCGACCTTCTGATCGGCAAGCCCTAGGCTCTGTGGTTTAGACCACAGCGCCACCCGCGTCCCTGTTAGTCTGCTCCAGAGGGTCCCCCAAACCTCCAGAGCTGATTTTAAGGGCATGCTAGGGGGAGGGGAAGTCTCTTGGACCAGCAGCGCCACCGATGGCCCCCTCCTAGCATATGATGCTTTCTGCTCATCTTCTTGCAGTTAACCCTTGCATGTCCCTGTCTCATTTCTCATCCGCCCACCGCCACCGCCACCCCTCTTACAAGCGGCCTCTGCTCCTGGGGAAGGAGCACTGAATTAGGTGAAGAGAGAGAGGAAGACCTAGGCATGGATGTCAGAAGCACATTCCGTGTTCAGAGGAGCTGCTGGGTTGCCTGGTTCTCTCGACTAGGAGCTCCTATAGATTAGGCTGGAGGGCGGGACAGGGGCCTGTTGGGGGCTTTGTCAGGCAAGATGATGTGCTAGGCCAGGGGTCAGCAGTCCACTGTCCCTCAGAGCTTGTGGGGGGCCAGACTATATTTTGAAAAAAACATATGAACGAATTCCTATGCCCCACAAATAACCCAGAGATGCATTTTAAATAAAAGCACACATTCTACTCATGTAAAAACACCAGGCAGGCCCCACAAATAACCCAGAGATGCATTTTAAATAAAAGGACACATTCTACTCATGTAAAAACACACTGATTCCCGGACCGACCGCGGGCCAGATTTAGAAGGCATCCGGCCCCCGGGCCTTAGTTTGGGGATCCCTGTGCTAGGCAATTTGCCCGGTGGTCTGGCTCCAGCAGTGGGCTCTCTGTGTGCTGAGAGGAGGGTTGCATACCTTCTTCCATTGTGCATTTGAAGTCGTCTTCCCCCGTCTGAAATGTCCGAACCAGGGTTGAACGTTGAGCTGTTCTAACTCCTGTCTTCTAACTCCTGTGTGCACGCAATCTGCAGCAAGTGAATCCTGGATCAGGGACCCTTCCCTTGCCCGCCAGTGGCTGCTGGGTCCTCTGCAAATTCTGACCGCTGTCTTTCTTTTCCCCCTTGCTTTCCCCACCTTAGGGCGATGAGTCGAAGCCCCTGCTGCCCACCGCCTCCAGCCCACCCAAGCCCTTAAATGGAGCCGAGCCCAACTGCTACAGCCTGCCTTCAGCCCGGACGGACGAGCAGGCGTTGCTGTCATCGATCCTCGCCAAGACAGCCATGTGAGTTGAGCCCGTTTTTTCTTTAGCGTGTAGGTGAAAAGTCAAACGGATTCATAAAAACATAGAATTGCAGAGTTGGAAGGAACCCAAAGGGTCATTTAGGCCAACCCCCCCTGTGATGCAGGAACAGAACGACTAGGACCAAAACAGGCTGTGCTGCACCAGAAGCAGCCTTCCCCACCCGGGCGACGTTTTTGACTACAGTTCCCATCAGCCCCAGGTTCCTACGTGGTGCTGGGGATGCTGGGAGTTGTAGTTCAAAACGTCTGGGCGGCTCCAGTTTGGCCAGAGCCGGCCTCGCGTAGTGGCCTCCTGAACCACCTTTTGCAGAGCTCCAAGGGTGAGAAGGACCTTGCTTGCTCAGGGAACCAAGGATTGGGAGGCAAGCATTGGGAGAAGGGCTGTGCCCCTCCTGGCCTGCCTGTGCTCTTCCAGTGGGGCACCCGGTTGGCCCTTGTGGGGAATGGGCTATGCTTGTCTCATGCATTCTAAGGGGAACCTCCAAGGCAGGGGGGACCCTGTGACCCCTCAGATAGTTTGGCTTCATTTCTCCTTCAGGGAGCAGGTCTTCCCAAGGCTGGGCAATTAAGATTCTGGGCCAGCGACAGCTAAAATTTGCAACACACGAAAAAATCGGAAGTAAAAAGTACAGCGCAGAAGCTGCCTGTCAGTGCTTGGCATGCTGGCGGAGGATGTTTACTTTCATTAAATTTATACCCCGCCCTTCCTCTCAAGGGTGGCAAGCACATCAATAATAAAACAAAACCAGCTACCACTGAGATCACCATCTTCTGTCTGTAATAATTGCCAGGAACAGAATCTTTTAGATTGTGCCAGTTTCTCCTCTTAACCTCCTGCCCCCTCTCTGCTTTCTTTTATGTTTTGTTTTTTTAAAAAATTATTAACAAACAAGACTAAGTATTCCAACAATTCAAAGGAAAAGAGAGGAAAAAAACAGTTGTGCATGATCAGGTATAAAATAAGCAGATTATATGTATATATAGAGAGAGAGAGAGAGAAACTTACAAAAGAGGCTGATTCAAGATTTGAGGAATGAAAAATAGATTTTAATTTGATTTGATATTAAGATAGAAATTAGATGTTTAATGAGAAATTGTTATTGGAAAAGATGGTATAGGGAAGTGTTTAAAGTTGAATGATATAACGATAATCAATAGGAGTATAGCGTCTAGATCAAGGGAGGTAATAGTACCACTGTATTCCGCTCTGGTCAGACCTCACCTGGAATACTGTGTCCAGTTCTGGGCACCACAGTTCAAGAAGGATACTGACAAGCTGGAACGTGTCCAGAGGAGGGCAACCAAAATGGTCAAAGGCCTGGAAACGATGCCTTATGAGGAACGGCTTAGGGAGCTGGGTATGTTTAGCCTGGAGAAGAGAAGGTTAAGGGGGGATATGATAGCCATGTTCAAATATATCAAAGGATGTCATCTAGAGGAGGGAGAAAGGTTGTTTTCTGCTGCTCCAGAGAAGCGGACACGGGGCAATGGATTCAAACTACAAGAAAGAAGATTCCACCTAAACATTAGGAAGAACTTCCTGACAGTAAGAGCTGTTCGACAGTGGAATTTGCTGCCAAGGAGTGTGGTGGAGTCTCCTTCTTTGGAGGTCTTTAAGCGGAGGCTTGACAGCCATCTGTCAGGAATGCTTTGATGGTGTTTCCTGCTTGGCAGGGGGTTGGACTGGATGGCCCTGGTGGTCTCTTCCAACTCTAGGATTCTCTGATTCTATGGTAAAATTTAAAACTGGGTTGGATAACTAGAGTGTTTAGGAGATTAAGATGCAATAAAGATGACAGAGGGTAATTAAAGTTAAGAAACTTTGAAGGAAGTTTGTCAGTGAAATCCAGCAGTAGGAGACTGGGGGAAGCCACCCTAAGATGTTAAGGTTAAAATGTTAACTGTATAAGAAATTTTTGTGTTGTCTGTTTTTATGTTTGTTTCTGTTTTTTTGTGTGTATTTTTCTTATAAAATGAATAAATAATTTTTTTTAAAAAAAGAAACTTACAAAAGAGGCAATATGGCAGTATTCCAAGGTCAGACGTATAAACAGTGGGTCAAAAACTTTTATAACCAAAACCAGTGCCAGATGAATTGGCGTTTGGGTGGGATTTGCCACCCACGAGACGATCGTTAAATGAGCTATTAAAAAAACAACAACACCAGACCGGCTGCAGAGTCCAGCGCATCCAATGTGAAGCGGTCGGTCAGGGTCTCTGATCTCTGCCCTCGCTTTGTTGCAGCAACATCATTGACGTTTCGGCCGCAGATCAGCAAGGCATGGAGCAGCACGAGTACATGGACAGAGCCAGGCAGTACAGGTAGGTCCCCCACCCCACCCCCCAGGGAGCCCAGAGCAACTCTTTCCTGCTTCTGTCCTGGAAATTCCTCCCCCACTTCTTCTTTGCCCTTCACCTACCAATTGTCGGGATCCTAAACTCAAGAGGTGGGCTGCTAAACACACTAATTAGGTACCAGGCAATTGAGAATCTCTCTGCTGAGGGACTCCAAACTGGTCCGGGACCGAGATGCTTCACAGGCCTGGCCCTGCTTCACCTAGAGATGGAAATAACATTCTCCCTGCGCAGGCCTCCCTTCAGAGCCAGGGGTGGGCAGATCAGAGTTTATGGATTTGCTTTGAGTCGCTGAACTGATCCACTCCTGGCTATCCCACCCTTAATTTGTTTGAGTTGGATAATTTAGTGGGGGGCGGGGTGAGGTGGCGAGGGAATAATTTTGCTCTTATTTTAGGAGCCAGAAGTGTGTGCTGGGAAACGCCCAGATCGGCCTTAGGGCAGCAGTTCCCAAACTCCCCACCCTGGAGGACTGCTTGAAAAATTCTGAGCATCTCGGTGGACCATTTAGTGATCTTTTCTTTATTTTTGCCTTTTTAAAAAAACAATTGTAATGCGCTGTACTAGATGCTGTAGGGCTGTATTTTTACAAACATAAAATGACCTGGGCCACAGGTGGTCCACAGACCCCGTCGTCCCCCCACACCTTAGAGCAAAGTCTTGATGCCTTTGATTGCTTCTTCTGCCTTTCCTTCCAGCACCAGGCTGGCCATGTTGAGCAGCAACCTGATGCATTGGAAGAAGCTCTCGACTCTCCCATCGCTCACCACGCAGCCCCATCAAGTGCTTGCCAGCGACCCCGTTCCCTTCGCAGACTTGCAGCAGGTGGGTACGCTCCTCCCCCCCGGGCCATGAGGCCCTGACGCCCATTTCCGCCGTTCCCCTGAACATCTGTGGCCCTGCAGGTGGTGGGGTTGGACCACGACCGTGTCATCCCGAAAAAGAGCCCGCGTGGCGTAGTGGGTAGAGTGTCAGGCTAGGACGTTGGAAGACGAGGGTTCAAATACCCACTCCCTCCATGGGTAACCTTTGGGGCACCAGCTGAACCTCCCTCGCAGGGTTGTTGTGAGGATAAACTGTGGAGGGGAATGATGAATTCTAGCCCTGCTTTGGCTCTTGAAGCTGGCAGGGTCCACATGCACCATCGATGCTCACCTGCAGGGCAGGGCCGTGCCTGTTGAGTTATGGGGTGAGATAACCTCCATAACCTGTGGGGTTATGCGGCGGAAACCGACATTGTAATGGCGTCCGGCAGGCTTCCTCTGCCCCACTTAGCTTCCCGTCGGCTCCTGCAGAGTATCGCAGCAGAGGTTTGCAGCAGCTCGTCTGTGTTAGGAATTCCTGCAGGCAATAAATCACCAGTACACAGCTTCTCTTAAACTACGGAAGCATTTATTGTACAGCAGCTGAAGTAAACAGCATGCCGGGAGAAAGCGAAGACATTGCTTCTCCCTTCACGGCAAAGCAGAAAGTAATAACAGACGTTCACATGACAAAGCATATAGTACCCCGTATGTGAACCACCCCAGTGATAGGACGTCACATGCCATGAGCTATTAACCCTGTAAGCTCTCACAGTGCCGCCCTGCCCTTCAGTATCTAATCAATAGATTAGATCCTCTTTTTTTTTTTAATAAGAATTTATTGGCCTTTTTCATAATACAACTATAACCCCTTCCCACAAAGCCAATTAAATATATAACACAAAAACAACAAAGCCAGGATTTTTCTTCTTTTATATCCAAAAAAAAAAAAAAAAAATTCTTGTTTCAAATCTTGACACATGACTTCCCCTGCCTATTCACCTTCGGTTTTAAATCAATCTTCTTTTTTTATAACACCTTTTCTCTAAAAATTCACTTTTCTAGTTAAAGATAAAACAATCATCTTAATCTTCTTAGTTTATCATAAATCTTATCATAAATCTTAACAAAATATTCTTAAAAAATCTAAACTTATTTCTTCTTTCCTTTATCATGCTGCTATTAACATAAATCTCAATATCTCACTATTTGTTCACTATAAACTTATAATTAACAACCTTCACACTCCGATTTCAGATACCATAACAGATCATTTAAATTAACGATTAATACTTCACCCCACACCCCCTCTGTCCATTGTCTTTCTCTGTCTTTCGCCGGAACCATTCCTCGAATTGTCTTCTTTTCCCAAGTGTCCACAGATCCAGGCAACAGTCACAACAAACCTTGCATCAAGCTTCAGGGTACACCTCACGTCCTTCCTGGGCTCCTCCGTTTCTTTGTACGATTCTTCTACTTCTTGTAAAAATCTTAATTCCATGTCCCTTGCCCCCGAGCTCCCACCTCGGGGTCTGGATATTATAAATTTTCCGGTTCCAGGGCTGCCACCCCCAGAAACCGGTTCCTTTTCCCGGAGTCGCCCAGCCATTTCATAACATCCTTCAAGCACCCCTTCCAGCTCTTTGCCAAGGTTTGCTTCCATTGTGTAAAATTTTTGAAAAGCCTCCTCTGTGGGAAGTTGACTCTTTTTATTTATAATCCCACTCAAGACTTGCAATTTGCAATTAAGCAGTTCCAGCTTCAAGACATCCACCAATTCTTCATCGTTTAAACCAGAGTTCAAAACAAGTTCCAACACAAAGTTCAGCATTTTGAGAGGGAGGGTGGGTATCAAATTTCAGTTCCTGTCTCTTCCTTCTTTTGTTTCAATTGTTTCCCACGTCAGTCCAGATTTTCCATCGCCATTTTTTCTGAAGCCAGAGTGTGAAGACCAAAACTTTAGATGGAGATATTTTCTCCCCACTTTATCCCCAAAGGGAAAACTCAGCAGTCTCAGTTTTCAAATTGCGAGCACTTTGTATCCATTATTGTAGCAGCAGTCACTTAAACTGGTTACTATCTTTCACTCCGAAGGGAGGGAGGCAGGCTCCCTTTCCTCTTCCCCCCGGGTCGTTCCAAGAATAGCAAAGTCAGGCAAATACTCACAACCACCGGGTTCTTTCAGATGACTAAACACAGGTAGAACTTAGACGCTCATCACAGGCTTTGTCGCCGCATTTACATCCCGGTTGGGGCATGTCCCCTATAGCCCGGCTCCGTCGTCCCTTCACCCCCACTCCCCCTTTACAGGGGGAGCGAGGGAAGGGTTCGGAGCCACAACGGGCACAGCCGGGGAGCCCAGGGTGCGGGACGCTCTTCCCGCACCCCAACCGGAGCCCCGCTTTGCGGTAGCGGGGCTCCTAACCCCCGGGATGGACTGGGCGCTTCGCAGCCGAAGCAGCCCACGACCACCCGCAATGGCGTCGCCGCCGGAAGTCCTAGATCCTCTTTTTAAAAAGGGAGCTGGCGAGAGTCATTCTGCGGTTATCAGCAGCTGCTGCCACGCCGCCTCTCAGGACCGGTTGCTGAGAAGCAGCAGTGGGAGATGCTTCTGGCTGCCTTCCCCTGCTTTTGTGGGTCGCTGGATGTGCCCAGGAGGACCACTGGGGTGGCTGAATCCGCAGGTGGATCAAGGTCCACTTTCTCACCCCGGATCGACGTGTCCTGCCCCATTACGTACGCTGCTTCAGAGCGTTTTCTTATTAAGCATTCTCTACAGTTTTAGTATTTACTTATTTTTTACATTTGCATGCCGCCCTATGCCCATAGTTCCCAGGGAGGATCGCAACGCAAAATTACAATATAAAAAGGACAAAATGTGTAAGAAAAATAAGAACAGACAAACCTGGGCCCCACCTCCCTGTTATTCCTTTCTGCCGCTCTGCGTGTTCACAAACACTTTGGGTGGGTGGGCGGAATCGACCCCTGGAAGCCACAAGGGGCGGGGTAGGTGTCGCACGACCACGGTGTGAGGACACACCATCCTCCCTAAAAAAAAGAAGGCATTGGGGGCAGGGGAGGCCGGCCTTTCCAGGAGGCAGAGGGAAGCAGCTGCCTTGGGCGGCAAACTCTGCAGGGCCAAGAGCAGCCAGGAATGTGACCCGTGTGGCCTGCCCAGAGCTAGTCTGCTGCCACGGGGTGCAGTGGAGGCCTGTTCCATCCCCAGCTATGAAGAGTCAACTTTTGCCTGGATTTTTTGCATTCGGGCAGCAAACAGGCTGCTCCTGGCGGCAGAGGCATCGCGTCCTCACCTGTGGTCTCGCGCACCAGCAATATCCAGTTCAGCCTTCGCCACGTGGGGGAACACGGGATGTTTGGGCCTCTGTGTGCTGGCTGCGGCTGATGGGTGCTTGGATTCCAAAACATCTGGAGGTCCCCGTTTTAATCATAGGTGCTTTTGAGTTTGCATACAGGACTTGTTTAAAACTAAAAAAGGCTTGCTTCTGCCCCTTGTGGCTTCCAGGGGTCGATTTCACCCACCCATAGGCAAACTCTGCCCTCCAGATGTTTTGGGACTATAACTCCCATTAATCCTAGCTAGCAGGACCAGTGGTCAGGGATGATGGGAATTGTAGTCCCAAAACATCTGGAGGGCTGAGTTTGCCTATGCCTGCCCTAGAATATGCTGGTTTTTTGGTGACGTGAATCTCCTCCTGGAGTGCCCTGTATGGCTCACCCCTCCCTTCTCCCCGTCTCCACCCAGGTCTCCCGGATAGCTGCGTACGCCTTCAGTGCTCTCTCCCAGATCCGAGTGGACGCGAAAGAAGAACTGGTTGTACAGTTTGGGATCCCCTGATGCCGATCCCGCAGACGCCTGTAACTTCTTGTTTTTAAACAACCTCCCACTTTTCCTTTCCTCTCCCTCGCCACGGTCGGCTTTTCACTGCAGTGGGACTTCTACGGATAAGCGATACACTGAACTTCCTGCCACTTACGCCCCAGAGACAATTGCCTCCGCCAGCTGCCAGCTCCCTGGGGCTGGTTTGACCCACGTTTCTTTCCCCTCCCGTGTGTGTGTGTTTGTGTGTGTGACGGTGGGTGGGGGGCATATTTTTGCCAGAACCGTACATGAATTGGTTTGAGGAGGGGCCAGGCCCTGAACACTGTGCATGATAAGCCCAGCTCCTAAAGAGGTGAGCACCGCACTCTTGGTCATCGAGGGGACAGGGGACGGGATCCTGAGGCCCACTGGCGGTGGGCAGCTGTGCTCGCTTTCATTTACTCCCCCCCCTCCTCCCAATAAGGCTCTGAAATTCTTGCCTCAGGGGTTAGGGGGCTGAGACGCGTTGCAGCTGCTGCCTCCCCTTTCCCACTTGGGGTTCAACCTGCATCACTTTCCCGTTGCTGCCTGCAGAATGCCGGGCCTTCTTTTTAGGATTTGGGGGGGAACCAACGAAGGGTGCGTTGGGCTGTCTTCTTCTTCCAAATAGGAAGGAGGGGAGGGAAGAAGCCAAAGAGCTGCTTGCGGTGGGTAGGGTGGGGTGGGGGGGGAGTGGGACACACCCTGGAGCTCCTCTTATTTTGGTGTCTCACCCATCACCACCCTCTTTTTAAGTGGCTGAACTGTCATTTCGTTTTAATTTTTCGGTTTCCTTTTTTTTTGCTAAAGTAGATAAAACATAATTACGTTCATCATCCACGCAAAAGGCTCCTGGTCGTTTTGTCGCGCGACTCGGTCGATCCAGGGGATGGAGCGACCCCCGACCCCCTGCGAAGAAACTTTGCGGCACCGGGGGCTTTTACGTTAACTGGAAAGGCGAGGAAGAGGGGACTTGATAAACCCTTATACAGTCACACCTCATGTCACGATCGCGGCGGGTTGCGTTTGTCGCAGGATACGAACGCGCCGGACCCGGGAGTACCGGAACGGGTTACTTCCGGGTTCGGCGCTTCGCGCAGAAGCGCAAAATGACATCATGTGCGGAAGCGGGGCAGTTCAAGTCACGGACCTTTCAGGTTGTGAACGGAGCTCCGGAACAGATCCCATTCGCAGCCAGGGCTACCACTGTGAAGTGACGCGCGGCACAGAGAAAGGCACGGAGGAACACCAAAATCCCCGAGCACCCAACGAAGCTGAGCATTGCGGGATTCAGGACAGGCAAGAGAAAGGCGCAGTGCGTAGTTAAGCTATGGGACGGCCAAAGGAGGTAATGACAGCTACCAATTTGAATGGGTTTAAAAGACTAGAGAAATTCACGGATGAGGAGTTGGCTATTGGCCAGGATGGCTGTGCTCTGCCTCCCCAGTTGGAGGCAAAAATGCTTCTGAATCCCAGTTGCTGGGAACCTTGGAGGGGTGGAGGTGCTCTTGTGCTTGGGCCCCGCTACTGTATATCCCGCTGGGGCACCTGGTTGGCCCCCGTGAGAAGAGGATGCAGGACTAGATGGGCCACCAGCCTGATCCAGCAGGCTTTCCCCAGGTTCTTACGTTAAGGGGTGGAGTTTGGGAACGTGGGCCCTCCGAGCTCAGGAATAAGGCAGGGAGGAGGTGCCGGGATCTGGGTACTCTCTTTTAAGAACAGCAGAACCGGAGAGCTGACACGCCTGGTGCCACTTGGACAAGCATTTTTATTGGAAAAGAAACTGGCGGACGCCAGCGAAGATACACAGCAGTGGGGGGGCGCCACCTCGCAAGGAGCGATTCCGCCGCGCAAACGTCACTGGATGGAAATGGGTCTCCCAGCAGGTCAGGCGACTCTCCCTCAAGCTCCATAATGACCAGGAGGTGCTGTCTGGCACAGAGGTCTTATCCGTCACTTAGGGAGTTTGAGATGCCAGGATCTGAACCCAGGACTCCCTGCGGGTGCTCTGCCGCTGAGCCAGGGATGGGGGGGAACCAAACTCCCAGCGTGTGAGGGCTGCACTTCCATGGGAAAGGGGGGCAAGAAGGAGGAGGAACTCAAGGCTGGCACAAGGAAAGGGACTGGTAGAGGTGTCATTCCCTATTCCTCCCGCCGCCTCACCCCACTGTTAGGAGAATTTGGAGGGCAGCCGCTTTAAATTCACAGTGGCTGCAGCCTCTGTGAGTCTGTTATGCTGGGCCAGAATCCTTGTTGGGTTTGCGGTGGCTTCCCTTTGGCTGAGGGCAGCCTTCCCCTGCCCTCCAAGATGGCTGCCACCACGCAGGGGCTGATGGGAATGGAGAGTCCAGCACATCTGCAGGTCAGGAAGGCAGGCAGGCTGGCTCCGGACGTCTGAAACAGAAAGGAAAAACGAAGGTGCCTCGCGCACCTTCGGTTTGCGGAAGGTGGGGCTGGACGACTCCCCCGACGCTACAATTCTCTGAACATCTGGAGGGCTGCAGGCGCCCAAGCGCACATGGCTTGTTTTCCGCCACTCCAGAAACCGGTGGCTTCAAACGGCAAGAAAGGAGATTCCGACTAAACGCCAGGAAGAACTCTGTGGCAGCAAGAGACTTTCTGGCAGTGGAACGGACTCTCTCGGAAAGTGATGGACTCTCCTTCCATGGAGGTTTTTAATCACAGGTGGCGGTGGTGGGGCCACCTGCCAGGGATTCCTTACCTGCAATTTCTGCCTTGCATGGGGTTCGGATAGACGATCCTTGGGGGGGGGGGTCCCTTCCGACACCCCAGTTCTAGGATCCCATGAACCACAGGTTCCCCACCCCGACGTATCCCGGAAAGCGGAAAAGGCTGAGGCCGTTGGGCACAACTGCAGGAAAAGGCTCCCAGCCCCACCCCCTCCGGCCCGCTCCTTTCCCCCATCCATGGTCTGCCATTCCAAGGTGCTCCAACTCTTTATTCCCAATTGAGGCTGCAGGTTGCACGGGCCTCCTCTCCCTGCCGCCAGAGCGGTAGGGCCGTCAGTAGTCGTCCCTTCTCTTCCGGACTTTCTTTGGCTTGATGTTCATGCGTCTCCAGACGGCCGCAGTGGTGCGGTCGAGCTTCGTGACGGCGCTGAAATCGAAGGACTTCAAGTTGGGCAGAGTGGACAGGACATAGCTCCTGCGCAACGTGCAAAGTACAGTGCCGGGGTCAGCGTTTGGAGGAAGGACAGCCTGCCCGCCCGGCTCCTCCCCTCCTTCACGCGGGGCACAGTTAAAACTCCAGCCCATCGCCCCCTGTCCTGTGTGCCCCACACTCCTGTTCCCTAAGGGTTGGGGTTTTCTTTTTGTAGGGCAAGTGTTTACCTGTAGCCCTTCTCCTCCTCAACGGGGTTTCCGTGCAGCGTGAGGTTGCGCAGGTGCGGGAGCACCGCCAGCTTGTCCACCTCTGAAAGCTGCTGGATGGCGTTCCCGTGAAGGTTGAGGTGGCGCAGGTTGTAGAAGGAAGTTAGCACCTGGGCAGAGAGGCCGGCAAGCAGCGGGTTCAGAAAGGCAGCAGTAGCCGGGCAGGCTGCAATCCGCCGGGTGCTGCGCTCGGCGGAGATCCCTACCGGCTTCCAAATCCAGCCCCCCTCTGGCAACTTCCAGGCTGGACTACTGCACTGCGCTCTCCGTGGGGCTGCCCTTGAAGGCGACTTCCGCTGGTTCAAAACACAGGTTACTGCCTGGGGCTCTATTTCGATCACATACCTTTTCCCTGGTTGGTTTGTTGTATTAATATAATTTTTATTAAAAACTTCATTGTTTTAAAACAGCTTTACCCCGGTTTCCAGGCCCCATTCAAGGTGCACAATTTGGTATTTAAATGACACAGATCCCAGATATCTGAAAGGTTGCCTCTTTACCTACAGAGCCTCTCGGGTGCCGAGATTGGAAGAGGGGGGACCCTTTTGTTTGTTCCTCCATCCCCAGAGGCCCAGGGAGAAAGGGCCTTCTCTGTGGCAGCCCCTAAGCTGTGGGACTCCCTCCCCACAGAGATATGTCTGGTGCCTTCATTGCACCTCTTCATCTTGCCTTTTGATGTGTCTGTTACTAGCACCCACCTTATCGTTGGGATTTCAAGCTGTTTTAAATGGGTTCTGATGTTGTGTTTTAATGCTGTAACCTGCTCTGGGAGCTTAGAGTGAAGGGCGGGTAATAAAATAAATGAAATAAACAATAGCTCCAGTACTCAACCGAGGCAGCTGCGCCCCAGTTAGCATCTTGATGGCCCCCCCACCAACGAACTTATCTGATGGCAGCAAGGACGGTGTTGCCAGTGCGTTGATCTGCTTTGCGGAGCAACAGTGAAATCTGTTTAAAGGGGACCCGGGGAACGGACTACGCTACCGGGTCGATGATGGGCAGGTCATTGAAGGAGAGGTCGATCCAGTAGATGTCCTCTGGGTACTCCAGGAGCTTGCCCACAGTCTCCGTGAATTGGGTCAGCTCCCCGAGGGTGTTGTTGTTCAGCCAGATGGCCTGCGTCAGCAGCCGGCCTCCTTCGGACCGATGGATGGGCTTCAAGCCGGCCCTTGGCTCCTCTGTCAGCAGGTCTGGGGGTGGGAGAGAATGGGCAGGGAAGCAGGCTCGCGAGGCGGGTTCAGGGAAGCAGGAAAGGAGCACTTGCAGTGCGTCCTTATTGCGCGGCTAAACTCTGCCGAAGCAGCAGCCAATGCCTCTGAGCACGCGCAGAGGACATTTCCCTTGCCACCATGCAGCCGCTGGCTGCTTGTAAAGCTTGAGGCCAGGGGTTCCCAGGTTTTAGGGTTCCACAAACTCATCCACAGTGCCCCCTATCCTGTAAAAAGCATTAATCATAATAGCAGTACGCACGACCCACTTTGGAAGGCGATTGTTGTTGTTGTTCAGTCGTTCAGTCGTGTCCGACTCTTCGTGACCCCATGGACCAGAGCACGCCAGGCACGCCTATCCTCCACTGCCTCCCGCAGTTTGGCCAAACTCCTACGCCGACCTGTTGCCCAGTTTATTTTACGCCACAAACTCCCATGGGTCCCAGCTAGCACACCGTCCAGTGCCGGAGTCATTTTAAAGCTAAACAAGCTCTAGCTTAGGGCCCCACTCTCTTGGGGACCCCGCAAAAAATTAAAGGGGAAAAAACTAGATGTTGTTGTTGTTGTTCAGTCGTGTCCGACTCTTCGTGACCCCATGGACCAGAGCACGCCAGGCACCCCTATCCTCCACTGCCTCCCGCAGTTTGGCCAAACTCATGCCAGTCGCTTCGAGAACACTGTCCAACCATCTCATCCTCTGTCGTCCCCTTCTCCTTGTGCCCTCCTCCGCGATAGCCAGATATAATTCTGTTCATTCAAAATGTGTTTAAAACCAGTTGAATTAATTCACCAAAATGAACGAACTTGAGCCATTGTTTTGAACAAGGCTTTAAAAAAGGGTAGAGTAGGGGGCACAGGGGCGACTTTATGGAACCGTGGGGGTGAGTTTGGGAACCGCCGGATTATGCCATACCTTGCATGAAGCTGATGCCTCGAAAGGAGTAGTCCAATGGAGGCGCCTGGAGGGAGGCCGTGCTGTAGTTCCACCGGGTGCAAGTCTTTCCCGCTGTGCTAACAAAACACAATCGCACACGCAGGAAGGTTGGTGCTGCCATTTGTCCTGGGTGTGTGTGTGTGTGTGTTACACAGGGGGCCTTGCGTCCCCCTCGGTTGCTCTGCCCTGCCCTCCTTGGCGCTTCTCACGACGTGTGGGGCTTACAAATTCATTTTTACTTTTATTTATTCAATCATCCATCCCAAGTTGTTCAACGTGACGTGCGTGGTTCTGTTCCTGCTCTTTTTTCCCCACCCCACGCCAACAGCCCTGTGAGGTCGGTTAGGCTGAGAGGCAAGGACTCTGCGAGCTTCATGGCCGAGTGGGGATTTGAACCCTGGTCTTCCCAGGTCCTGGGGTCCCACACTCTCACCACTAGAAAAAAAAGAGAGAGGCTTTTCTTTAGAGGAAAAAGAACACGACCGACGTGTATAAAAAAACTGCCTGGCATGGAGAAAGTGCACAGAGAACAAAATTTTCTCCTCTTGTTCTTAACACAAGGAATCGTGAATATCCAGTGAAGCCGAATGTGGGAAGATTCAGCACAGACTGTGGAACTCCCTGCCACAGGAAGCAGCGATGGGCACCAGCCTGGATGGCTTTAAAAGAGGGCTGGGCCAGTGTCCTTTTCTCGCATTGGCCAACCAGGTGCCTGTAGGAAACCCGCAAGCAGGATCCGAGCACAAGAGCATCTCTCCCCTCCTGTGGTTCCAGCAACTGGTTTTCAGGAGCATTGCTGCCTCCGAATGCAAAGGCAGAGCAAAAAAGGTGAAGGTAAAGATCCCCTGGACGGTTAAGTCCAGTCAAAGGAGACTCTGGGGTTGCGGCTCTCATCTCGCTTTCAGGCCGAGGGAGCCGGCGTTTGTCCGCAGACAGCTTTCCGGGTCATGTGGCCAGCAGGACTAAACTGCTTCTGGCGCATGACGGAAACAGCGCATGGAAACGCCATTTACCTTCCCGCCGCAGTGGTACCTATTTATCTACTTGCACTGGCATGCTTTCAAACTGCTAAGTTGGCAGGAGCATAGTTATCCTGGCTAGTAGCCCTCAAGAGCCCCCTCTCCTCCCGGAATTTCTCCAACCCTCTCCTAAAGCCATCCAGGTTGGAAGCCGTCCTTGCCTCCTGCAGGGGGGAGTTTTAACTGCGCTGTTGTGAAGAAATCTTTCCCCCCCGTCCCAACGTTCAGCTTCGTTAGATGGACCACCGTGGCTGCTAGCCATCCATGGCTCCACGAATCTGTCTAATCCTCAAATTCGAACACAGGTGTGCAGTGTGCTGACGTGTGCTTCTCGAGAGGTATCCGGTTCACCACCGCAGGCTGTCTTTAGGGGGTCTCTCCAAGAGTGATCACCTTTCGTTACAACACAGGCATTACCTTGAAGTCAAACTGGGAGGGGTGGGGGGTGGGAATGGTAAACACTGCAGGGCTGGCGCCAGAGATTGGTAGTGAGGCTGCGCCGCCCGTCTCCAGCGGAGGGCAGCAGTGTTCCTCTCTCTTTGGCTTCAGAGCAAAAAAACCCACATTTCTATCCCTGCTGCCAACTTCTTGCCTGCCACCATTACCAAAGGAGGCCAGAGGTTGTGCACACATTGCATGAATGGGGCCTTCAGACACTCCCCTCCCGCAATGCAAATACTGTGGTGGTCATAAAATTGAAGGCAAGCCATGCATCACGACTGCTTTCGCCAAACTAGGGCCTTCCAGATATTTTCTGAAAGGTGGTCAATACTGACATGGAGCCAGCGGGGCGTAGTGGTTAGAGCAACAGACCAAGACCTGGGAGACCAGGGTTCGAAATCCCCCCCTTGTCCATAGGAAGCTCACTGGGTGACCTCGGGCCAGTCCCTCTCAGCCTAGCCTACTTTGCAAGGTCGTCGTCGTGGGGACTAAATGAGGAGGGCAGGAACCATGCCACCACCTTGGAGAAAAAGGTGGGCTATAAACAATATGATAATTCTGCATCGGCCCTCACTAGCTAGGAGATAAATCTTGTGGCAACAGTAGAAAGTTTTCTGAAAATACAGTTTTTGCAGCATTAAGAAAAATGCAGCAAGTAGAGTTTTTTAGAATTATTAACGGCACAAATCTATAGCAAAACCGTGTCGCTACTCACCTGGGAAACGATACCGCAGAACTAGCCTGAGGGAGATGGAAAAAGAAAGAAGAAAAAGTGTATTATCAGCAGGGAGATCCAACATGCAGAAAAGTCTCCCCCAGAGATGGACAGCTGAATTTGGTGTCTCCCCCCCACTCAAACAATTCAGTGGGGCTGTGTACCCCATTCTGTGCCCATATATACCAAGGTTTGAATTGTGAAGGTGTAAAAACTAAGGCCTGGGGGCCGAATCTGGCCCAATTGCCTTCTAAATCCGGGTTGCGGACGGTCCAGGAATCAGCGTGTTTTTACATGAGTAGAATGTGTCCTTTTATTTAAAATGCATCTCTGGGTTATTTGTGGGGCCTGCCTGGTGTTTTTACATGAGTAGAATGTGTCCTTTTATTTAAAATGCATCTCTGGGTTATTTGTGGGGCCTGCCTGGTGTTTTTACATGAGTAGAATGTGTCCTTTTATTTAAAATGCATCTCTGGGTTATTTGTGGGGCCTGCCTGGTGTTTTTACATGAGTAGAATGTGTGCTTTTGGTTATTTGTGGGGCATAGGAATTTGTTCATTTTTTTTTTTTCAAAATATAATCCGCCCCCCCCCCAAGGTCTGAGGGACAGTGTACCGGCCCCCTGCTGAAAAAAGTTTGCTGACCCCTAGTGTAAAAAACAAACATTGATTTTACTACATACATAGGCAAGCTACCCGATACTGTGCCAGGCCTTTTAGTCTACCCAGCTCAGGATTGCCTGCACTGGTTGGCAGCAGCTCCCCAGGGTTTCAGCAGTGCTGTCTCCCAGCCCCACCTGGGATTTTCTGCCTGCCGAGCAGATGCTCTGCCACTGAGCTGGGCACCTCTCTGCTTTGTGAGAGTTGCCCCGGGGACACCTTGGTGCACGTACTCCACAACTGCAGAGGCTCTTGCTGGAAACGCTGCTCTGGAGCTTATGCTTCTAGCGCGCAGAGCACTGCCTGAAGGAGAGAGAGCCCCCCCTAAGCAGTCGGCCACTCGGTTGGGAGTCTTGAGGATTGCGGAAAGGCTCCATTGAGAGATGAGGAAGGAAAGCTATTCACTTCCATCACCTTGCAAACATCAGGATCCTGGAGGAGCCCCCTACACATGAAAGGTCAGGGGTCAGAAAACATTTTCAGTAGGGGGCTGGTCCACTGTCTCAGATCTTGTGGGGGGCCAGACTATATATTTTTTTTGCGGGCAAGGGAATGATGCAAGAGCACCATGAGCCCCGGTGGCTGCTTACCTGTGTCTTGCGAGTGGCAGGGGCTGGCAGCAGTGGAGGTACGATGAGGGCCGAGCGAAAAGGCTCCGGAGAGGGGCTGCTTAATGGCGGCTGCTCAAGCGCTGCTGCCGATGCTGGCACCAACAGAGCCCAGCCCCCTTCCTCCTCTAGGCAGGGCGGGGAGAAGCCAGGAGGGAGGGAGGGAGGAGGCACCGCCGCCGCCGTGTGAGAAAGAGGGAAAGAACGCATGTGCTGGTTCCCGGACCGCCTGTGGCCGCATCCAGAAGGCAACTGGGCCTGATCCAGCCCGTGAACCTTAGTTTGCAGACCCATGTGATAGGCAGCAGGCTTAAAAACAAACAAACAAACCCAAAACCCATATGCAACGCTGGGGAGTCTCCATCCTGCTGGCATGTGCTTTGCCAGCTGCTCAGACAGCAGGGCCTACAAAGCACTGTCCTTTCGATCTATGCAGTCATATATCACATCTTGCAGAGGATTCCTGCATTGTAGGGCGTTGCACAAGATATCCTCAGGGTGCCTTCCAACTCTACAATTCTATGAGCTCTGCCTAATTAATAGGGTTTACGACGCCTTTGACTAATTAGGAATGTTCCTCCCCAGGTGGATGATGAAACTGCTCAGCTTCACTTATTTCATGCATGTTGCTTACAAGGTTTAGGTCACTTTTGTGAGTAAAGCGACTGATAATAAAACAATAATATTTTTATTTTAAAAGGCTCCTGAGCTCAGTGAAGGCTTCTTTGCTCTTGTTTCATGTCTGGGTTTTATGGCCTTGGCAGGCAAGCAAACAGCTTTTCTGTTCTTAGTTTTGCCCTGGGGAGGTTGAGACTTCTTCATTGTGGATTTGATTCCTGGATTCTACACAAACACACACACATCTTGCACACCTGTAAATCAAGAGTCTTCACAAAGGGAACACCCTCAGAGGTTTGCTTGTGCACAGCAAGTTCTGCCGGCAAGAATCATAGCACGGTATACCAGTAGTTGGAATGGATCCCCGGGGGTCATCTAGTCCAATTCCTGGACAATGCAGGATGAGGCTCCCCCTAAAAATTGCACAAAAGTGCTGCCTAGCAACGTTTTTTTTTTTTTGTTCCTCATGTCTTGCAATGGGTCCGTGCGCCTGGCTGCTGACCATAAGGTTGGTGGTTCAAGCCCACCCCTGGATGGCTGTGGGCAGGATTCCTAAATTGCAGGGGGCTGGACTAGATGACCCCGGTGGATCCCTTCCAACTGTACCATTCTATGATTCCACGAAGATGAAGCAAAGCGATTGCACGAAGGCATGCAGCGCCTCCGCCAGGTCTTGCACGCTCTCCCCCCTTTTTCATTGCGAGCTTCGCTGCTGCAGCTGCGTTGCACTGATCCTGGTATTTGCACGCGCAACCCCGACGTGCCTTGCACGGATCCCTTGTGCGTCCCCTCCACCACCCCCCCACCCCCGCCTTTGCACGCGCGCTCACCATGCCCGCTGCTTCGCCCGCCGAGTCCGCCTCTCTCTGCCTTGCACATTGGAACGCGGCGCGGACAAAGGGCGGGGCCGTCGCCACGGCAACCGAAACACACACCACGTGGGCGGAGCCTTCTCCACGCCCGCCATGGCGACGCCGCGGTGCCCGCCGGGAAACGTAGTCCTTAAGCTCCTCAGCCACGCAGGGCCCGCCGGGAAACGAAGACTCCCTCGCTCCCCCAAGCCAGGCGGCGGAGGCGCACGCGCACGCGCGCGGGGCCCGCCGGGAAACGTAGTTCTCCGCCTCAGGCGCCGTCTCCGCCTCTGGGCTTCGAGGCCTCGGCCGCTGCTTCTGGCTTCTCGGGCGTTTTATTTTTCTATTTTGTTCGAAAGTTTTTAACCCTCGCGGTGCCGGCGGCGCCTCTCCTGTCCCTTGGGCCGCGGGGGCGACGGAGGCCTAGCCGCTTGGATCCGGAGGCCGACTCGCGAGGAGGACGGCGGAGAGGAGGCCCCGCGGCAGGTAGGCAGGCGGGCGGGCGGGAAGATTTACCTCAGGAAGGCAGTCCTCCCCTCCCCGCACTTCGTGGGGTGCTTTTTTGGGGGGGGCGCTCCCCAACTCCTGGAAAGGGAACGAGCCTCTCCGGTACCTTCCTTCCCCGTGTGTAAAATTTAAATTTAAAAGAAAAAAAAAATCCTCTCAGGGAGCCGCGAGGGGGGGGGAGGGGCAGGTTCGTTTCACGTCGTTTCATTTACCTCATGAAAGTAGATTTCGTGGAAGAAGAAAAAAAGGGGGGCGACCTCAAAGCGAGAGAACAAGGGGGGGTGGAAACAAACCCCCAAAGTGTTACTACCGATTTAAGAAAAGTTAACGCTAGGCTGCAAAACCAGTCTCCCCCCACCCTCCATTTCATTTTAAAACTCGTTAAGATCTGGACAGGGTCGTCCGAAGGGGTTAGAAAAAAATGAAATGATTTTTAGAAGGCGCCCAAAAGCGGGAGGGCGAACGAGGCGGCCCCCCCCCCCCCGTGTCAAGTGGCGGGTAGTTTCGCTTCCTCCGCCTGCTGTCTCAATAAGCCTGGGGAAAGTGAGCGGCGCCGAGTTCGCCTTGACTAGGAGGAGGAGGAGGAGGAGGGTGAGGAAGCCCTTCTCCCAACTGGTCTCTTAGTAAAAATAATTTTTTTTTAATGCTTTCTTTCACTTGCCTCCCACCTGTGGATACCAGGCAAGTTGTGAAATACAAACCGGCGTTCCTGTGTTTTCTCTGTGTATTGCAATTATATCCCGGCATTTTCCCTCCCAAGGAGCTCCCTGCTTCCTCATTTAGTCCCCACAACAACCCTACAAGGTAGCTTAGGCCGAGAGAGGCAGTGAGTGGCTCCCAAGGTCACACCTAGTGAGCTTCATGGCCAAGTGGGGATTTGAACCCGGGTCTCTCCCAGGTCCTGGGCCAACACGCTTAACTGCTGGCTATGAAATTCACAACAAGAGTGCGGATTTGGACCTGGGGTTCCTAATCCAGCAGCCTTACCACTTTGCCACATGGGCTAGGAGTTGCTATATTGCTGCTTCTCCTCTTCAGATCTGTTTTGAGGTTTATTGCACTTTTCTTCGGTACTTATTTCTCCCTCCCTCCATGAACCTGGGTTTGAGCTTGCTTCCATTCGGCACTGTGGACAGCCCTGCAAGGTAGGTTGAGCTGAGAGAAGGATACACACATACGGGCTGACCCAAAACTGACAGTGGCAAATGGCCTTAATCTGAGGCTCTTAACTTCTGCTGCTACTTTATTTTGTAAAAAAGAAAAGTAAGCATTTATGTTTCTGTCTTTCAAATGTAGAAGACCTTTCCTTCCCACCCCTTTGCAAGTCACAGGCGTTGGTGAATTAATTCAGAAAAAGTTTTAAAAGGTGAACTCAGCCAGAATACAAATACTCGCTTACCCAGCTGCGCTCCCCTGGCCAATTCTCAACAGAAGAGCCACACATTTTACAATGCAGCATTTCAGATGAATATTTGGGTGGCACTTCATTTGGGGAGTTCCCACCTTGAGAGATGCCACCTACTGGGGTATCTTGCACTTAATAATACTAGTAACAATAGCAAAAACAAAACAAAAAAACAAACAAAAATTCTTTCCAGTAGCACCAACTAAGTTTGTTCTTGGTATGAGCTTTCGTGTGCATGCACACTTCTTCAGGTGCACATACCAAGAACAAACTTAGTTGGTCTCTAAGGTGCTACTGGAAGGATTTTTTTTTTTATTTTGTTTTGACTATGGCAGACCAACACGGCTACCTACCTGTAACTAGTAACAATAGCAGTTCATCTTCAATGTTTATAAATGCTCTGTATAGGGAAAGATCTGCTTTGCTAGCCGTTTGCATATACTGTAGTTGTCTACTATAACCCCACTGAAGATGTAAGGGTGACTGACCCAGGTTTGTGTGGTGGTTTGCATCCTGAATTGGAACCGGAATGTCTGTCCCCCGTCTGGTGTCGTGGTCAGAATACTGACTCAGCAACCCAATGCTCAGATCTCCCCCTAAGCCATGGAACCACTTGCTCGCAGCCCAACACAGAGCGGCGTGGGTAGAAAAGAGCAACACACACTGCTGTCAGCTCCTTGCAGGAAGAGCGGGAAACCAATGGTAACTTTTTAAAAGTGCCCCACCAGGATCTGTGTGACGGAGATGGCTGGGTGTGGTTGGTCAAATTATTTTTAGTTCTGCTTAGCAAGGGGAGGGAGGGGCCTTTGGGTGAAGTCCAAATCAAGTACAGTGGGGCGGGTTATCTCCTCCCCGGATTGGTATCAGGTTTGATGTATAGCAAGTGCCAACTATTGATAGGGCCTTTTCTCTGGAGGTGTCCAGAGAAGTATGCCAAAGTGTTAAATTGTTATTTTTTTCTCAATACTTCGCTGAACAATAACAGTGATACTTGTCACTCCTGTGGAATTGTATTTTTGCACTGTGTTAGTCTTTTCTCCTTTTTTATTATTTTGCCCTGTATTTGTATTTTATGGCTGCCTTGTCAGTGTTGTTAAATTGAAAGGTGGTTTGCAAATAATGAGTCAGCTCAGCTATTCACCATCTCTTTGTGGTGGGAAAACAAGTACGGCATTTCTAAGTGTTTTGTCACTATGCAGTTGCAATTAGTTGCCTGTGATTAGGTCGTTTTAATTGTAATTACTAAGTACAGACTTGAAAAACTAGTTACTGATAGCTTATTATGGATTATTATATTCAGGGAAAAGACGGGATATAAATAAAATAATAGTAACAACAACAACATCCTGGCCAGCAACTGTTTTCAGTATATGTATGGTGAAAACTTAAAAATGTAGTCTCAGAGCCTCTGTCTATAATCTTTGAGAATTCCCTGAGAATAGGTGAGGTCCCAGGCAGACTGGAGGCAAGGAAATGTCCCCATCTTCAAAAAGGGGGGGGGGGAAAGAAGACCCAGGTAACTACTGACCAGTGAGCTTGACATCTATACATATAATTATCCTAGAACAGATAATTCAACAGTCGGTCTTTGAGCACTTAGAAAAGGATGCTGTGATTACTAAGACCCAGCATGGGTTTCTCAAAAACAAGTCATGCCAGACAAATCTCATTTCTTTTTTTGATAAAGTTACAAGCTTGGAAAATCAGGGAAATGCTGTGGACATAGTGTATCTTGATTTCAGTAAGACTTTTGACAAAGCCCCCTATGATATTCTTGCGAGAAAGCTGGTAGAATGTGGCTTGAACGAGGTTAACTGTTTGGTGAATCTGTAGCTGGTTGACTGACTGAACCCAAAGATTGCTCAGTAATGGTTCCTCATCATCCTGGAAAAGGTGACAAGTGGGGTGCCACAGGGTTCTGATCTGAGTGTATTATTTTTCAACGTCTTTATAAATGTCTTGGATGAAGGAATTGAGGGGATGCTCATCAAATGTGCAAATGACACTGAACCTGGAGGGGTAGCTAATGCTGTAGAATAGGCATGTCCAACTTTGAGGAGACTTAGATCTACTCCCACTATAAAAAACTGGCAGTGATCTACCAAAGTTGTTGAGCTTTTCTTAGGAAGGCAAAGCTGTTGAGCTTTTTTTAAAAAAAAATTGTGTGAGGGGGGCAAGATCTACCGCGATCTACCATGGACCCTCCACAATCTACAAGTAGATCCATAGCTGTCGTCTCCCTTTTTTGGTGGGAAACTCCCTTATTCCAAGCCGTTTCCTGCTGCTATCCCTTATTGTTGATATCCCTTAAATTTCCCTTATTTCCGGGAAGGAGAGTTGGAGTCCGGGGACTCCTTGGGTCCCTGCCTTTCTCAGCCCTGCCTGCCTGCCTGCCTACCTCACAGGACTGTTGTGGGGATTAAATGAGGACTAGGACCAGGGAGCTCCTTGGAGAAAAAGGTGGAATATAAATACCTAATAACAAACAGACAGACAGACAGATATATAAAGAAGAAGATAAAATAGACGAATGTTTCTCGGCAACAGGTGCTCAGATTAAGCATTGCTGCCCCTAACTGGAGGCAGAGCAGAGCCAACCTGGCCAGAAGCCATCAGTGGTCCTCTCCTCCTGCATGAATTTGCCTAATCCTTTTCTAAAGCCATCCAAGTTGGTGGCCATCGCTGCTCCCTGTGGCAGGGAGTTCCAGAGGTTACCGTGTGCTGCATGAATAAGTGCTTTCTTTTCTCTGCCCTGATTTCTCTTTCCTGGGAGCTCTTTCCTGGTATAAATTAATTTGTAGCTTGGGGGGATTACCACTGGGCTGTCCCCAGGACAGGTGAGGGTGCTGATCCCTTATTTTCAAATCCGAAACTTGACAGCTATGAGTAGATCACGATCTACCTGTTGGACATCCCTGCTGTAGAAGATGGAATTCAAGAATTACCATATGATTATAAAACTGGGCCCAAACTAACCAGATACTTTACAGTTTTTCAGCATGCTCACTTGCAACTCACTCCATGTCCCTGGTTGCATTGCATAGGATAGGTGGTGCTAAAGTGGGGGGTGGGGTGGGGGTGCGCAACCATCTTTCTGTGGAAGGCTGCGTCTGCATTCTCTCAAGGGTAATCTGTGAGAAGAGGCAGAGGGAGGGCCCCTTTCACTCCACTCCCTTCTCTTTATGTACTTTAGCTGGATACAAGGGTATGAGGATTGGCCTGTACTTTCGGGAAGTAATTTGAATGGGGAGAGGTGGCCCTCCATACTTCTTCCAAGAGGGAGTTCCAAGCATGTTTTTGTACAATGTTGTATTTTTATAGTCATATGATATGAGTGTCACTTTATGAGGGTCTAACCCCAAAATGTATATATACTGTACAAATAATAAAACTAGGGGCAGAAAGGGAGAAGCCACGAAGGACGAGATAGATTGGCAAGCCTAAGAAAGTCCAGAACCTCAAAGAGGTGGGTGTGGAAAAGAATGGAAAGGAAAAGAGGAGAGGCTCAAGAGTGAGCAACAATTGTTTCAGACTAGATGTGTGCAAAAGCACTGGAATCTATGTAGTAATTATGAGATAAACTAAACACATACACAATGTGCAACTAAATCTAAACAGTTTGGGAAACTACTGAGGGTTGGCTGATGAGCCAAGCAGCTAATTCATGCTTCCAAATTCCAAGATAATAAGATGAATCTCAAAACTTCCTGGAAAGAGACCAGCTGCAAACAGGCTTGTGTATACCTGCCCAATAATTCACTTTGTGCAGAACCTAACTTTAAATAAACCCAGCAAACAGTCAACTCTTGCATTATACAAATGCAAGACATAGCAATACTTTAAAATGGTGGGTACACAGAAATAATGAAAACTGATAGCAGAAGCAGCAGTCCTTTCTGTTGTTTGATCCTGCTGAAACCTTCCCCAAAAGTTATCTGTACCGCTCAGAAGGGTGGCTAGAACAGCAAGCAGTAATTGACTTAACATTTGGAATACTGTGTCCAGTTCTGGGTGCCACAATTTAAGAAGGATGTTGACAAGCTGGAACATGTGACAGCCCTTTAGATATTTGAAGATACTGTAGTTATCGTGTTTCCTTTCAGTTTCCTCTTCTCCAGGCTAAACATACCCAGCTCCTTCAACAGTTCCTCATAAGGCTTAGTCTCCAGACCCTTGATCATCTTGGTTGCCCTCCTCTGCACGTGTTGTAGCTTATCAACATCCTTCTTAAAGTGTGTTGTCCAGAACTGTACACAGTATTCCAGGTGTGGCCGAATAGAGTGGTATTATTGCTTCCCTTGATCTGGATACTATATTTCTGTTGATGCAGCCTAGAATAGCCTTACCTTTTTTGCTGCTGTTGGCTTGGGTTAGCCCTTAGATCCTTTACACATGTACTACTGGCAAGCCAGGTGTCCCCCATCTTATATTTGTGCAGCTGGTTCTTCCTGCCTAAGTGCAGAACCTTACATTTGTCCATACTGAAATTCACTTGATTAGTTTGGGCCCACTTCTCCAAGCTGTTATGATCTTATTGAATCCTGATTTTGTCTTCTGTGGCATTAGCTGTCCCTCCCAGTATGGTGTCATTTGCAAATTTGATGAACATCCCCTCAATTCCATCGTCCAAGTTGTTTATAAGGACATTGAGCAACAACTCTGCGGCAATCCACTTACTATTTTTTTCAGGATGATGAGGAACCATTAGTGAGCACTCTTTGCGTTCAGTCAGTCAACCAGCTACAAATCCACCTAACAGAAAAGCAGTAAATAGCAATAAAAAGGTGGAGAGATCCGGTAGCAGAAAGGAGAAGGTCATTGTTGTTCACTGAAGTGATCTCAGAAGTGGGTTAGTAGAATCCAGATGTTGAAGCCTTTTTGAAGCCGAGGGGCTAGCTGGGGAAACGATGGCGGCTTCCAGGAGACGAAGGTTGCCTGGAAAATTTTCTAAACTGGAAGTATTGCTGTTTGAACTCTGCCTCAAAAAAATGCAGAGGAGTAAACGAAGGAGAAGCTGTACTTGTTTTGTTTGTTGTAAATGCTAGGCATGGGGGAGGGTGATTGCTCAATCCAGAGCTGGAAAAATTCCAAGACCAGGAAAATTCTGTGTTGATGCCAAAGAACTTTTCACACTTTCCCCATCCTTAACAGAGCCAACTCCAGAAACATTCTATTCCGCCTGGCTGAACACAAATTTGAGTGTGTGGAGGGGGATTTGATGTGTGGTGGAAGGTGGAAGTTGAGGTACTCAGAAAAAGGGGTTTACTTCTAAGCATGATGACCTCAGTGGTTCCAAACATTTAGCTCGTTTCCAGCATTATTCATAGTATACCCATTGAAATTAATGGATGTGACTTTCTACTTAACGGGGACTTCCTGAATAGACATTGTGAGGCTTGCACTGTAACCATTCATTTCATTGGGTCTCCTCTGACAAAAAAACTAGTGTTGGATGCAACTCCATAGTCTCAATTCTTGTTTATTTTTTATTTTTATTTTTGTATCTTGCTTTATGATCCAAGGGTGGTGTGATTACTTTTTTAGGTTACATTTTATAGCCTATACAGTCTATACCAGAGCCTGCAATAAACCCAGATGCCAACTTTGCTGCCACATAAACCCGGACAACACCATTACTGGTCCCAACAACATCAAACATACCATCTCAGGACTATTTAATTGCTCATCTTCCAACATTGTGTATGCAATCAAATGCCAACAGTGCCCTTCAGCTCTCTATATTGGACAAACAGGCCAAACCCTACGCCAAAGGATAAATGGACATAAATCTGATATCAGGAATCACAAGACAGAGAAACCAGTAGGAGAACACTTCAATCTCCCAGGACATTCTATAAAAGATCTCAAAGTAGCTGTCTTAATACAAAGGAATTTCAGAAATAGACTGGAAAGAGAAGTGGCTGAATTGCAACTAATCACCAAACTTAAAACCATGGAGAAACCTGGTCTGAACAAAGACATTGGATTCTTATCTCATTATACATAACAAAGCTATCTTTAGCCATCTCACCACTTGCCTTTCCCTGCAAGACTAATTACAGCCATTAAGAGTCGTCAACAGGTTTTCTACACCTATCAGCTGATCACCCATTCCCACCACCCTTCTGAGCAATACCCCTCCCCACTCCCTCACTATATTTAAGGATCTGGTGACTTCTGTTTCAGTGTATCTGAAGAAGTGTGCATGCACACGAAAGCTCATACCAAGAACAAACTTAGTTGGTCTCTAAGGTGCTACTGGAAAGAATTTTCGATTTTGTTTTGACTATATCATTCCAACTGCTTGCTTCAGAAATGCATTGCAAATTTAAATCATATGGCATGCCATTCTTCCATCTAAGAGTTCATCTTGAGATCATGAAGGCTGCTGCTGCTGCTATCATGTTTAAATATTGCCACATTCCTGAGTAGGATGTGGCCTTGGAGAATCTCAAGTCAGAGGTGAGGTCACCCAGTGCCAGAATACAGGAGCAGCATTGGTCATCTCAGAGCATCGGTACAATGCTTGACCTTTTGGGAACACTGAATATGTGACATTATTCCTTCACATAAATAGTTAACTCTACTGTCCAAAGTGTTGTGGTAGCCACTTTCCCAACTTTTGTCCTGCCCTTTGACATCTAAGATGTATGTTTTAAAGACCCACTCCATTTTTTAAATTGCAAATTGATTTTAATAATTGCCATGTAACCTGCCATGGGACCTTATGGTGAAAGTCAGGTAATAAATCTAAATCATTACTCTGAGGCTCGCTGGTTGACTTGAGCTGAAGGTAAATGAGGAGAAGCCCAGGCCAGGGGAAGAACACCAGCAGGTACTGTGGATATCACAAATGGCCTGAGAACATTTTGCTGTTATATTGTTTTGTTTTGTTTTGTTTGTTTCTGTATTTTAAATTGTAAGCTGACTGCAAAGCAGTACAGACAACCCCCAATTTGTGTGGGGGTTATTTTCTGTGTCATCGTGCCCAATGGTGGAGTGCACATAAGTGCATTCGCCCCCTTTTCCAGCCGCTTACAGGTTGCCACAATGAGTGTGCATGGTTGTGCATTGATTGCACCCATGTAAATCGGTTGTCACCTGTATATGATGGTCAGTGAGGGTTTGCACCTGTGCCAGTCAGACTGCTCTGAGAACTGTCGGAATTGGTGTCGTCAAGGTCTGGAATGTTAACAGGTAAATCTAGTTAAACTGGGTGTGCGATGAGAAGTCCCACGAGTCTTTGTGGCAAGCTGACCAGGGCAGACACCTCAGTGCCTTATGTAATTATTTAGTGTATGCGTGCCACAAAGACTCATGGGGTTTCTTACCGCCTCATGAATTGTGGGTCTGAGTTAAGATACATTGGCCTCTGCCCGCAAGACACTGGGTGAAACTGCTCCAGCTTTCACCTCAAAAACTGAGGTGGTTTCACCCAGGCGCTTGCAGGCTGGGACAATGCAGCTTGTTTGTGCTGCTCAGCTGGGGATCAGGAAGGTTCCCCCTTCCCAGCTGAGACAGTCCCAGTGCTCTCACCGCTTACATATGAGTGGATGGAGCACTGGGGCTCCTTTAACTGCTCGCTGCGGGGAGTGGCAACTGCGCTACCCTCAACTGAGCAGATTCACAGAGCCCCCACTTTGCGGCCAGCTTGTGGGAGCCAGAGCCGGGCTGGGGGCTCCTATAATAGCTCCACTGAGGCAAGGGAAGCTGCACATTCCTTAAGCAGTTTAAAGATGCAGAGGGAGGAACAAGCTGTATCGGCACCTTGCCGAAACAGCTTGTTCCTCCCTCTGTGTAGTATGAAGGCAGAGTGGAATGGCGATTTTCATTCAGCAGTATATCGCTGGTGAAACTGCCACCGCTCCAGAGTCCCTCTGCTAGCAGCGCCCACTGGAGGAAGGAACTCTTAACTCCCCCACCCCAGTGGACGCTGCTAGTGGAGGGACTCTGGAGCGGTGGCAGTTTCACCAGCGATACACAGCTGAATGAAGTCAATATTGCGGTCTGCTCGTCATACTGGTCCTGAGCGATATATAGATATTTCACCCAGGCCTAGTCTGAGCATTGGACAAAACTCCTTCAAAGGGAGGGGGACAGTTGGTTGGATGGACCAGAGCAGAAACAGGACTGGTGTGTTTGCAAGGGGAGCAACCTTCAGCATTTGTCCCAGGCACTTTGTACCTACATTAGCATGGCTTGCTATTCAAGTTGGATAGGGGTACAGCCAGTGTAGCTGATGTTGCATTGAAAAACTCTGTGCATTTGAGTGGCTAGGCTTACAGTTTCACCTGTAATTCAGCAGCTGCTGTTTGTTTGTGAAAAACTGAAAGTATGACATTTGTGGGGGGGAGATGATCAGAAAGATGGACACAGCTCCCTTTTACTCCCTGAATGTTCTTATTGGCACTACTTTTGATGTAATGTTGGTCTTCAGGAAATACATGAAAATGAAACCTACCTCCTTTTTACCTGCTCTTTATCTGAATAGCTAAGATTTTTGACCCTGTCTCCTTCCTGTGCCCCTCAATGGGTGTAGCCAGGAGGGGCAGCTGCCCCCCAATAAGTAAAAATCAATACAAAACTGAGGTTCTTCCCCCCCCAACAAAAGCCTGCCCCCAAAATAATCCTGGCAAGACCCATGCTCCCCTCCTACCAGTAGAAAGGTAGCTATTTAAATGTGTGTGTTTTTGTAAATAGAACATGTTTTATTTATATTTTTATAATTTATACAAAATAGTTACATTAAATGATAGGAACATAATGAAATATTGTTGAAGCAAACAACAACAACAGCAACACACACACACACACACACACACACAGAATCATGGAGCTGGAAGGGACCCCAAGGGTCATCTTTCTAGTGCAACCCCCTGAAATGTAGGAAAATCAGATAAAGCATCCATGACAGAGACCTGCTTAGAGACCTCCAAAGAAGGAGAGTCCAGAACCTCCCGAGGGAGATCCACCTTCCATGTGTAATAAAAAGTAAGCAACACTTATTTGACACCAGTTATTTGACACAGAGGGGAAAACCTTCAGGTACAGTCCAAAAGACGCACAGGGAGTTCTGTATATATGGGAGAATTTTAAAAAGCAAGTGGTCCTCACTGATGGTGCAAAAAGATCTTGTCATCCGGAGGAGCCCTGGTTGCCTAGATAAAACACTATAGCCCCCCCCTTTGTATTGTTGTTTAGTCGTTTAGTCGTGACCGCATGGACCAGAGCACACCAGGCACTCCTGTCTTCCACTGCCTCCCGCAGTTTGGTCAAACTCATGTTAGTAGCTTCGAGAACACTGTCCAACCATCTCGTCCTCTGTCGTCCCCTTCTCCTTGTGCCCTCCATCTTTCCCAACATCAGGGTCTTTTCCAGGGAGTCTTCTCTTCTCATGAGGTGGCCAAAGTATTGGAGCCTCAGCTTCAGGATCTGTCCTTCCAGTGAGCACTCAGGGCTGATTTCCTTAAGAATGGATAGGTTTGATCTTCTTGCAGTCCATGGGACTCTCAAGAGTCTCCTCCAGCACCATAATTCAAAAGCATCAATTCTTCGGTGATCAGCCTTCTTTATGGTCCAGCTCTCACTTCCATACATTACTACTGGGAAAACCATAGCTTTAACTATACGGACCTTTGTTGGCAAGGTGATGTCTCTGCTTTTTAAGATGCTGTCTAGGTTTGTCATTGCTTTTCTCCCAAGAAGCAGGCGTCTTTTAATTTCGTGACTGCTGTCACCATCTGCAGTGATCATGGAACCCAAGAAAGTAAAATCTCTCACTGCCTCCATTTCTTCCCCTTCTATTTGCCAGGAGGTGATGGGACCAGTGGCCATGATCTTAGTTTTTTTTGATGTTGAGCTTCAGACCATATTTTGCGCTCTCCTCTTTCACCCTCATTAAGAGGTTCTTTAATTCCTCCTCACTTTCTGCCATCAAAGTTGTGTCATCTGCATATCTGAGGTTGTTGATATTTCTTCCGGCAATCTTAATTCCGGCTTGGGATTCATCCAGTCCAGCCTTTCACATGATGAATTCTGCATATAAGTTAAATAAGCAGGGAGACATCCTTGTCCAGGTTTCCTCAACCTTGGCCTTCCAGATGTTTTAGGCCTACAACTTCCATGATCCCTAGCTAGCAGGACCAGTGGTCAGGGATGATGGGAATTGTAGTCTCAAAACATCAGGAGGGCCGAGGTTGAGGAAGCCTGGCCTTGTCGTACTTTCCCAATTTTGAACCAATCAGTTGTTCCATATCCAGTTCTAACTGTAGCTTCTTGTCCCACATAGAGATTTCTCAGGAGACAGATGAGGTGATCAGGCACTCCCATTTCTTTAAGAACTTGCCATAGTTTGCTGTGGTCGACACAGTCAAATGCTTTTGCGTAGTCAATGAAGCAGAAGTAGATGTTTTTCTGGAACTCTCTAGCTTTCTCCATAATCCAGCACATGTTTGCAATTTGGTCTCTGGTTCCTCTGCCCCTTTGAAATCCAGCTTGCACTTCTGGAAGTAAGGCCCACTGAACTCAGTGTGATTTTCTTCTGAGTAGACAGTTATTTACTAGTTGCGAGTCAGCAGCACAGACGACCCCATTCGGCTAGGCACTGGAGTGGATTTCACCCCACACCTTGCAGAGCCAGGCTGATGCTGTCTTCAGATCCCGCGCCCCTCGGCAACATCTGAAGGCTCTCATCTGCTAGGCACTGATGTGGATTGCACCCTGCACCTTGCAGAGTCAGGCCCAGGCTGCCACCGGGCCCAGCACTGGCAGCAGCGACAAGCAGCTCTGGCTCTCCCAGCCCAACCCATTGCCACCCCACCACTGCACTTATCGGACATGGGGGTCCTAGATTGTGGTCTCTACTGCTCAAAACGGGAGCCTCAGTGATTGCCCTTTTCCTCCGGAAACTACTCCAAGAAAACGCATGGCTGCGCCCTTACCAGCTTGTGGTTGGCCAAGCAGATAGCCAGCCAATCAGGATTTTTTTGTTTAAAATTTTCCCCCTTCACTTCTTCTGTGGCTCCCTAGCCTTGTACTGTGGATATCCTGCCCCCGAAACACTGATATACATTATGTCCTCCCACCTTTGTTCTCATAGCCACCTTGAGGCACAGGTTAGTTAGACTGAGATAGTAATTGACCAAACTTAACTATTGAGCTTCATAACTGTGTGGGGATTTAAATCTCACTGTCCTCTGTCCAAGGCCAGTCCTCAACCTACTATATGACACTGGCTGTCTTCAACTGGCACTCATGTTTGTTTAGCCTTGAGCAGGAAACATTTGCTCTGGCCCTGAGCATTTCTTTTTTTAAATAATATTTTTATGCTTTTCTCTAAGGAGCTCATAGTGGTATACTACAACATTCTGTTCTTCCAGCCTCTCCATAAAAGGCTGTTAACATGTCTTTTTCATTCCAGGGTATATTATCATGTCAGGGTCATCGTATCTCTGTGCTAAGATGAACGAAACACATTGCTCTCCCCAAATACTTCTGGCCTGTGAATGCCACAAGGTGGGGAGCAACAGTGTGAGGTTGAAATGGAGCCCCCTCCTCAGCTTGAATGACTTGTACAGAAGGATTCCCTCTGACATCTTTGGTCATGAAACCAAACCGCAGATAGTTTTTCCATAGAGAAGGGGGTGGGATTTCTGGTTGTGCAATGGACAAGTTAAGCCAGAAAATTGGTTCCCTTTGCCTGCTGATGGGGCCCCCTTCTAAGGAGGCCCAACTCAATTGTTGCTGGCTGACAGTAACTAAAGAAGTTTGCAAAATCTAGAGCTGTTGTAACCTGTAAGTGTCAAGTAGATTGTGGATTGCTTGATAGGATCTTGCTTTTTCTGTTAAACTCCATTTTTGGTTTCTCACATTTCCAAACTCCTTTTCAAAGAGAGATATTTGTAGTATTTCAGTGTTATTATTTCTTAGTGCTGCTTCATTTAGCTGCCACCCTCAGTGTTGTTAAGAAAAAATTCTGTGAGTTTGGGTTTTACACCGCTTCCCCCAGGGTTCCCTCCGGTCAGCAAAAGAAGGAGACTGCAGCCAAGTTGAAGAAACAAAACAGCGGTCAGTAGACATGATCTTTATTTGTTGTAACAAAGGTTCAAAAAGAAAAAGAAAAAGAGAAACAACCCTGTGCAAGGAGTTGCAAGAGATTTTAAAACCTTCCTGCTTTCCCATGAAACATCACTCATAATCATCATCAAAATGTCACAAAACCAGCAGAAAAGAGGAGTGGTTGTCGGGCAGAAACATTAAACTGGTTGCTACCCCTGTCAATCAAGTAAGTTCCCAACACCTTCTAGCTACCCACTTCCCAAAGAACAATACATAAGTATTTACATATCCCCTAGCAGTGAGGCTTCTTTGAGAGGATCAGTACTATACTGTACTGATGGATTTCTGTCTGGGATACTTGTCCTTGAACACCTCCTGCCTCCCGTTGTGAAGCTAAGATCACACTTTAGGGAGGAGCAAGCAATGCATGAGCTTATGCTCATGGGATTATGAAGCCCTGAATTCCCCACTTCAAGAGGAGTCATTTGTTGTTGGTAGTCAAATTGTTGAAATTTAATGATTATTTGAAGTTTCTGTAGGTTCTAGTCTCAGGATTTCAAGTTGCCATTGAGCCTCTTTGCTGTAGATTGCAGTCATACTTTGGTTTTCGAACAGCTTAGTTCTCAAACCTGGAAGTGAGTGTTCCGGTTTGCAAACTATTTTTGGAAGCTGAACGTCTTACGTAGCTTCCACGGCTTCCGTTTGACTGCAGGAGCTTCCTGCAGCCAATCGGAAGCTGCGTCTTGGTTTCAGAACATTTTGGAAGTCAAACAGACTTCTGGAATGGATTCCGTTTTAGAACCACGGTACAACTACTAGCAAGAAGAGCAAAAGGGGATTTTGTGTTTGTGTGGTGGCGAAGGGGATGTTCAGTATCACTTATGTCATCCCCCCCCCCCACGGAAGTAACAGTGTGTTACTGATTTGCCAGAGGCATACTTGCTGATAAGGGTCTAATTGGCTCCCTCCGCCCCTTTTTTGGGGTATAAAAGGAAAGCTACCAGTCATCCTTGGTCATGAGATCTGAATGGTGCAAAACTGGAAAGCAAATACAGTAAGAACTGTAAATGCCTTTGTAGCACTTTTAAGACTGCAATGTTATCCATGCTTCATATGGAGTAAGCCACATAGAACTCGATTGGACCTAACTTCTAACTAAACATTCATAGGATTGGGTTGCAAGTGCCTTGCAATCATTTTCTCCTTCATTCTTTTAATGACCCTACAAAGCAAGGCACTGTTGGTTCTTTTTAAAGTTACAGATGGGGAACTGAGGCTGAGCAAATTGTAAAAGGCTACCTAGTGAGTATACAGTTTATGGCAGAGACTCTGGTTTTTTCTCTCTGTATCACTCACTCACTCAGACATTCTGCTTGTAGGCTTCCTTCAGTTTGTATAATTCAAAGCTGTTGTGTGATTATAGGGGTTACGGCAGAGAATGTTGGAAACTCTTCCCTGAAGAAAGGCACAGTGAATTTGGACTGGTATCCCCACTCAGCCATCACTGAGATACATTTTAAAAGTTTGGTTTAGAAATTTAATAAACAAACAAACAAATGTTTCAGATTGGTATTAAAATTATAAAATAGAATAACTGTGTTTTATTTTTTTTAACACAATTACATTTGAGTGTGAAAAGTGATTGTGCCATCATACAACTATACTATATACATAATAATAAATATATATTCTACTTAGGTCCCCTTTGAAATATTTTATCAACGGACAATAAAACATGCAGTTAGCCTTAACTGAAACTTTATTCTTTGAGCCACAAATAGTAGCTGCATATGAGGTTCCCCAATGGACGCGGGTGGCGCTGTGGTCCAATACACTGAGCCTAGGGCTTGCCAGTCAGAAGGTCAGCGGTTTGAATCCCCACGACGGAGTAAGCTCCTGTTGCTCGGTCCCAGCTCCTGGCAACCTAGCAGTTTGAAAGCACGTCAAAGTGCAAGTAGATAAATAGGTACCGCTCTGGTGGGAAGGTAAATGGCGTTTCCGTGTGCTGCTCTGGTTTCGCCAGAAGCGGCTTAGTCATGCTGGCCACATGACCCAGAAGCTGTCTGTGGACAAACGCCGGCTCCCTTGGCCTATTGAGCGAGATGAGCACACAACCCCAGAGTCGTCTGCGACTGGACCTAACCTTTACGAGGTTCCCCACCTCTGTTGTAAACAGGCAAACTTGGGTCAGGGACAGTGGTGCATGTATTGTGTCTAATGTTCTGTTTCTCTGTGAGTTGAGATTCCAGTTTTACCCCACAGTAGACTGGGGAGGAGCAGAGCAGGCACCAACAGTGTCTGTCTCCTCCCCCCTGACTTTCCATCAAACACACTGGAATGTTAAAGTTACTGGCAGGGGCTCTGGCATGCAGCCGCTTCAAGGTTTTTTCTTTTTCTTTTCCCCCCAGTCAAGTGGTATATAAATTTTAATAATAATAGTAATAAAACTGGCAATCCCAATCACTGGTGTTGGTTTTTCTGCACTCTCATTAAGGAGCTCAGGGAGATTTGGAGATGCATTGGCAAGTGTTAAGTCTGTTTGCAGGCCTCACAGCTCAAATTAGGTGCCCTTTAAATAACAAGGAATGCCCTTCTCTGGCAGGAAAATAATAGTCTCACCTATATTGTGATTGTTCTACAATTGTGTGTTGGGCTATTCTGTAGGCCAAAATAGCAGCCATTTTGGTTTATTCTTGCAGAGTGAACCTGCTGTGAGCAGACTTGTTCTATTCCAAAAAACACAACTGCATTGATACCTCTCTGAGGGCAGGAGGATAATAGCAGCAAGAGGTAAGCCCCCCCCTTTTCATTGGTTGGAGGCCTTTAATGCCCCATGGGACTGTTGCAGGAATGTGCCTCAGCCTTTAACAGCTGTTTCCAATGTAGTGTGTTGCAGTTCAGCAGACAGAGAAAGGGCTAAAGATATGGCAACCTCTTTTCTCTCTCTCCCAGTCACGGCATTTCCCTACATTTCATTTTTATGTTGGTTCTCCTTTGTTTAAACAATTAGCTTTCTTGTCCATTCTCTCTGTGTGTAAGTGTAAATGTTAATAGCTTGTTATACATGTGTTGTGCTGTTCTTTCCATCTGATGAGGACTGAAGCTATAAAAATGCTGAAAGCCCATTTGCACTGTATTATCATTACAGTATCAAGAGGCAGAGGACTCCTCGCATTACTGTGTGTTCATTTGGGCCAGTGAGTTTTTGTGGTGCCTGCAGGCAGCTTTCCCCCCTCAGTTTCTTATGCAAGCTTGAGGGTTAAAAATCACAGTCCCAGCCAGTGCAAAAACTCACTGGTCCACTGCAACCCACATGTCATGATTTTCCTGGCCCTTCCTATTGTAGTGCTATGAAAAGTGGTTCTAAAATGCTTCTAATCCCCTGGAGACCAACTCTGAGCTGGAGTAGAAAGCATCACAATTGTGGCAGCAGTCCCCCAAACTGATCAGGGAATCTTCCTCTTTGAGGAAAATATGTGGATTAGCTTAAATGAGTGAAAGACTCCCTGCTAGAAGCTACCTTGCTTCTCATCACAGCAGGTCACAGTGATGTGATCCAGCACATGCTTTTTCAAAGGAGGGTTTCTGTACAAATTACAAACTGCCTCTGCTCTAACAGGAGCCCTTGCTTCATAATAAATACAAAAACTAAAGAACCTCAAGCAGTAAAATCAACAAGCACCTTGATTACAACAAGTGCAGTTAGAACACATTTTATATTTTAAGTATAACATTTTAATCTTCTCCTCCATTCTAGGAACTAAAGTCATCATATGTGGTGTCCCTTGCCCATTCCTCCCATGTGGTGGTTAAGCTATGATGCTGTAACTGACCCAGGGTCCCCTGCTGAGCTTCATGGCTGAGCAAGCATCTGGACCCCCCAGCTCCCTTGTTAAAGCTGAATATTCAAGCCATTACTAAGGTCTTTGGTTTCCTCCTGAAAGGCAGTAGTTGCTAATGGAACCTCTTTAGGCAAGGAGTTTCAACACCACCTATTGCACAAGGTAGAGGCACTTGCAAGAGGGTCTTCTTGGACCTGCAGGGGATGACATATAGGGTTGGAGCGATTCCTTCGAGTCGGCAAGAAGCAAGGCAGCTGTCAAGGTCAAAGCAAGCCCTTTGCCTTGAGCAGAAAACCAGCAGCTCACAAATGCACGTCTTGGGGACCTGATAAAATCCCACGCGGCTGTCCTTCCAGCCCTTGCTGTGTCCAAACCATCTTCAGAGGTAGCATCTGTTGCCCGAGAACCCAGAGCTCCCATCTTGTAGGCTTTTGTAACTAGCTCCTGGCCTGCCTGCGACAAATCGGGACTTCCTGGCCTCTGGGCGAGTAGCAGCCGCCTCGCGCCCTCCTCCGTCTAAGCACAACTTGGCATTGAAAGGCGGCGAAGAGAAGACCCGCCTGACCCTGCGGGGAGCCCCTCTTCGCTTTGAAGACCAGGAGGCGCTGGGCGCTGCGCTCGCCTGTCTCTGAGTCGGGGTGGGGAGAAGCATTTAGCAGGCTGGCGGTGGTGGGGGGGGGAGCCGAGTGGCTCAGCCGGGCCCCGGCGCTCCTCCTTCCCTGGGCCGGGCGCCTTTAAAGCCTGTCGACTCCTTGCTGCGTGACGTGCGCCTGGCTCCAGGCCCGGCGAGGGGAGGAGCGGTGGCGCCGCTGCTGGTGCGGAGGGACCCTCGCCTCCGCCTCCGCCTCCTGCTGCTGCTGTCAGCCCGTCCGCCCGCCCGCCTCCCTCTCCAAGAAGCGAAGCCACAACTTTTCTTTTGTGCGCGCGCGTTCACTGCCCCCTCCCCTTGGCTCTCTTCTCTCCAGATTTTAAACCCTAATGACGGATTAAAAATCTGGCGCCCAGAAACTGTGGCTTTAGAAGTCCGGTAAGGCCTGAACAAAGACTCTCTTTCTCTCGCGCGCTCTTTCCTTTTTCTGCTCTGCCTGGTTTGATTTGCACACAACCTGCGGGGAGGGGGCTGCCTTTCGCCTTTCCCCCTGACGGCTCTTCCTCGTCCCACTCCCCAGAGTCCCGCGGCAGCGAGAGGCGCCGAGCAAGGAGTCTCCTCCGTGCCCGCCTTTTGTCCGAAGCAGCGCAAAGCAGGCAGGCATTGCCTGCTGGGGCGAAGTTGGCATTTGCCAACATCCGGGAGTTTGGCGGCTTGGTCGCTTTCCCGAAAGGGGAGGGCTGGAAGGGGGGGGGCATGTTTTCTTTGCTTGTGTTTTCTGCCGCCGCCCAGGCCCGAGGATTGAAGTGAGCGGGCTTCGGGGAGGTGCGCGATTGTGTGTGTTTGTGCTTGCTGCCCGAAGGAGCCCCATCGAGCCGAGCGGCCAGCCCTGCAGGCTACGTGCTTGCTGGGCTCTTGGAGAGCGGATCACGCCCCCTCCAATCGCCTCCCTCCGCCTGGCCTCTTAATCTGCGCCAGAGCTTGGAGGGACCGGAGGGGGAAGAGCAGAGCATAAACAAGGGCGGGAGGAGAAAGCGACCCGGGGCGCCCTCGCCGCCGCCGCCTCCTCGTCCTGCAGCCCCTTCTTGCAAAGGTGCCCGTGGGCTGTAGACAAGCTCCGCCGAAAGGAGGCCTTCGCCTCTGCTCCGCGCTGCCTGCTCGCGCCACAAGCCGATTGGTTGTGCGCTCTGCTGCCGCCATGACTTTCGGCTGCGCGGCATTACTGCTTTTCGTCCCGCAAGCCGGGAGGGGGGGGGTGCGCTGCGCCGCGCCGTGCTTGGCCTCCAGTTTGAGGGATCGAGGTACAAAAGTATGCGCTTCAAACGCGCATCAGAAGTGTTGTCGCGTTTGCCTCGAAGATGCCCAAGAAACGTCGTCCTTGCCACTCTGGTGTGTAGCTTGGGCTGGCAGGCTTTCAACAAGACAAGGCCTGCCTTTCGCAAGGAGAGGATCAGGTCTGCTGCGTTTCGCCATTCCTGCCTGCTGACCTGCCTTCATTGAAATTAAGAAGCTCGCTCTTTCTGGACCTGCAGTCTCCCCAAAGCACTGGGTGCAGCTGGTGTGCCTCATACCTAAAGGCAGACCCGTTTTTATTCTCTGCCAAGCAGTGGGGAAAACGCAGGGCCACAGAATTTGGTAAAATCCATAAGATAATTTGAGACCTAGGGATTAGGTCCCACGCTTCTGTAAGCAGCCTCTGTGTGTGCCCCCCCCCCATGTCTGTGAGTTTTTCTGTTCTTCAGAATCCCAGTGAACCCATAGGAAAATTAGTGAGATTGCAACAAAACATTGCCGTGCATCTTCAGCCCCTAAGAGGAATGCTGCTGTTCAGGGTCTCCAAATATCCTGGAATGTGAGCTTTTTAATAATGTTTAGGCACTGGAGAAGGATAAAGGACACCTTTTCTCTTCCCCTGCTGTGCTGTGTAGTGCTTGAGGGCAGCTAGTTCCCACCTAGGCATTTTATTGCAATATAGTGTATATAATGGTTGTTTTGGAAAAGAAGTCTCTTTTCTCAATAAACAAAAATTATTGTATACTGGAGGGACAGATGTGTTCCTCTTCCCTTGAAGCCCCATCGGTGGAACAACAGTCCACTTTTTTGAAGCTACCTGTCACATTCTCTAACAAATGAGCCAACTTTTTGTGTATGAAGTTCAAGACATCTACAAAAAGTGAAGTGCTCACACAAATGTTTGGTAGTCTTAACACTTATTTATAGTAGTGTAGTAGTCATTCATGGCACATTATTTGTATGAAAAGTCTCTGAGCCTTCTCTACTTCGCATGTCCTTTTGAGTCTGGATACCTGCAGGCAGTTTTTTCCACTGGTAATCAGGCAGGTAGCTATCTAAAAGTCTGTCTTCAAAATACCTTCTTTACTTTATGCAGAAACATGCCATATTTATGTGGATGAGTCTCAGTGGGCTTTCTAAGTGATCCTGTTTAATGCCATCTTCCTGCCCAGAGCTAACAAGAAAGCAGGACTGGATGGGATGTTGTTCTGAACCAGAGGGGGGAGAGGGCCTTGACGGAACCAGAAGGTAGCCTTATTCTCATTTCTTAATTACAGCTAGAAGAGATTACTATACTGTAATAGAAAATTGAGGCATCTTGCAGGAGGTTTGACACCTAGGATTTTTGCTTAGCCTTCTCAAAAATAAATAGTTGTAGGCAATTGGTTATCCGACTCTTAAAAATATTGCCTCTCTTTACTCCTAAAGTTCTGTTGCCCCAGAAATCTGCAGCATAGAGGTAGAACACCATTCCTTGCTTTTTATTGAAGCTGTGAGGCTAAAAGAGATTTTCTTAATTGCTGTACCATTTGTGGGTTAGATGGGACAAACACACATCACATTAATTACTTTCATTACCTACATCAGGCATGGGGTGTTCCAACCACGTCTGAACTGTTAAGGTGACTACTTTTCTGGGGATAAATTGTCCGGCTTCCTTGTGCCTGGTGATAGATTAACATGCCTCAAGAGTTTTCTGCCTTGCCACTGAGCAACAGGGGTGAAGTCCAAAGGGGTATGACAGAGTGCTGGAGTAGCAGTTGTTCCAGTCAGAGGTCAGGTCCACACTGCTCACTGGATTAGTTTTTTAGCTCTAAAAGACAATAGCAGCATGCAAGCTGAGTGTGCTAAATAAATGTTGCAAGCCAGCTGTGGGAAGAAAAATCCTTTAAATGTTTAGGTAGGGCATGAAATAGTATCCAGCCATTGAGCAGCCCCCATATCCCCATCACTGAGGCAGCCTTGGAAGCAGAGATATGCTACAGCAGCATCATACTCACATTGACCAATTTAAAGTGGCTTAAAGTTAAAGGGGACCCCTGACCCTGTCTGTTGACAAACTTAAGGGACTTGCAGTCTCCAAGATAAAAACGGATGCAAAAGTTGGACCAATAAAATAGAATTTTCACTTGCCTTTCATAGCCTGTTCAGGAGCTCCCTTGACAGGCTGTCTCCTTCCATCTTCCTCTCAGTTCACACAGTTCTTTAAGTCCCCAGTATGTTGGGGCTGCCCCAGCTGAACTTTCACAGGTCTGGAGCTGATGGCGTGAACTTGCTAGCTTGGTCTTAGAGCTGGCGTTCTAAGCAACAGTTCCCTGAGGAAGTACCTAAACTTATTTATTTGCCCTTTGCACAACAGAAGACGCAAACAGGGACTTGCAGCAAAACGTTGCAGTGAATCCCCACCCCTAGCAGAGTGGAACAGCAGTCTTATGGTTAGGCTCACAGAGGGCACCTTCTTTGCTACCTTCCTGAAAACTTCCTCAGCTGTGTTATAAAGTGCTAAAGCCCTCGCTTCACCCAGCTGCTCCTGTTTCCAGGGCAAGCAACTCTGATGGTGGCAACACACACCATTACTTCAGATTGGGCTACTGTAATATGCTCCATGTAGGTTTGCATTTGGGAATTTCAGCTACCGGTACTTCAGAATGTTGCAGTTAAAGTTCTGACTCATCTTCTGGAGCAAGGGGTACCTTGGCTCCTCAAATGAATTGAGCCTGAAAACATGGGCACCCAAGTGGTATTAGCCTCTAACATATTCACCAGCAACTGAAAAGTACTATTTACACAATTTTATCTCCACTGTTGGAGGCAGCATACAGTTGCTGGGAATTATTAGTGTGGAGAATGCTGTTGCACTCATAGGAACATAACAGCAGCCTACTGGATCATGCCAGTGGTCCATCCATTCCAGCATCCTGTTCTCACAGTGGCCAACCAGATGCCTGTGGGAAACCATCACTGCAGCCTTGGGGAGCCAGTTCTATAGTTTGGCTATGTGCTGTGTGAATAAGTAATTTTATTTTTTCTGTCCTGAATCTTCCAGTTAAGCTTCACTGGATGTCCACTAGTTCTAGCGTTACAAGAGATGGAGAAAAACTTTTCTCTATACACTTCCTTCTTGCCATGCATAACTTTATAAACTTTGTAATCCTTTGCCTTTTCTCTGAACTAAAAATGTCGCAAATGCTGCAGCCTTTCTACATAGGGCAGATTATCCCCTTGATAATTTTGATTGCGCTTTCCGACTCTACAATATCCTTTTTGAGTTGAGGTGACTAGAACTGTGCACAGTATTCCAAATGTCGCCCCATGGATTTGTGCAATGGCATGATATTGGTAGTTTTATTTTCAATTGTGCTGTGCACTTCTCAGAGGCGTCTGGTTGGCCAGTGTGAGAATAGGATATCCTTTTCTTTTCCTCCCTTCTAACTATTCCACTTGTAACTTCATTATGTGTATCTGCCTGGTCACTCTGTCATAGTATTTCCTAGAAGACAAAACAAAATAAAAAAAATTCCTTCCAGTAGCACCTTAGAGACCAACTAAGTTTGTTCTTGGTATGAGCTTTCGTGTGCATGCACACTTCTTCAGATACACTGAAACAGAAGTCACCAGACCCTTATATATAGTGAGAGGGTGGGGAGGGGTATTACTCAGAAGGGTGGTGGGAATGGGTGATAGGCTGATAGCTGTGGTAAACCTGTTGATGACTGGTTAACGACTGCAATTGGTCTTACAGGAAAAAGCAGGGGGTGAGAAGGTTAAAAACAGGGTAGATTTCATTTAAATCACGATTTAAATCACTAGTCAGTAAGTCTCAGGGCCGATTTAAATCAAAAATATCTGATTTAAATTTTTAAAAAATCGATTTTTAAAAATTTAAATCGGCCCTGAGCCTTACTGACTAGTGATTTAAACCGTGATTTAAATCAGTTTGATTTAAATCAAATCCACCCTGGTTAAAAATAGCTCTGTCATGTTTAATGAGATAAGAATAATCCTTCATTCTTGTTCTTAAAAAAGTATGCCTAGACATGCCGTTGTTGCGCCCAGAACCTAGGTTTAAGGTGCTATTTAGCTCCTAGCCTTCATATCTCAGTTTCTAACACTGGCTAACATCCTGCTCATCTGTTTGTGTGTGTTGCTTGAGTCTGGCTTGCTGCTTGCCTTGTTGTAAAGTGTAAGACTGCATTAAGCTTCTCGAAGGGCTGAAAGGTCAACAAAAGACTATAGCAAATGTCAATCTATTAAATTTTTATAGCTTTCCCCAAAAATCTGAAGCTTTGCTGGCCAGGGGTTATTAATGTAACTCATTCGTAGCACATCATTAGTGTGGGGGAAAGCCTATTTTCATGCAGTTTCCAATAGGCTGCCTTTCTGCTTACCTTGGAGGCAGCTTTTACCACAGTTGATACAAATTTATATGCCTGATACATTAACTGATGTGTCTTATGTGATCCCATATAGTAAGCATATGGAGATTTCTGGGCACCAGGTTGGCAACCATAGTTTAAAAACCTCTGCCTTAGTCCATAGTTAATACGATTTTCATTTCCACTGTGTGTGTTTCTCCTTCTTGTATACTGTGAAGTGTTGTAAGAGCAAGTTACAGTCAAGTATTGTAGTTGAGATCATAGAATTGTAGAATTGTATCGTTGGAAAGAACCCCAGGGTCATCTAGTCCAACCCTCCACAAATAGACATCCTGTTGTTGCAGCTGTAACCCAGGTTTAAGGTGCCATTTGTGCCTCGCTGATTTATAGGAGTTTCTAACACTGTTTGCACCAGATGGTTCAAGTCTTTCAGAGAATCTGGAGAGGTTTCTTTGGGGAGCATTCTGATGATTTCATCTATAAATTCAACACATGCGCAAGTCTCCTGTGGCAATTAAAAAAGTGGTTGGGAAGCAGGTCGGCTTTGCAAATTAAGATAGCTGGCTCATCATTTTCTTGTAGTGTATAATCTAGAGTGGGGTTTTTTTGTTTAGTGTTCCTACAGATATTCCACAGCCATTGCTAGGGAGCTTTCAGAAAGGATACTTCTACAAGTGATGGGCTTTAGTTTTATTTTTGCACACACCCTGCCACCTGAGTTTTAATGTATTGTAGGAAACAACATTTTAAATAGTCTCTACAACAGTAGCCTGTATTTATTATTTAGTTTATCAGTTGTGTGAAAGCTGCATGTCCTACTGACCGTGAACCAAGGATTACAGAATTCCAGCATTAAAAAGGAAAACCAAATTAACATTAAATTGTATTTTAATCCTTTTATAATACTCGAGTGCCCAGGGATGGGATTTCTAGCCAAAGCAGTCAGATATCACAACTGGAAGTAATGCAAAATGTAAAATATGATCAAAATAAAATTTGGATGTTTGGGGAAGGTGCTGTGGCCATGAAACTGCACAGAGTCAGTATTCAGAAAAGTTGCTGCACAGGGCATAGAAATCTCCCTGTGTGTTGGAAGCTTGCTTGTTTAATTTCTGAACTCAAAGCAGGTAGTTACAGCACTCTTGCAAGTTTTAACCTGCATTTATGAAATATAGACATTTCCCCTTTTTTGGTTTGTGAAAGCTGACATTGTCAGTTTTGATATTTCAGCACAGAATCTGTTCGTGTGAAAAAAGCAAGTGGTCCCCAGATGCTTATGCCATAGTGGATTAGTTTGTCTCTAAGGTGCCATAAGAGCCTTCGTTGAAAAAGGAATTAAATAGTGTTAGCTGTCTAGGGGATTGTTTGAGGTGATGTGTTTCTCTTCTGTAAGGATCACATTAAGTGCTTATGTTTAGTGTATTTTCCCACATGGAATTTTTATTTTATTTTTTTCATTCTGCTTTGCCCCAATTCAATATGGCATATGTGAGAGGAATAAAAAAATAGACTTAAACTTCTCTACCAAGCCCAACTGCTCATTGCTAAAGGGTGTTGGACCTCCTCTTGTCAGCTGTGGTTTGACAGCCACAAGAAGCAAAGGCTGCTGTAGCTGAGGTGGCCTGGCAAGAACAAGTGATACTGGAGCTGTGTGTATGTGTGTGTGTGTACACACATACGTCTGCACATGCATGCACACATATGGAATAGGGTCCCTCACCCTGGAGTTCCTCTGGAGACTGGATCCTTAGCATGTGGCTTCTGTCTAGCTGCTTAAGAGCTTGTTCCTTGGTGCTATCACATTTAGACTGGAGTTTGGGTGCTGTGTGCTGTGAAACAATATAGAAGTTTTCATTCCAGTTCCTGTAGGGATAAGATAAAAAGGCCTAGTTGCATGCAGAAATGGTGGGTCTTCTTTGTGGCAGTCTTAATATTCACACATTTCATGAAGCTCTGGAGCAGATCAGGCTTGGTGACTTAATTGTAGAAATGTATACTTTAACCTTTTGGGTAAGTAGTTTATACCATAAAGTACACGCAAAGGAGCCTTTGGTGGTCCTGTGCCTTGCTTTCCAACTGAGCTTCTTAGTTTCCTTCCCACTTTTCAATGTGTGATGGATGCTCTTTACAGCCAAATCAACCTTTAGAGTTTTCTCTTCATCTTGCTGGGTTTTTTTTTGGGTGGGGTGGGGTGAGGGTATGCCTAATGGAGGAGTGGCTTCTCTTTTGGAGCTTTTGGACTGTGTCCTGAGGTAATGTTGATCAAAATTGAATAGAGAGCAGAAGGTTCAGTGTAAAGATATTTTATTAGGAAACAAGAAAGACCAGTTATGATCATATTTTTATTTACAGCATTTTACCAAAACCAAACCAAAACAAAACAAAAAAATTCCTTCCAGTAGCACCTTAGAGACCAACTAAGTGTGTTCTTGGTATGAACTTTCGTGTGCATGCACACTTCTTCAAATACACACCTGAATCTAATACACATTACCAAAAGCAGTTTGCATGCCAGAGCTCATTAAGTCATGCTCTCGGGGTGTGTGTGTGTGTGTGTGTGTGTGTCATGGAGCACACTACGAGCAGAGTATTTTGTTAGCACCGTCCTAAGTGAGAATATTTGTAAACAGTAGCCAAGGTTATCCATAGCATTTATGCCACATGGGCAGGTTCTGCCTTGGTAAGGCATGTGTTGGCATCTCCCAGTCCAGATGGCATCTCTAAGAATCTGAGCCATGCAAAACTGCCCCTCTGTGTATGATTTGTATTTAACAAATGCAGCTCAGGTCTTCCCTTGCTTCATATCCCAAAACAAAATAAAAAATAAAAAAATTCCTTCCAGTAGCACCTTAGAGACCAACTAAGTTTGTTCTTGGTATGAGCTTTCGTGTGCATGCACACTTCTTCAGATACACTGAAACAGAAGTCACCAGACCCTTATATATAGTGAGAGAGTGGGGAGGGGTATTACTCAGAAGGGTGGTGGGAATGGGTGGTTGGCTGATAGGTGTGGCATCACTGGCATCAGTACTTGTTAACATGGATAGATGGCTGATGTCAGTTCCATGAAACACAAGCAGATACTGTACCTACACTAGATCAAAAGGAAACCTCTAGAAAGTAGTCCTTAGTTGACCTTGAATTAGGGTCAAAATATGGCTTGTTGACAAATGTGCATGTGCATATGATGGGCCTAAACGTTTGGAGAAGGTTTAAATAAATATATGTATATCCTCATCCTACTGGCAGTAACTTTTCTGCATTGGGTTTGGGTTTCCCCTGCCTTAGCCAGCCTGAGGCGTTTTCCTAGCCCAAGTAGTTGTCTTCATTTGTTTCCAGAAAATGCAGACTGGGCATATGGAGTGTGTCAACAAAAATGCTGTTCTGCAGAACAGGGGCAGTCACACTAAAAGCCCTGCTCCGAGTTACTGTGGAGCAGGTTTCTAAGGGATCATTTCCTTCTTCCTCAGAGTGACTGAAGCCCTCATTTTCCATGACAGCATAGCAGCTGTCAAGTTCCCAAAGGCCTTGTCCACCAACCTCTCTCAGCTTCTGCAGGTCAACCATTTTAGCCCTGGGAGAATGAACTTGGTTCCCTGAGGGCCAGGAACGCATTGCACCAAACACACCCCCACGACTTCTGTCCAGAAGGCAGACAGTTGTATTTATAGTATTCTGTACAATACACTGCATGCTGTGCCCCAGCTGGCTTTCTCTCTGCATATCTGTTTTTATAGGTTATTGAGTTAGTTTACTTTGGGAGCTTAGGATTTGTTGTGGGGAGAGTAGTCTTCCCTGTCCTACTTGCTCTGCTGTTGAACTGACTCTGCTGCTTAACTTGCTTGCTGCTTTGTCACTGTGGCTGAGATGCCACATCTGCCGAGACTCCCCTCCTGCTCATCCAGTGGGCTCCTTCACTGGGTGCTTCCAAATTTATAGTCCTGACCAGCTTCCCTCTAGGTTTTGATGACTAAGCGGTATATAAATCCTGTTATATAAATAAATGGCACCAGGTGATTGACATGTGGGTGGCCTGCTCCACCTGTCAGTGTTGGCCGGTGGGCTCTTGAATCTAGGATCTCTAAAGCAGGGGTCAGCAACCTTTTTCAGCCGTGGGCCAGTCTACCATCACTCAGACCATGTGGTGGGCCGGACTATGTTTTTTTGGGGGGTGAACAAATTCCTATGCCCTACAAATAACCCAGAGATGCATTTTAAATAAAAGGACACATTCTACTCATGTAAAAACATGCTGATTCCCGGACCATCCGTGGGCCGGATTGAGAAGGCGATTTGGCCGCATCTGGCCCACAGGCCTTAGGTTGCCTACCCCTGCTTTGAGTGTCCCTCCTTTCGTGTTTTAAAGAGCCCTTGTGATTGTAGCACCAAACCTACATTTTATAGGCAGTTGTTGAGCAGCAATAGAAACTGTTGGGGAGCCATATAGAGGTTCCCAGTGTTTTCTCAGGGGCCTTGGTCACCCCTTCCAGCAGTAAACTTGTGTGCCTGTCATTTGGAAACGAAACAGCACTATACAAAAATAATAGTGGCTTCCTCTACATATTCAGGGGACACCCTTGGTACACAGGGTTTATATATATATATATATATATATATATATATACTCACCAGTTTGTGTAATCCAGTAAGCTGCATAAATTTACTACTCCATGTTGAGTCTTGGGAAGTGGGGGCATGCAAATAAAATGTGTGAGTCCTTTGAGAGCTATGATCAGCATGTAGGCAGTTACGGAAAAACAGCTGATTAGGGGCTTCATACATGACATTTTAATGTGCTGCTTTGTGAACCTGATGGCTTGTTAACAAGTTACTGTGTAGAATTACTAAAGCCATTTTTGAACACATGCCCAATATTACAAATGCCTGTTTTGCATGTTCCTATTTCAGCCGCATCATTTTGTGTACATTAGCACAGCATTCCAAGCCAGCTGCCCACATATTTCCTGTCAACTAACTGCTTTTTATGCTGGAAGATTCACACATTGAAGGAAAAGGCCTTCTAGAATTCTAGAATGAGGAATTGTTGCAGCTAAGAACTTGTGTGAAATCCAAGCTTGCCTCGGTTGTGCCACAAGTAAACCAGGGCATTTTGTTGCAGATTTGAAGTGAGCATTCTGCTTTTTCTTGATTTGTACTGCTGACTTATATTTTCCTTTGCTTTAAATTGGAGAGCATAGCTAAAAAGAGCTGTTATTTCCTAGAGTTGTGGTCTCTCTGAAGTCCTGGAAAGAGCTGTGAGGGACATTACTTGTGCTTTCTTGAGGAAATAGTATGTTTAGTATTGACAGGAGTCCTGGCTTTTCAGTCTTCTATTACCATTACACATGCCGCTCTGAAGGTTGAGTAATGCCTTGGTTTTTATTCTTCCAAGCAGGTGCAGTGATTAACATTTTGCAGTGGTCTCCCTCAGAAGGGGGTGGACTCAGGGGCGTCGTAGGGTGGGGGCGGTGGGGGCGGGCCGCCCCTCGTGCCGCCCCTAGGCGGGTGTGTGCGGTGCTGCTGCTCCCGGGGTGACGGAGGGAGCGGCGGCGCGTCCCACCACTCCCATGCGCCGCCGCTCCCTCCGTCACCCCGGGAGCAGCAGCGCTGCACGGACGAGGCTCCCGAAGTGGCGGCCCGGCATACCCCAGGGGCGGGGGCGTCGCTGCGCGTGCGTGCGTCATGACGCACACGCAGCGATGCCCCGCCCCCGGGGATGCCGGGCCGCCGCTTTCCGGAGCCTCGGTGGGCTGGAAAGAGCCCCGAAGCCGCAGCCTGGCAGCGCTTTGCACTATGGCTGCAGCTTCGGGGCTCTTTTTAGCCCGCCGATGCCCCCAAGCCCCCGCCTGGCATACCCCAGGGGCGGGGGCGTCGCTGCGCGTGCGTGCGTCATGACGCACACGCAGCGATGCCCCGCCCCGGGGATGCCGGGCCGTCGCCGCGCGTGCGTGCGTCATGACGTCATGACGCACGCACGCGCCGCGATGCCCCGCCCCCCAGGGGTGCCTCTTGGCTTCCCGCCCCGGGCAGCCAAGGGGCTAGGAACGCCCCTGGGTGGACTCTCCTTCCTTGGAGGTTTTAAGGCAGATGCTGGATGGCCATCTGTCATGTATGCGTTATTTGAGACTTCCTACATTGCAAGGGGTTGGACTGGATGATTCTTGGAATCCCTTCCAACTCTGCAGTTCTATGAGTCCATAAATATATGACACTCAATTAGTCAAACTGTTAAACACCTATTTTTCTATATAAAATACCGTGTTTCCCCTATTTTAAGACGTAGTAATAAAATAAGCCATAGCAGGATTTTTTTCGCATTCGCGAAATATAAGCCGTACCCCGAAAATAAGCCATAGTGATAGGCGCAGTTCTGGAGGCCGCCAAGGAAGAGGCGGGGCTGGACATGGCACCTCCTGGCAACAGCTCCAGCATGATCCAGCTTCTCATGTGCTTACAAAGCAGTCTGCCTCCACCCTCCACTCAATTTCTCGTTAAAGGCACAGGCCCGCGGCTGGGCTTTTGTTTTTTAAAGTTGGCAACCTCCGCACCAGTTCAGTACTTTCCGATTCTGACAGCATACGGCTCGGGTTTTTTTTCTTTGAGCAGCGAGACTTTGGTGTGTTTGGGGAACAAAAAGCGAGCAGGCGGCCGGCCGAGAAAGCGTGCACCCGCCTCCCTCCCAGGAGAGCTGTGCCTTTAAATGCTGGGGGCTGAGCCCAACGCCCGCCTCGTGCTCTCCAGCCACCCGCCCTGGCTCCTGCTTGTTGCTCAGGCTGGTTGGCGAGGCGGGCGCGCCGGGCGCAACCGGAGCATGCAACACAACAATGAAGCCACCTGTGGCCGGGCTGAGCTGGAGGGGGGAAAGCCACAACTCTGTTGGCTGTTGCTCCCCCCAAGGGGGGGGACGAATAAAATCCCTCCAGCCTTCAGGGACAAGGCGGACTAACTGGCTCCCCAGGAGCCTCGCAGCAGCGCTGTCGCTTGGTTAGTTTCCAGCGCCGTCGTTCTGTGCGTGCTTACGTAATAAAAATAAGACATCCCCTGAAAATAAGCCATAGTGTGTTTTCTTGAGGGAAAAAATATATAAGACGGTGTCTTAAAATAGGGGAAACACGGTAGGTTGCTTCCACCTGGAAGCTGCATATATTTCTGCAGGGGGGTTTTTCCACCATGGTTTGTATGCCATCTTTCCATAATTCAAACCATGCTCAAGGCGTCTTACAACATAACAAGATTTACATAATTACAAACGTAATAAAAATAGTCAGAATAAATTAAACACATCAAAAAGCACACAGCTGAATTGAAACAATGTCCACATAAATCATAAGATTAAAAATAAAGATACAAAAATTAATATTAATTGATATCCTTAATTAATAACAAAAAAAACAACAAAGCACCTTAAACAAACCACAGCCCAAGAGTCTGTTTAGCAGCCTCAGCTTTTGTAGCTGCTGGGCTCTGTCTTCCCAGGCCAAGTGGGAAAAGGCCAGCAAAGTGCAGGGAGCAGGTCTTCCAGGACTTGAAGACCCTCCAGAATGTTGTGATGCCATGTTGCCAAAAGCATTGAGGGTCCCCCAAGGTTCTGCAGCTTTTTTTTTTGACTGACTGACTTACTGACTGCTCCCATAGGTACCCTGCTGTGATACTGTGATGCCCAGAGGTTTTTGCAAGGGGCCCAAAGCCCCTCAAGAATCGCCACACAAGATCTTGACCTGTGGTCCCTGGAGGGTTGACCATGGGTCACTATGGTCCTTCACATAAGAAATGGTTAGCCGCTGCTGATGCAAAATAACAGCGAGGAGTAAAAATATTTGACATGTAAGACAAAACACTAGGAAGGAAACACTAGGCTCAAAACTTCCATGCCATGCCTATCATTTTCAATGGCTGGTTCTAGGTTTTCGCCTTCCCTTTGATGTTGGTTCATAACAAGGTTCAAAGAAGGCCTGTCATTAGTAACAAGTGGCAAGTCAAAACAGATTGAACGACATCCCATTCTGCCCCCCTTCCCAGGCCAAATAACGGGCAAATAGCAGCCGTAGCTTAAGGCAGGCTAAATCTTGTTTTGGTTGGGGTTGAAAGAGGGGCCTTGTGTTTGCTTTGGTTCCTGACAGTTGTTTTCCTATTCTTCAAAGTTGCTACAAAATAAAAAAATAAAAAAATTCCTTCCAGTAGCACCTTAGAGACCAACTAAGTTTGTTCTTGGTATGAGCTTTCGTGTGCATGCACACTTCTTCAGATTTGCTGTTTGCAAAAGCCCTACTTTTACTAAAGGTTCTCAATGCTCCATGAGCTTGTTTAGTTTCTGTGTTAGTTTTGTATGGGGAGATCGTAACAACAGGAAGCCTTTGTGATCCACTATTTTGTCACAACTGTTCCTGTTCACTTGGAGCCAATCCAAGCATTCCCAGGTCATTTTCTAGACTGTTGACTAGGACGGAACTGTCATATGTATACTTGTAGGGGTTTGCATATTTGAATGTTCACTAGCATGTTTTGCCTATGTATTGTCTAAAGGCTTTCAAATAAATATACAGTCATCCTCCTAGACATCTAAGAAGGTACAGTCCTTTGTGCCTGTTTTGGTTTTAAAGAAAACAGACTGGTCTTGGCCAGGGCAAAAGATAACGTGACTCAGCTTTTACAAAATCACTGCAGGGTGTGGGGGTAGAAAGACTGGTAGCTTGGGAAGTGGAGCTGTCATAATGGATTGGTTTTATATTGCTGCAAGAAAACCTGTTTGAATCAAGTTCCCCATTGGTATGTCACATTAATACAGAAAAATTCATACTATTTGACTGGTCTAACCATGAAACATTGTTAATACTTTGCATTCATCTTCCTGGATCAAAGACTGGTGCCAACTTAAAAATACGGATCTTTTGGACTTAGAAGGGCATGACAACCCTTCTAAGTTAGCAAAGCAGGGTGGATTTAAATCGGATTTTTTTTAAAATCCGTTTTTTTTTAATTTAGATCCACCCTGAGCCTTACCGACTAGTGATTTAAATCGTGATTTAAATCAGTTTGATTTAAATCAAATCCACCCTGTAACAAAGTAAGAGTGCATAAAGGCTTTACAAATCATATTATCAGAAACGCTTTATACAAATGCTCTATAGAGGCCTGTTGGAGCCCCCCCCAAAACCCAAGTGGATCTCTCCGGAGGACGCAAAGGCAATATAGAAAAAGAATATGAAAGAGAGCTGGTTAACATATAACTCCTTATTGACAGAGGAAAATAATCAATTAACACTTAGGAAGTATGAAGAGGTTAAAGAACATCTATCAGGCTGGCTTGATTATCATCAATTGCATGAAACGTTTAAACAAGACAAGAAAAATGGATTTGCAAGGGAATCGTCCAAATTTGAAACAGAAATATTAAATAATAATACCAAGACAATATCTAAATCATACCACATCCTCCTTGAATGGAAAGTCAAGGAGGAGGAGGTTAAGGAAGTTATGATCAGATGGGCGCAGGACATTGGCCACCCTCTTACGTTAAAGCAGTGGGGAAAACTTTGGAAATCTACGATGAGGTTCACAGCATGTTATAACATCAAAGAAAACATGCTTAAAATACAGTACAGATGGTACCTAACTCCATCAAGGCTCAACAAAATGCATAAAAATCTTGCTAATAATTGTTGGAGATGTGGGGAAAGTAACAGAAACATATTCCACATGTGGTGGACCTGTAGAAAAATTAAAGAATTTTGGAATTCAATATATGACGAACTTTAAAAAAACTTTTGGGTTTAACCTTCCGCAAAAAACCAGAGGTTTTCCTCCTAAGTATTATAGCTAATGAAATCCCGGAGAAACTAAAATAATATTTTTTTTATACGCAACAGCAGCTGCACGAAATCTGATAGCGCTGAACTGGAAGGGAGAAAATGCTCCAGATATAAAGGATTGGCAAAATAAGTTCCAGGAATATGTTGAGATGGCTCAGTTGGCTAATAGTCTAAGAGGAAACAAGCTTTTGTGATAAAATGGGAGAAATATAGAAGGTATCTACAAAGCATTAACAACGGTATAAAGTCTATGGCGGCCTTTGAGTGACCCTGGAGTCGTAAATGGTGTATGATATAAGTTATGGTTAAGTTTAGATTTTGGAATGCTCTTGAAAAGGATACAAAGGATAATTTAATAGCGTTGAGTACATTCGCATATAGAAAATGATTGTTCATGGGGAAAAGATAGGAAGTCTAATCATTGTGATGAATGTCCTTTTTTTGTATGTTGTTTATGTTTTATAGGGGTTAATGTTTATATTTTATGTAATTTTGTATCCTTCACTTATTACTGTTGTTAGCATCTTTACTATTATTATGCGTATGAGGAAGCAAAGAAAAGAGAGCCAATGAAAGATAAACCACATATGGGAATGTACATATACTTTATTAACCTGTATTCTGGAACAAAAAATGTACATCAGATATAACATGTATGATACATTGGCGGATGTATGAAGTTGAAAAATATAATAAAGTAATATTCCCAGGTGTGGCTGTGGGTTAAACCACAGAGCCTAGGGCGTGCTGATCAGAAGGTCGGTTCAGATCCCCGTGATGGGGTGAGCTCCCGTTGCTCGGTCCCTGCTCCTGCCCACCTAGCAGTTCGAAAGCACGTCAAAGTGCAAGTAGATAAATAGGTACCGCTCCGGCGGGAAGGTAAACGGCATTTCTGTGCGCTGCTCTGGTTCGCCAGAAGCGGCTTAGTCATGCTGGCCACATGACCCGGAAGCTGTACGCCGGCTCCCTCGGCCAGTAACGTGAGATGAGCGCCACAACCCCAGAGTCGGACATGACTGGACCTAATGGTCAGGGGTCCCTTTACCATTAATATTCTTTATGTAAAAAAAAAAATTACTTTGCATTCATCAATACTTTGCCAGCGGGACCAGTTGGCCGGCCCTTTGTAGGGTAGCTTCACATGAGCCTACATTTACAGTTCTGCTATTAAGGAATGTAACACTAAACCTTCACGTGGGCCTTAGCATTGCGTTTTCTGCTGGTTGAGAAATCTGAGGCAGGACAAGGAGCCATGAAAGCAATAAGTGTGTTTCTCTCTCTTTACCTGTAAAAACATTGAACAACGCCAGATACTTGAGTAACAGCTGTCCAGAACTTTAAAGAAGCAAGGGCTAATCATAAACCTTCAAGCCCACTTTCCCTTTTATCAGAGGAGCTGAGGTTCCCACAAGGGACAGAACAGATGCACTTCTCTGTTATTTGCTGTTGGGAGTGTAATTTCTTGATGGGCATTGAAAATTACTTAATTTCAAAGCTTTAAATTCTTTCCCCCCCTTTCTCTTGGCCTTTTTAGGTTGGAAGGTAACCTGGCAAAGCACCAAGATGTCACTTCACAACTCGAGAGCCTCAGCTCTCCTTGCTTGGGTAAGATGCCGCTTCTTTATTCTTTGTTGCTGCTTAGGATGTGGCTACACATTGTACTCTGGTGCCTTCTTTTCCCTCTGGGCTAACTGTGCTCTGTTATCCTTCTCCAAAGCTCTTTGTGTAGCTGACAGTTCCCTTTGCGACACTGCGTTTTTGATCCAGCAAATCTTCCCTGTGAGAAACAAGTTACTGGGATGTAAAACATGTTACGTTAGGAAAGGCAAAACTGGCAGTAACAACAGAGCAGTTGTAGCGAGAGAACTACAGGTGAAACTCAAAAAATTAGAATATGGTGGAAAAGTCCATTTATGTAAGCAATTGTTTTCATTAGCTACTGGAGTTTAATATATGAGATAGACTCATGACATGCAAAGCGAGATATGTCAAGCCTTTGCTTGTTATAATTGTGATGATTATGGCACACAGCTGATGAAAACCCCAAAGTTGAGATTGTTAATTTGGGGTTCTCATCAGCTGTACGCCATAATCATCACAATTATAACAAATAAAGGCTTGACATATCTCGCTTTGCATGTCTGAGTCTATCTCATATATTAGTTTCACCTTTTAATGAATTACTGAAAGAAATGAACCTTTTCATGATATTCTAATTTTTTGAGTTTCACCTGTAGCTGCGTTTCAGTGACAAAACAGGCAATGAGATGTCCATAACTCAATTGTAGAGCATCTTTTTTTTTGTATACAGAAGGTTCTGAGTTCAGTCTCCAGGTAGGTTGGAGGGAGACCTTTGCCTGAAGTCCTGGAGAGTGTTTAGTGTGCCAGTGTGATTCAAGGCCTGATTGTAAGAATTGAAGCTGTGTGTAAATTTTTAGTTGTCATTTAACATGGTTTATTAGCCCCACATGCTCCATTATTTAGACAATGTGCACAGAAGTATGCATGGGAAACTAGATTTAAGTCAGCTTTTTCCCCCTGCCTGATTTATGTAATGGGTTTAAATCAATGACACCCTGAGGAAGAATTTCATTGGGGGGGGGAGTTTCTTTCCTCGGGTGCTCTGTGAAGCTTTCAGATATGCTTGAGATCAGTGTTGAGACCTTGGATTTCATCCAAAACTCCTGGAATTGGTTGCTTGCCTTTTTATCAGGAAAGGGGTGGAGATGAGGAGTTGGACCTCTTTTTGAATGCCTAAAAAGCTCCTGGCACTTGCTGGACGTTATGTTAATTGTCAGTTGCTGCCTCTCCCTCAGACCCCTTAAAGATATTGATGACGTTTATGCATGTTTGGAAAAGGCCATGGTTAATGTGAGAGCTGTTTAAATAAGTCTACCGTAACTAGGAAAAAAATTCAGGTACCCCCAGACAGTCATGAAGAATGAGAGTTCATTGGAGCAGTGTTGCTCAGTGGCTCCCACATGGAACTGTTTGTATTAGTTCTCACGTGGGGTTAAGGCACCAAGGCAGGGGGGGTAAGAAAATCCCTGCTGAGACAATCTAAATGCCTATCTGGTCCATCACTGTGGGCAGCCAGAGCCCTCTGAGAAGTTCACAAGCAGGACATGAGAGCACCAGCCCTCTCCCACTGGTAACTGAGGCCTGCTGTCTCTGATTCTGGAGGTAGCATATAGCCACCGGGACTTGTAGACTAAAACCCAGGTAGAGCTGTATCAAGCAGGAGGCAAGGAAATTAAATAATTTTTGCTCCTTCTGCACCTTATTCCAAAGCCTCATGATCAGTTGTGGTGTATCCATTAAGTTTTTTCTTTATGGCAGATGTGTAGGGCATGTTCCTGTTGACTTGCTGAAGGATATTATCTATCACTCATTTTTGTTTCTGATCTGAGATCCTTCCCTCTCCAAGCACAAGGTGTATGCAGTGCATTGCCAAGTGCTTGTATGTTTTCCTTATTGGGGTTTCCACCAAGCTTACATGTGAGTAAACTGCATTTGGTACATGACCACAAGTTTCAGGATTGATACATTGACTGAGCTGTAAGATGCTGACCTTATTCCTTAACTTGCCAGCAAGTGGATTTCTAGCCTGTGATTTGATTCATCTCCTCTTCTTCAGGTGAACAGTCTGAAGCTGGATGATACCCTGAATTCATTGTCTCAGCTCCAAGACTGCAGCATTTTCATCAAGATAATCAACAAAATGTAAGAGGCACTGAGGACACCTTTCCTTCCTTGATATACTGTGAAGTCAGTGTGCATTGTAATGTAATGAATGCTACAGCCAGTGAACAGCAGTAGCAAATAATGTACAAAAAGTGATCAGTATAAATGCTAGTCATAAAGATGATCAAGCTTTGAAGAACCCTGCAGGCGCATCCCCTGGTGCTGGAAAACCTTTCAGTTAGTTCCCATCCTTGGCTCCTCTAGTGCTTTTATCTCTATGCTGTAGGCCACTCTTTTCAGTCAAAAGTGCTTGGAAACCAGCTGCTTTAATAACGCCCCCCCCTCCGAATGCTAATACAGAATTATGTACTTGTGTAAATTCTCACTTCCCCATAGCCCTGACAGTGAGCTTCCTCCTTTCCAGTGTTGTTCAAGTGCATAGGTGAAATCTGTAGCACTTTCAGAGTCTTAGGAATAACCATAGTGGAATGCTGAGGTTTTAAGGAATTGTAACCTGTTTGCAGAACATATTCTGATACAGTCATACCTCATGTTGCGTACACTCCGTGTTGCGTACGTTCGGGATATGCACTCCTGCCCCCCAGAAGTGTTTTCCGGAGCGCGCGTGACCGCCGGATGCGCAGAACGCTTCTGTGTGACTTCCGGGTTTTCAGGGTTTTTAAATGTGCGTTCGAGTTACGCACGGCGACCCGGAACGGATCGCGTGCGTAACCCGGGGTTCCACTGTATAGTGTCCTTTTATTTGATGAAAGTTATTTTTGTACTTTACATCCTAAGCTGGGAGAGCCTCTCTTGATGTACCTTGGCTATTGTTACCTGTTCTGCTAGACAGCTGGAGTAGCATTTAAGAAATGATTCCCAGTTGTGTAGGAGGAGGTGGTGAAGAGGGACTTCCTGCAGAGCCTGTATTTACTCAAAGCCTACTTAATCCCTTTCCGTCTGCTTTTGAACTCTGATAAACAAATCAGTGAAACAAGCTGCCAGGCCAGGCACTTTGCCTGCACTGTAAGGACTTTGGGGTCTTTGTAAAGGTTTGGGGAGGATGAGGAGACGTGGTTCAAAAACTGCAAATGATCTGTACCTCAGTTTATGAAGTACTGTGTAAAAGGGGTGTCAGGTTTTCTTCTAAGCTTCCTGCGGATTTCAGGAATTAGTGGTGTCCCTCCATTGCAGTTCTGTATATACTTAATTTTCATCTTCTCTTGGTAATTGTTCCAGGAGCATATTGGAGGTGCGCAGGCAGCTTCACAATTTCTTCCTGAAATGCTTGAAAGCCCAAAGCACCCTGAAATTCAGCTTATACTGCCCAGATACCATTTTAATGTTTTATCTGTCTGGTGTTTTCATCATGCTAAGATGCTTAAATTACTTTTCTACAAATGTACCCAAAGCAACATATAAGAATAAATGCTAACTACTAACTACTAGAATGTTGCAGGCAACCAAACAATCACAAAACAAACAGCAGACAAAAGCCAGAACTCTAAAACAGGAGGGCACCATTACAAATATTGTTAAATTTTGTTCTAAAAGTGTTACTCTGATATCCAAGTACTGATAAGAAAGTGCTGAACAATTTTTTTGGTGTTCCAAAAATGAGGTACCATCATACTCTCCCCACCAGACCATGGAAGGTCTCAGAAGTTAGTCACATGTGGGTGAAGGTGACCCTCAATGTACTCGGTCCCAAGGTGTTCGCCACCCTGGATTTCTTTGGGAGGAAGGGCGGGATATGAATTGAATCATAATTAATTTGCTGTTCTTTACCTACCTGGTTCAAACACCTTGCAGTGAAGCAAATCCCTTCCTTGAATTTTTAGAGCTAACATTTTAATTCTTGGCAGTTTGCTGTGTCAGACTCTGAAGCTGTTTGGGTTCTGCTGAGCAGCCTGAGCTCAGAGTAGATGAGTGTGGGTGCTTGGCTGAAAAAATGCCACTGACCAAACGTCCTAAAATTGTGAAGCGTGGAACTGGGATAGCTCACAAGTTGGTGGAGCTTGAGCCTCTTGATCTCAGGGTCGTAGGTTCGAGACCCATGTTGAGCAAAGGATTCCTGCATTGCAGAGGGTTGGACTAGATGACCCTCGTGGTCCTTATCCAAGTCTGCGACTCCATGATTCTCAGATAGTTGTTTCAGGCAGAGATAGTACAGGGGTTGTTCAAGGCCTGACTCTCAGTGTCGCAAACTTGAGATGCAGCACAATTGACTCCCCCTTGTGGCTCTTTTGGGTGCATCATTGTGCAGTCTCTGGTGGGCTTGCTCACAATGTAAACAAGGAATTAAACAGAATCTAATTGTTAGTAATTAAGTCTGGGGAGTTCTGCCTTTGGATGCAAAGGATAAGTAGAGGACACCAGGGATAGCGCTTGTCTTTCTGAGGGTTCATTTTGTGTTCTGGTCTCTGTTAGTCTTGCAGTCTGATCATAAAGTCTTTTCCACACCCACCCACAGTTCCCAGTCAGATGCTTCCATAGTTTCTGGTCATGCAGAGGCACCAATGACATTGATAAGCAGCTGGCAATTGTGGAGTTTCCCACTGCTGCCTTTTCAAGAACAATCAGACCAGCCTTCCCCAACCTGGTGCCCTCCAGATGTTTTGGACTACAACTCCTATCAGGCCATGATCACTGGGACTCATTGGTGTTGTAGTCCAAATCAACAGCAGAGCATGGGGAGGGCTTGATTGGACAGCTTTAGGGACTGATACATCATTTAACCTTCTATGTTCATAGGAAGTCTTATTTCAGATTGCTTTATGGTATGAATGCCCTTCACGAAGCAAGCAAAAAAAAAAATCCTTGACTTTGTCTTTTAGCTAGTTCTCCTGCTTCATTAATGGTGTAATAGCTTAAAAATGCACACTCTTTTTCACTTAATGACACTTCTCCCTGCCCTCAAATACACCAGCCTGCTTTGAATTGGAACTAGTTGTACCCAGACTACTTCCCTGTCCAGTTTCACAAGGGAAACGGCTACCGTTTTACCATGTTACATAGCTTCAGGCTTCAAAGAGGTCTTATTCTAGGTGCCATAGTAAACAGGCTGGACTGTAGCTGTGAACTGCCTTAATGTGTGTCCCTCTTCCTCATTTGTTTCTGATTCTCATCATCCCTCTGGTCAAATAGTTCATCAGAAATGACTCTGTCTCTCTGTTGAAGTGCTTGCTTTGTTCTTTTTCCAGTCATGGCTCTGAAGAGGGACGGGACCCTTTGCAGCAGAGTTTGCCAGACCGGGTTGCCTATGTCGTCTGCTTTCTCAAGAGTAAGAGCTCCTGCCACTCGGTGCATCTTGGCTCTTTCTGAATTTAGATAATCTGTTGTCTACACATCAGCCTGAGCCTCCATCTGCCACACTCTCCAATGTGGAGGAAGCTGGCAAGCAAAGCTGTTGTTAATGCAGAAACTTCTTAACATTCTCCCCTGTTCCTAGAAGATGGATAGAGTTGGTGGCAAGAGTGGCACTTTTCCATACTGCATTGCTTGTTCCCACTCATACAGTTTAAAATTACAAGAGTATGTGAGCCTATGTGCAGCTCCCACAATGATTTTGTGAAGACTGAGCATTGGAAGAAAGTAGCCAGCAGGTCGCTCTACCCGTGTAAGACCAGGGGAAGGGAATAAGCATGGCAACACTTGCTAGGCTTAAGTTCCCCTTCTGCCTGCTGGTCCCCCTTGTGCAGGAGAGAAGAGAGAAAACTCAGCCAGAGACATTTAGCTGCCCAGAGGTGATTCTTACTTACCTTGGGTCCACTTAGTGAAAGGCTATTTCACCTATCTCAGGTGCAGTCCAAAGGTGCTCATGGCAAGCTGCCACAGCTAAAGAAGGGGAAGCCATTGGAACACCTCCGCTGCTTCTGAGCAGTAAATGCCGCAGAGCAGCTAAAAAGTTGAAGCATACATAGATGTAAAGCAATCTAAGCTTTAGAGCCTAAATGGACAAAAATGTAGTGGCTACATTTTTGCAGCCAAAAACCTTCCTACATCTTTCTGATAAACCACCCCTGCATTCCCAGTTTGGCAGCCTTCCACCTGAGGATGGGGTGCGGGTGTGGGATTGTTTTGGGTTCCGTAACTAGTCTAGACCTTTTCCTTGGGGTTGGTGCTGTGATTGAATTCAAAGACTCCTTTTAAAAATTCACATTCCTCCTTCCAGAACGCTGCAAGCACAAATCTACAGCACAGAACTTGGTATCTGAGGAGAAGCTTCTAGCAGCGGAGGAGTTGGAGCTAGCCAAGGTATGCACACATCTGCTGCTCTCTTTATTTAGTGTCTCAGGCTGGCAAGTTAAATCTCATTGTGGGAGATTGTTGGTTAGCAGCATCAAGAGGACATGCTGGAATGAGATTCTTAACGTGCCCCAGAAGGTGAGAGGGTGGTGCTCAAACAGGCGAAAATGCATTAGAAAATAAATATTTTAAAGTCATTGGCAGAAGGCCAGGAAACACATTGCAGCTTATAAAAGGGGTGAGCGTAATGCTATGAAGGAGCAATCAACAGTACATTGTACATGAATAAATATTGGGAAAGGGAGAAATAAGGAACAATGTTATGCAGATGATGATTATATGGAAAGCAAAATAGAATATGAATATGTGACTTTGGTATTAAACTTTGAAGAGCAGTATGCAAGATTAAAGTTAACCATTGGTGGATCCTATACGCTGCCTTCCCCCACAAACTCCACCAGCCCTCTAGTTAAAGTTTACTGCATTATTCCAGCTGTCTGAACAGCACAGCACTCCAGTTTAAGAGAAGAACACAGCTCCCAATCCAGAGTGTATATTTGTGTTACTAGAAATCAGTGGTGTCCAGGATATAGGATCCAGGAAAACTCAAACAGAAAATTAGTTACAATAAAAAATAAAGATAAAAAGATAATAGTCTGAACCTCTCTTAGGAACAAAATAATTAGAGGTGTGCAAAATGTATGTGGAAAACTCAGCACAGAAAAACTTAGCCGAATATAAAATCATTACAGGCAGCAAGAATGGAATCTTAAAGCAAAGTTTTCTTCTCTGTGTGTTTTGGAGAAGAGATGAGTCACAGCACAAAAAGGCGTTAGAAATAGCTAATGTGAAAAAGAGATAAAGCTAAGATGGAGTCCAGATACTCATTCATTCATTCATTTAATTTGTGTCTCATCCATCCTTCAAGGAGCTCTTAATCTCCTCCCCATTTATCCTCACAACAACCCTGCAGGGTAGGTTAGGCTGAGAGGCAGTGACTGGCCCAGGGTCACCCTTCATGGCTGAGTGGAGATTTGAACCCCAGTCTCCCAGGTCCTAGTCTAACACACTAACAACTGTACCACATTGACTCTCTAGAGAAACTTCCCTCTGTTGCCCAGCATCCCTGAAAACTTTTCCTGATAGCTGATTGATTCCTTTTCACTCACAACAAAATTTGGTTCGATATTGGTAAACACCTGCAGAAACATTTTTCCATTGTTTGAGAGTTAATGTGATCCCAAGCCTTATCAGGATATAGTGAGACTCATGAAGGTCACCCAACACTGCTAGCCACATGTAATAGCAAATCCTTTACGTTCTTCACACTGACTGAGGCCGTGCCAGCTTCTTACAGACTCCAGGCAGAAAAGCGTATCTGCCCTCAAGAAAGGCATTCAAGCCTATTTCCATCATTGAGCTAGTCTCTTGACCAAAGTTTTATTCCACTCCACAGCTTTCCTAGATCACCTTCACTATGCATGCAGATTTGCCCTCACAATGAAGCTCATTAACACAAGTCATTGTTTTAAACACATACAATGATGGCCTGATAAGTGGGAGGAGCTATTTCCAAATTATGGAAAATGGCGCAGCAGTGGTGGAAAGATAGCAACCAATCCTGGATCTACATCCAGCTTACTTTTAAAAGTTTCTAAGGACATCTATAGAAAGCTCTATACACGACATCAGAGTTCATATCTTTGCATCTTCTGACTGGCAAAATGCACAGTCTTGCCCTCCCTTTGTATGTGGCATGTGATGTTACATCACTCTGTCTCTGCTGTTTTTCAGGTGGTCATGCTGCTGTTTTACTATGCCTCCATGAGTGATAAGATTCCCAGAGAATGGGCCACGGTTGAGTATGATCTCCAGGTAACTCGAAACATTCTGCCTCCAGCTGTAGATGCCTTATCAGCTAAGTGACCTTTTGGAGCCTGCTAGGGATGGAAGAACTGACTGTGGTGATGGTTGTGGGGTGGGTCACATACCACAAAGGATAGTCCAAACAAAAGCTGCAGAGGGGAAAGCTTGCTTGAAGGGCAGGATACCTTCCTCTGGCTTTACATGTGACCAGAAGTGCCATTGGCTGGGAACCACAAGTAGGGAGGGCTGCACATTTCCTCCAGTGGGGGCATCTGGTTGGCCACTGTGAGAAGAGCTGTGTGCTGAAGTAGAGGAGCCATTTGCCTCATCCAGCAACGAAGGCTGCTCTTCGGTTCACAGTTGCTCATGCTGCCCTGTCTCTTCCTCCCTGTTCCCTCAGGCGGAGATGGCTAAGTCGCTGAACTTCATGTTGTACAACGAAGATTGCCTCGGTGAGAATCTGGAGACCTTCCTTCAAAAGAAAAGTAAGTGCCGGGTGAGCATGCGGGACAGAAATACCTTCAGGGGCACGAGGCTGCCCTGCCGACTTCAGTGGCTCAACCCAGATCGGGCCACACAGTTTGATCTCATGGCTGCCCCACTGCAGGTTTGTTGGAACAACAGTGAGCAGCGGGAGGGGGCAGCGGTTCCTATACAGTGAGTCTAAAGAGGATAAAGACTGAGTCACTAGTTGGGGGTGACGTTATTTGGCGAGCTGTCTGTTGAGATGCAAGTGTTCTTGGTGAGGTTAAGGCATTGGTTCAAAAGCTACTGTCTGGCTTTTCCACAGGCTCTTTCAAAGCAAGTAGGAGCTAGGTGTAGGCATTAGCATGGCAGAATTTACAGAGGTGGGGAGAGTCAAAGGGAACGATGCTGGCTGAGCTCTTGCAAATTGGTTGAAGTCAGCAGGAGCTTTAAGGGCCAGAGTTACTGCATTGATGCAGAATACTGCTGTCCAGAGCTGGCTCAAGACTTACAGCCCTTATGTGGAGGCTTCTGAAAAACACTTCCCTGTGGAGGTACTCTGTCTGGCAGACAAAGCCTCTTCTTGCTTCTGGCCCACTGGCATGCAACATCTGCGCGCCAGTGGTGCACATCTCCAGCCTCAAGCAAGTTGTATATCTGCATGCAAATAAGTCAGAAAAGGATTTTATGCCTTGTAAACTTTCCATGTTGGATGTAGAGTAAACAGGCTCTGTATGGGGACCCTAAACTGCAGAGAATTCTGGAAAGTGGGTTTCTCCTTGTCCTCACAAGACTCTTTGGTTGTGTGTTGTGTTTGCCTTTAGACTGGCTAGCTGTTACTGTCAGTGAAAGGCCCTTTATGCTTTGGGAACATACTATCTCCCATTTGGTATTCCTGATTCTATAAGCCACTCATAGCCCCTCTTGCTTGCTTTTTTCTTCCTCAACTAAAAAAACAAACAAACCTGAAACTTTTTCTACATAAGCTGATTGATCTGTCCACTTAATAAACCGAATTGTTCGTTCCTTGAACTTCTTCAGCTGACCCAAATGGGGTGGGTGGGGGGTGAATGGACCCTGGACTTAAGGTTTTGCTTCTTTTGCTTCTGTCTTTGCTGCTGCCAAGCTGGCTCTGACACCCTGCACACCCTCCCTCTTCCTCCAGTGCCACAATCATCCAGTATCTCCAGCACCAGCTCGGAGGAGACCACCCCACCAAGGCGAGAGGTACACTTCTTGAAGCTGCAGAAGGTTGCCTCTTCATCCGGCATGAATAAGTAAGTTATTGACGAGTTGCTTCCCAGGATTCGTGGTTGTGATTCCAGCCGTCTGATGCCACACAGGCAGATGGAAACCCTCCTTTCAGGGCACTTGCAGGATTTGATGTGGCCCCTGCCTGGGGAAACCAAATTCTGTGCCAAGGAGACACCAGATCTCTGCTTTAGATCTAACTAAGTTACTTGAGGCTTTCCCCTCAGTTTGTGAAGTTGGAATCTGGATTTTTGTAGAATTCTGAGTTGCCTTTGGAAGCGTGGAATTCATGGTTTGCACAGAAACTGGCAGGGAGAGAATAAATAAAGAGGTGGTGAAGAGATGATAAGGAGTTGCATAGGCAGTGAAGCCCCATACCACAATTATATTATTATTATTATGACATTATCGCCTGCCCTTCACCAGCAGATTCCAGGTGGGTTATAATAATATAAGACACAGTTGAAGGAAATTCATTCGCAGGAATAGGCCAGGTTGTGAAAACATGTTGTACCTCTGGTGTCAGAGGCTGGGGTAAAGAGACTTCCTGGGGGTAGCCAGGTGAGGCCTGGGAACAGGGTTCTTCCTCCACCACAGCACCCCCATGTGGCCAAGCTGTGTGTCTGCTCAAAACAGAATTGGTGAATCCCATTGTGGGTGCAGGTGAGCTAAGAAACCTTAAATGTCAGTTTGGAAAGCGTATGTGTGCCTGCTCAATTTATGTTTCTAGTGATATGCCCAAGGAAGGAGGTTACACTTAAGCCAACTTCATGGAAGCTTCTAAAAGTACAGTGGTGCCCCGCAAGACGAAAATAATTCGTTCTACGAATTTTTTCGTATTGCGGTTTTTTCGTCTAGCGAAGCAGCAATGACAGCCGCGCTTTCGCTAAACGAAAAAAAAGACGAAATTTTTTCCTCTTGCGAGGCAGCCCCATAGACTTTTTCATCTAGCGGGGCAGCCTTCCGCAAGATGAATGCCTTTGTCTAGCGAGTTTTCGTCTAGCGAGGCATTCGCCTTGCGGGGCACCACTGTAGAAACTTTTAGGGAAGTTTTTAATGTTTGATATTTTTGTATTTGATTTCTGTTGGAAGCCGCCCAGAGTGGCTGGGGAAATCCAGCCAGATGGGCGGGGTACAAATAATAAATATTATTATTATTATTATTATTATTATTAACATAAAAATGTATGTGAATGACAATACAGTATATTAAATATCTAGATTATAGAGTCAGCTGAGTAGCTGTAAGACTTCACAAGATCTTGAGTCTCTATGGTTCCTTAGATCACTTAATAACATTTTTATTAGATCTAGGTTCCCCCACTCCCACAGTGTTTTTCTGGTGAACAGTTTGAAGGGAAACTCAGGAAAATACAGTGCATTCCCCTGAGACAGTTCTCTTTTAAGCAGCTCTAACTCCAGTCCTTTAAATAGTTCCAAGTAAAAAAAAATTAAGCAATGTTGTTAGGTTCTGCTTGATTGTCTGCTTCAGGGGAAGGGGCCGTAGCTCCATGGTAGAGGGCCTGCTTTGCATTGAGGAAGCGCCAGGATCAGTCCCCATGGGCACCTCCAGATGAGACCCCTGCCTGAAATCCTGGAGAGCCACTGCCAGTCAGTGTAGGCTGTACTGAGCTGGATGGACCAGTGGTTTGACTCAGGAACACAGGAAGTTGCTTCACACTATCTGCCAAGAGGGGCCAGAAGAATTCTGGAAGCCTGATTGGGAGCGAGTGCTGCCATCAGCCGTAATGGAAGGTGGTGCATGTCGTAGAGCCTGAACCATGTCCACTTCTTAGTACTCTCTTTGTGATCTCACAGAGGGGCTTGTTCAGCTGGGCTCTCATTGCTGTCTGCAGTTGGAACTGCGGCTGTCACTGACGTTGGCCGTGCTCTCGTTGGCTGAGTGGCATGGGATAAGCTGGGATTTGAACTCTGCTTCAACCTCTTTGCAGCTTGCATGGTGGTATCCCTGGCTCTCCATTGCTAGTATTTGCTGAACTTGAGCAGAGAGGAGCTAGAAACAGATGCCCGCGTTGTCTTGCTCTAGATCCTCTTCCCTGTTACAGTTGTGGGGATGGCTTTCTAAGACCATATCACTTGCCCTGTAGCCTTAGTGAGGTTAGCACAGCATGCTTGGAGACATTGCAAAACACATCTCTTTGTGTGTCAGCTAGATAAATAGGATGGCTGGGTCATGTTTCTTGGCACAATGTGGAATTTTTAATAGCGCTTGTAGAATGGTTAACCATTTATACATGTTTCCTTTTTGATGTCATAACATGAACCACATTTTGCTCAGCAAGAGTTCTGTGCAAGCGTCTTTCACATTAAAAAAATAAAAATTGAAATGCAGATGGCCCTGGTACTTCTTTGCAGGTTGCTCCCTGGCTCCTCTGCCTCTCCTATGGGTGATGTCATGCATTCACCCCAGTTTCAGATAAGGAAGCTGAAGAAGCTGCTGGAAGAAGAGAGAGAAAATCGAGATGAGCTGGAACACGAGCTGGCAGAGAGCCGGAAGCTCGTTGATGAGAAAGGTGAGGGGGTCAGCCACTGGAGTGGAGTGGTTGCTACCAAGGATGCTGAGACAAGCAGAGCCCTTTTCTCAAGCACTTTTTGTAGGAAGAAGCAATGAAAGTGCTCCTGAACCTCTCAGTTGCAGGAAAGGAGGGTGGTAGCAGGGAACCATCAGGGGATGGGTGTGACAGCAAAAGCAATGCTAGCAGTTCCTTGGAGACTGTTGATGTATTTGTAGGTATATTATTTTTTCTGCTGTTTTAACTGATGTTGTATGGCTGCCCTGGGCTCCTAGAGGGAGGTTGGGATGAAAAAACATTATTAATAATTGTTGCACACCAACCCAATCTCAGCGGGTGAGAGATTCCAGTGGTTCCAGGTCCGCTTACCCAGGGTTCATGTTTCCTTTTGGAACTGAGGCACGGCTCAGACTGTGGTGTCTTTAGGATATATGGTTTGTTTACGCATATATACAACCTGAACCTGCGATGGAGGGACTCAGAGCATTAACACCCCAGAGGGCCTTGTTTGCATAGCTGCAGCCTTGAATTCAAACAAATTCACCACCATGCGCTGACCCTCTCTCCAGCTTGCTGTCTTTGCCAGCCTGCAACCTTTCTTCCTCGCTAGGTCACATTGCAGCCAACCCTAAAGACTCCACTTTAAACTCTCCCTCTGTCTTCTAACCAATTCTCTCATTTGCCATTGGCCCAGAGCCCCCTCCTTCTTTGGTTTTCCTAATGTCTCATTACCTACCCATTCTCTAAATGGCTCATCTCTCAAGCACTTACCTCAGGCATAGGCAAACTCCAGCTCTCCAGATGTTTGGGACTACAATTCCCATCATCCCTAGCTAACAGGACCAGTGGTCAGGGATGATGGGAATTGTAGTCCCAAACATCTGGAGGTCTGGAGTTTGCCTATGCCTGGCCTACCTCATCAGGAAACTGGCCTGGCTTCTATTTTAACATTTGCCTTGATTAAATCCCAACCCCTACTGAACCCCGGAGTTTTAGGGGAGTCTGGAACACACAAGTGCATAACATAATAATCTAACTAGATGGAATATGATCTAGATAAGAACTACATGATCTGTTAGGATCCTAATGAAGCTTTCCATGGACCAGAACCTAAAATCCTGCTCCTAATTGTGGTCAGCCGTAGATCCATCCGGCAAACCTCTTTACTGGCCCCAACAGCTCTCCCTTTTGTTAAAGAGGGCCAGACCCAAACCCCCTCGCTCTCCTCCCTCCAAATTCTGCAGCCAGATTAAATTTCTGCAAAGTGAGCAAGTTGCCTAATCCTGCGTTCAGATGCCATTGTTATTTGTCTTTGTTCCCTGTGCCGCTCTGTCTATTGTGCAACCCTGTTGTTGGGTTGCTTGGGAGGCAGAGCAACACACAGCCCATCCAGTGTCGTTGTGTCTGGATGGAGAGGAGCCTGGTTGCTGTACAGGGGGAAGCCACCGTGTACCTTTTAGTTTCTGAATAATCCGTGTCCTCTTTTCTCCCCTCCTGCTTCAGAAACGCGAATCCTGATGATGAAGCAGAGGATCGACCGCCTGACTCTCCTACATGAGAGGCAAGCAGCGGATCAGCTGGAATCCAAGGAAATGGAGGAACTCAGAGAAAAAAACGAGAGGTACTTCCTCCCTCGGGCTGGAATGTCCCACTGGGGCCGCCCCTCTGGTTCTCTTCATTTTGTGTCCTGCTCACTGCTTTGAAGACTTAAGTTGAAAAGTGGGATAGAAACCTACTAAATAATACTGATTTGCTCTGTTGGACTTTCCTGGCTCAGATTTGGGGTGCTGGGGTGCTTTGAAGAAGACTTCGCCCAGTAAGAAAATAGTGTTGGCCTCTGGCTTCACCTGCTGGTGAAAGGTGGTGAGGAAACCTTGGGAACCAGGCAGTTCCCACCATGCACCTCAGTTATTCCTACCTTTAATTGAAGCAGCCAGGGTCTCTCCTTAGCTCCTGCCCTTTTCATTATCCTTATTTGTCTTATTATCTTGCTTGTTTTTGCTGCCCTACATTATCTTTTGTGTGCTGTTTCGGCCTTTAGTGCTTTCCTTGCCATGGCTGGTGCCTTTGCCTTAAAAGGCTCCAACCAATTTGCTCCCCACCCTCCTAGCATCTTTGCTTATCTTGTCTACCCTCCACCTTGTCCTTTCTATCAACTATGAAGCTCACCCACTGACCCAGGGCCAGTCGCTGTCCCTGACTTAACCTGCCTCGTAGCATTGTTGTCAAAAAAGTGCAAAGGATCCATGTGCATTTGCTCTAGCCCAGCTCCTTGAAAGAAAGGAGAGGGAGGAAATGCTGTCAGTGCTCTAGGGACTGTGCCACTGCTGTGGTGTTATAGTGTCTGGCACATGGGGGCCATTTAAGAAACAGCTGAGAGTCATTTGCAAATCTGTTCTCTAGGCACACCTGGCTTATGATCGCCTTCAGCTACTTGGAGTTGATTCTTATTTAAAACAGCTGAGAATTATTCTCTTCCTCCTTCAGACTTGTTTCCCCTCATTTGCTCTCCCCTCTCTCAAGCTCCTGATCATTCACTTGGAAGGGGTAAGATGTGGAAGCTTGGTCCCTATTATATCCTAGAGATCCATGGTAAGCAGGAGCTGATGTGCTCAGTCTAGGGCAGTGTTTTTCAACCTTTTTTGGGCAAAGGCACACTTGTTTCATGAAAAAAATCACGAGGCACACCACCATTAGAAAATGTTAAAAAATTTAACTCTGTGCCTATATTGACTATATATAAAGTAATTTTCCCACGGCACACCAGGGCAACATATGCGGCACACTAGTGTGCCCGGACAGTGGTTGAAAAACATCCAGGGTTTCTGGGTCTGTGGCTGTTTTGGGGCTACCACCATCCCTGACCACTGGTTCTGCTAGCTAGGGATGATGGGTGCTGTAGTCCAACAAAAGCTGGAGACCCAAGTTTGGGAAACCCTGGGCTAGGATTTGTTGGTCCTCTGCTGTTGCTTTCACTAAACCCGCTTTTCAGAAGTTGACCTGGGCCCTGACTCAGGGATGCTGGTTTGTCAGCCCCAAAGAGCCTTGCGCATGGCATCTTTCGAAGTCTGCTGTATTGGACTTTGGATTTCATAGTACTTAAAAGGGAGCTGAGCAGTTCTAAGCATGGAGCTCCCTCAAGAAGTCATAGCAGCAGCAACCCTTAAAAGCTGTGGAGCAAGACAGGCAACCAGGCTGTCTTTTAACCCAAAGAGCTCTCGGCCTTGTAGTGGAGGCTCAAGCCCCGTCTGTGTGTTGCCTGCTTCCTACGATAATAGCAGGAATCTCAGCTGATTGCAGGAATCTCAGCTGAAGCATCCATGACAGGTGACCATCCAACCTCTGCTTAAAAACCTCCAAGGAAGGAGGTGATGCGCACCCTGTGTTGGGAGAGGTTCCCTGAGCTGCTGCCCTGCTCTTGGCTCCTGATCCCAGGCCAAGAAACTGGGCCCTCATGCCCGGGAGCCACTCTTGCCCTCAAGTAGCGCTCTTGCTTCTTTTCATGCCTGCCTGCCTCTCTTTCTCCCTCAGCCTCCTCATGCGCCTGCATGAGACACTGAAGCAGTGCCAAGACCTGAAAACTGAAAAGGGCCAGATGGACCGGAAAATCAACCAGCTCTCAGAAGAGAATGGGGATCTCACTTTCAGGGTACGTGAGCACCTGTTTTCTGTTGCTGCAGCAGCCTTGTAGTCTCCCAAATGTGGGGTGGGGGTGGGGAGAGGCATGCTTATACTGGACCTGCAGGCTTCCGTTTGGGAAAGGAACTAAGCAAGGTTGAGGTATTGCCTCTGCCTGAAACTCAGGTGACCCTTCATTCCTTTGCTGCGCCTTGAGGTCCCGGAAAGGGTTCACTGAGTTTTGGTCTTGGAGCAGAAAGGCATTGAGGTGGCACCCTGGAGAAATGTGCCCCATTCTTGGCTCATGTGTGGTAAGACCACAGGGAATCTTGAATTCAAGTGGTTATTTCATTTATTTATTAAAAATATTTCTTTTTTTTTTATAAGAATTTATTAGAATTTTCAAAATAACAACAACAAAACAATACACAAAAAACAACAACAGAAATAAAAAACAAAAAGACAAAAACCAAAAGAAAAATACACAAAAAACAACAACAGCAAAAAGACAAAAAAAACCAAAAGAAAAATATCAAAAAACAAAATCTATCCTTACATATTAAACTTATAAAATCTTGATGAACTTCCCCCTGCTCTCTCTTCTGCGTTCATTTTAAATATACTATAGTAACTTTGTAACCTCTTTAATACCTTCTTTAACAAACTTTTCTACCTCATAATTAATATCTTCTACTCATAATCTTAACTCAAAATTAAAACATCATAATTTATAATTCTACCTACTTACATCCTACTTCACCTTAACAACTTATTGCTATCACCTATTCTTTCATCTAATTCCCTTTAAATCTCTATTTTTTCTCGTTTCTTTAAATAGTCTTTGAATTTCTTCATATTTATTAAAAATATTTCTATCCTGCCCTTCATCTATACAAATACAGTGGTACCTCAGGTTACAGATGCTTCAAAAACTTTGCTTCAGGATAAGAACAGAAATTGTGCTCTGGCGGCGCAGCGGGAGGCCCCATTAGCTAAAGTGGTGCTTGAGGTTAAGAACAGTTTCAGGTTAAGAACAAATTTAAGTACATAACCAGAGGTACCACTGTAGCAAGAAACAGTACATAAAATAAAACAAACCATATAATAATTACAAAACACAGCATCAGAATAAAGAGAGGCAAGTAAAAACTAGAGCAGCAGAGCAGGTTACACAAGTCCCCATGTGAAGGCCTTAGAGGAACTTGTGGTTCCCTTACACAGAGTCAGGCCACTGTTCCATCTTGTCTGCTCTGACTGGCCGTGGTTCCCTGGGACCCTCAGGCAGACAGAGAGGTCTCTTCCCCATTACCTGAGACCCTCTTAACTATAGCCAGGGATTAGACCTGCAACTTGTTGGATGTAAAGGATGGACTCCACCCTGAGCCATGAGGCCCCTCCCATAAAACCTCGGTCCCCCAATCCAGTGCCCTTTAGCAATGCTTATGCTTGTCTTTGAATTGAACACAGGGACGTCAGAGGAATCCCAAAAAGGTCGACCTGTATTCCACCAGGAGTGTTAATACTATTAGCAGACCTCACAGCTTGGGTAAATTAGATTGAAATAATAACTAAGTTTCTGGAGTTCAGAGGCTTTATTGATGCAGGAACTATTAATAGGATTAGCGGAGCTGTGAGAGATGAAATTTCACATCTTGTCTCAACAAGCTGGGAGAAAACAGCAACAAAATTGCTCAACTTCTAAGGGGTGGAGTTAGCCTATACAGATTTACAAGCAAGTGTGGGCTAAGTTGCTAGACAAACAGTGCCCTCGTGTGGTTTAAAGTAACACATGAATTGTCTTGGAAGTTCATTGAGAAGGAAATGTTATTTGCTTATCTCCAACAAATGCCAGCCATGTTTTGCTGCTGCCTTTTCTGCACGTTTCATTACACACTTGCAGTAGAAGGTTTGTTCTGCACAGTCTGCCACAATTTCAGAGCAGGGGAGTTTGTACCAGTGCTAAAGACAAAGGCAGCAAGTGTCAAATAAAGGCTTTCCCTGTTTTTGCAACACAGCTGCGGGAATTTGCTCACGTTCACACGGAACTGCAGGAAGCCATGAATGAGCTCTCTGAAGAGCACAACACAGCTCTAAGGGAATGGGAGGAGCGGAGGAGCCGCTTGGAGATGGAGCTGAGCAGTGCCCTCAATGAGAAGGTCAGTGGACAGGAAGAGACACCCCCCTTCCACTCCCAGAGGGGTAAGGCCAGGAGGTCTGTTCTCCTCGTCCATATAGTCATCACCATCGTTGATATTCTGCAGTAAATGATGCTTCAGCCTGCTAACAAATACATAATTTCATTAAGCTACAAAATACAGGAATTTTTTTTATAAGCTAATGAAAATGTCTCATCAAATTAAACAACCCTCTAATTCATAAGAAGGCTGAACAACAAAATAAAAAAAATAAAACAGCTAAAACGATGTGCCACCAAAATTAAATCTTGGCCCCAAGAGAAGCCCCTAAACGGCCCCCTGCCCTGATTGCCTCTAGACATCCTGAGTAGCGTGTTTCTCCGGACTGGCAGGTAAGGTGGCCTCTGGCAACTTCAGCAGCAGCTTTTGTAGTTAGGATTATCACCACCATCATTTTTTTATTTGTATGCCGCCTTTCCACAGTTAAAAACAATGCTCAAGGCGGCTTACAACATGCCAAGATTTACATAATTACAAGTCATAAATAAATAAACCACATCAAAAAAATACACAGCCAAGTGGAAAACAATTTCCACATAAATCAAAATCTAAAACTAAAAAACAACAGCAATTTAAACAAAAAACAAAGCAAAACGGAGCCCTCTGTTCAGCAGCAGCGGCGGTGGCAGTCCTTTATAGAGCCCACCAGTCCCCGCCCTGGGCCAGGTGGTGAGTGGCAGGACTGGGGCCCTCAGGCGCTGAGCAGGGGAGTCTTGGCCTTCCCAGGCAGAGTGGAAATAGGCCAGCAAAGTAAGGAGCAGGTTAGATTGGCTCTGGTACCTTCAGCAGTAGCTTTTATAGCCCATAATAGGAATGGCATGAAGCAGTAGGTGTGCCATTTGTACATCCTACAGTGTGCCGAAAAGGGATTTGTAACAACATGAATTGAGTTCCCAGGGCTTCTGGTCAGGGATATTTGCCTTTCAACAGACGCTTCTGTCATGCTTCCTGGGCTCTGAGTATGCTCAAAACATAGTTGCTACGTGTGGCTGCCACTTCCATTGTGCTCTCCCCCGGGAAGAGCTACTTAAGGAGGTTGCGGGATGTGCAGTTACAGGTAGGTAGCCGTAACAAAATAAAAAATTAAAAAAAATCCTTCCAGTAGCACCTTAGAGACCAACTAAGTTTGTTCTTGGTATGAGCTTTCGTGTGCATGCACACTTCTTCAGATACACTGAAACAGAAGTCACCAGACCCTTATATTTCTTGGTGAGGTTGATGGACTTCCATTTCATGCGGCTCAAATGTGGTGCCTTCTATAGTTCCAGTTACAGGTAGGTAGCCGTATTGGTCTGCCATAGTCAAAACAAAATAAAAAAAGGGTATGTGCAGTAATGGTGGTGGCTGTTGAGTTGTTATGCTTCACATATTTCACTCATGAAAGCCTGGCCAGGAGTTTTAACAAGCAGGGAGCCCTTCCCCCTTGACGGAGAGGAGATCATCCCTGGGTTCAGTCTTGGGCAACAGGAGTTTGTGTAGGGTGGGGGGGAGTGAGTTGCAGATAAGTAGTGTGGCTTTTTCCTTGTTTGACACCACACATTCACATGGGTAGATCCCTGGAAAAGCTCACTAGATGGAAAGGAGGAGGCACTGTGTGCTCATTGCCCATGGTCCTGTTATATAGTGAGTCCAGCCAGTAGTGGTATGGTAACATATTTATTCATGGCAGCAAGCAAGTAAAACGACACACAAAACCCCTGCTCTGCTGCTATATATAGGCACTTGGGCTAGCCTACACAACCCAGGTGGAGCTAATTAAAAGCAATCACTCCCTCCCTTAACTAGTTCCTGGCTGCTCTGTTACTATCCTGCGCCTGCAAATTCAATACACAACAGTTCTTTGCCTCCCTGGACCAGAAGAGGTGTGAGCAGATGCATCCACCTCCAGCTGTCAGAGGCTGCTGCTGTTTGGGGGGTGGAGGTTGGACCAGCTGTGTTGACGGTTCTTTTCAACTCTGGTTCCACAATGCCATTCCCCACCTGTGTCTTGTTCTCCAGAGGTGCTTGGAAGAGAAGCTGGAGATTCTGCAGGGAAAGTACTCCTTGCTGGAGGACCAGATGGCGAAGCTGAGGGAGACCACTTCCTTGCCAGAGAAAGGAGAGGTCATGGGTGACATTCTGAAGGTAGGAGCAGGGCCCTGGTGAGACGGATCCCGGTAGAGAAATGTCACTTGTCACACGGGGGGCTGGGGCGGTCAGGTGGCTCGCTCCGAGAGCCAGTGTGGTGTAGTGGTTAAGAGCGGTAGACTCGTTATCTGGGGAACCGGGTTCGCGTCTTCGCTCCTCCACATGCAGCTGCTGGGTGACCTTGGGCTAGTCACACTTCTCTGAAGTCTCTCAGCCCCACTCACCTCACAGAGTGTTTGTTGTGGGGGAGGAAGGGAAAGGAGAATGTTAGCCGCTTTGAGACTCCTTCGGGTAGTGATAAAGCGGGATATCAAAACCAAACTCTTCTTCTTCTTCTCCGTGAAACCCTTGATAACGCAGTGTCACTAACTAGTTGAACTGCATTGTTGTATAAAAAGGAGTGCATATTTCACAGCCCTTCCACATTTGTAAGAAATATTTTTGTGTGGCAGCACCTGCACTTTGGAACTTCCTGCCTGTTGACGTCAGGCAGGCACCTTCACTGTACCCTTTTCAGTGCCTGCTAAAAACAGTTTTGTTTAGACAAGCCTACCCAGATGTTTAGAAAGTTGAAGCAAATGTTAATCTGTTTTTAGTCTATTGTTCTTTTAACTTTCCGAATGTCCCCAAAATCATTGTTGCTAATTTTTCTTGGTGATAATTTTTGTCTTTTTTTTTTTTTGGTAAGCCACTCTGAGGGTGTGTGTTTTTCCGCAACCAAGCAGTGTATACATTTTATGAAATTATAAAAAGGGATGTTCTTGAATAAAATATACATTCATACTCGTCCCATGTCTGCAGAACAGCTATTTTTGTTGAACATGAGGTGGGGTAACTAATGTTGCCCAATGGACTGGATGGAAAAGTGGCCAAACTCAGCTGACGGGCATTTGGTGCCAAATTCAAACTGCCAAATGCCAGCTGTGCAGGACACTTGGGATGGCACTTTGAGTGTCTGGCTTACCATGGTTCCTTGCCGGCTGTGGCTTTACCTGTCTCAGGCCTGGTGGCATATGACATTGAGTGGCAAAGGGGTGTGGCTGGCTGGAAAGGGCCTCACGGACCAGGGATTCCCCACCTCTGAATTAGACTTTAGAGCTTATTTCTTACGATAAGTGTGCCCACGGGAACTATTTGCCAAGGGATTCTGCATCAGCTCTGCTCAAAGCTACAGGCCAGTGACTCATCTATGTTAGGCTCGTGGTTTTAGTCATGAAACTGCATAACGGAAAACCACATCTGGGCAGTTCAAGCCACTCTTTGCAGAGTTAATGCAGGCACTTGTGGCTTTTTATTGTTAATTTTTTTAAAAAAACACAACATTAATAGCTTCTTTGACTTTTTACGTGTTAACATTGGATATATTTATAGAGACACTTCCCTAAAAAAAGAGTGTGACTTGAGGGAACGTCTGCGTTTGTTATTGCTAGCAGTCCTAACTAACCACAGCACTGTTAACTTGGACCATTGTAAAAATATTTGATTCCGTTTCTGTTGTCAATGGGCTATAACTAACTTGAAAAGTCCCTTCAGTTGTAGGAGTTGTGTCTCTGTTTATTCCCACATATTGTTAGGTAGTGTTTTAGTCCACTGTATTTCAGTGCCTGCCTTAGCTCTGGACTTGCCTACTCTTTCCACTCCCTACAGCTTCAGCCTGCGTTATTGGCCGGTACATGTATCTTGTGGACCACCCTGAGATCTTTGGATGAAGGGCAGTATATAAGCCTGCCCCGGCACCTCAAATGCTTTAGTCAGGCTCTGTTGTCTTTAAAAACAAACAACAGCAGCAAAACACCAAAGCCAAACAAACAAATTTAAAACAACCTCCACATTCATTAAAGGTATGAAGTGGGGGAAGTGACCTGTGGCATACACAGTCTGCCAGTTTGGATCCTCTGCCTTGGCTGGCTTCTGCTGGCGTCCCTTGAGTGTGGCGCTGAATGCTGATGAGTACAAATCATGGCCTTCTGTCTGGGCACACCCTCATTCTCACTGAGGAGTGGTATGGTCAGCTCAACTTTATGCGGAAGTTACGTTCCGGGGATAGCACGTAAACCCAACAACCCTTTAAAAGCCATAAAAAGCGCAGGGATACACTTACTGCACACTCCCAAGGTCACCCTGCGCATCTGAATGCTCTCCCAGGGTGAGTGCAATGGCAGGTGGGATTGCTGGCGGTCTCCCCCCCCCCCATCTGATTCCCCCACCTCTTCCACACACACTCCTTTAAAAAAAAATTGGTCAAGCACATAAAGCTGAGATTGTGTAAGTTAAGTGCAGAAGCTGTGAGTCTGTATTTGGGCAGTATTGGAGGGGAAGGAGCAAGGCTCGTTCTGTGTGTTCTCTGGATGCATAACCTTGTTTGCTGTTTCTTGTTCCCACCAGCTTGAAGAACTGAACCAGCAGGTGGCCTACCTGAGTGGCCAACAGACAGAGCTGCAGGCAACAGTCCTCCGCCTCGAAGAGGAGAAGCACCTGCTTGAGGCCAACCTCCAGTCCGAGAGGAGCAGCTTTGACGCAGAGAAGCGCCAGCTCACAGGCCTGCTCACAGAGCTGCAGAACTCCCTCTCTGAGAGCTCTCGAGGCAAGGAGAAGCTGCAGCAGGATTTGCGTGCCCAGGAGGAGAGCCTGGTCGCTCAGGTCAACGCCCTGACAGCTGAGATCGCCAAGCTGATGGGCTTCCTCCACCAGAAGGACCAGGACCTGCTGGTTCTGCAGCAGCAGAAGGGCCAGCTGGCCGAAGATTTGCAGAAGAGCGAGCAGGCCTCCCGGGCAGCCCTTCAGGAGCTGAGCCTCCAGGTGGACCAGCTGACCAGCACAGTGCAGCAGAGCAGCCAGAAGCTGACGCAGGTGGAGGCTGCAGGCCAGGAAGCATACAACAAGGCCGCCCAGGAGAAAGAGCTGGCCCTGAGGCAACTCCAGGAGAAGGAGGTGGAACTGTCTGCCCTGACTGAGCGGCTGCGTGCTCAGAGCGCCTCTGCCGCGGAAGCCCAGAGGGAGAAGGCTGATCTGAGCCACAAGGTCGAAGAGCTGGAGGCCAGAATCTTGGCCCTTACAGCCCAGTGCCAGCAGAGCGAGGCCCAAGCAGGAGCCATGTCGGTGCTGAAAGGCCAGCTTCGTGAGGCACAGCAGAAGCTGGCTGACAAGGAGAAGCTGGCCAAGGAGAACACCCGTCTCCAGGAGCGGCTCCTGATCCTGGAGGAGTCCGTCTGCAACACAGAAGGCATCTTGGAGGATGAGAAGAGGCGGGCGGCCGAGTCCTTGGAGGGCAACCTCCGGCGGATCGCAGAGCTGGAGGAACAGATTCAGGAACTGAGCAAGCACCGGGACCAGGTCCTGCGGGAGATGGGCGAGGAGAAGGCCCAGAGGCAAGCCCTGGAGCGACAAGTGCAGCAGCTGGGGGAAGCCTCCAGGACCAAGGTGGAGATGCTGCAGCACCAGATGGCAGAGCTCTCCTCTGCGGCGGCCAAAGGAGACCCAGGGGAGCTGGGGAGGCTTGAGGAGAAGGTCCAAGCGCTGAGCAGGGAGCAGGAGCAGGCCCACCTGAGGCTGCAGGCTGAGCAGCAGAAGGTGGCAGAACTGGAGGCTCAGGTGAAGCACCTGAACAGCAAGCACCAAGGAGCACTGGATGAGCTCCAGGCGGACGTGGCTCGTGCCACCTTGCAAGTCAAGGAGAAGGAGGGCACAGAGGACAAGCTCCGGGCAGAGATTGCCTCTCTGCAGGAGAAGGTGGCTGTAGCTCGGAAGGAGGCTGCCCAGAGCCTGGCCAAAGGGAAGAAGGAGGGGCACGAAGCAGCCCAGGCACTGGAAGTTGTCACTAGGGAGCTGGCTGAGGAGAAGCGCAAGGTAGCCGAGCTGGAGGCTCAAGTGAGGCTGGCAGGGGATCAGAACCAGAAGGACCTGAGTGCAGCTGAGTCCAGCCTCTCCAGCACCAGGGCAGCCCTGAAGGAGAAGGAGCGCGAGGCGGAGAAACTGTCTGGCCAGCTGAAGTCCCTGAAGGCCAAGCTGGAAGAGGCCTCCCAGCAGCAGAAGCAGGAGCTGGCCCTGCACAAGGAGGAAGCCAAGCGGCTGGCGGGTGAGGAGGAAAGGGCCAGGGCGGAACTGGCCGCTGAGAAAGTCGCCAAGGCAGCCCTGGAGGTGCAGCTGCAGAATGTCACCAATGAGCACCGAGTGGAAGTCTCTGGGCTTCAGGAGGAGGTCACCAGGGCCCAGGAGCTGGTTGGGGAGAAAGAGCGGGAGCTGGAGGAGTTGCGCCTCAAGAACATTTCCCGCAGCGAGGAGCTAAGGGACCTGCAGAAGACAGTCAGCAAGCTGAAGGGGGAACTGGCCTCTGCTGAGGCCCTGAAGGAGAGGGCAGCCAAGATGGAGAGCGAGCTGCAAGGGTTCCTGGAGGCAGCCCGGACCCGGGAGGCCGAGATGGACAGCATCAAGTCGATGATGCACTCCAAGGATGCCTCCCTCAAGAGCCTGGAGGAGGAGAAGCGGCAGCAGGAGCAGGAGTCCACCTCCAGCCGAGAGCTCTACCAGGGGCAGCTGAAAGAGTGTGAGGCTCTCCGCGCGCAGGTGGAGAGGCTGGAGAAGCAGTGCAAGGAGCAGCAGACCACCGTTGCCCGGCTGGAGAAGGTGGCAGCCGCCTCTGAGCGGGAGCAGCAGGTGGAGGCAGAGGCTTTGAAGCGGGAGATGGCACAGCAGAAGGAGAGGGCTGCGGAGCTGGAGCAGCTGCTGGAGGCATCCAAGTCCAGTCAAGAGAAGCTGAAGAGGGAGCTCCATGACAAAGGAAAGGAGCTGGCCCAGAGCAGAGAGGCAGCATCCCGAGTCGAGAAGGAGCTAGTTGTCCTACGTGCCGCAACCCAGGAGAAGAGCAAGTCTGAGGAGAGCTGGAAAGAGCAGCTGTCACGCTGTGCCCAGGAATCAGAGCGCCAGGCCAGCATCATCAGCAGCATGGAGAAGGAGACATCCATCATGCAAAGGCAGCAGCTGGAGAAGGAGGGGGAGATCAAGGACCTGAGGCGGCTGGCCCTGGCTGAGTCTGAGAAGAGCAAGAAGCTGGAGGAGAGGCTGCGGATCCTGCAGTCGGAAATGGCCACCGCTGCTTCCCGGGCAGCTGAGAGGTGCTCAACCATGAAAGCCGAAGCGCAGAGCTCTCAGGAGCAGGCTGAGAAACTTCGAGTGTCGGTGGAGGCCCTTAAGAAGGAGCTGAGCGCTGCCTCCAAGCGGCAGGAGGACCTCTGCAAGGAGCTTAAGTCCTGGCAGGAGAAGGCCTTCCAGAAGGAGCAGCAGCTCTCCGCCCAGCAGCAGGAGTTCTCAGGGGCCCAGGCCCTGATCACAGAGCTGATGCCCATCAAGTGCCTCTACCAGCAGCTGCAGGCAGAGCAGGCCTCGCAGGAGAGCAAGCACCGCGAGAAGCTGGAGCAGATGCAGAGTGCCGCCGGCCTCCTGCAGGCAGAGCTGGCCAGGGCCAAGCTGGAGCTGGCGGAGATGCGGGCGGTGAGGGAGAGGCTCCTGGAGCGAGAGCGGGCCATCCAGCAGCTGCAGGCAGAGAAGGACAGCTATGTGGGGCAGCTGGCCGCCCTCCAGCAGGCCCAGACGCAGCTGGCTGAGGAGAACCGGGGGCTGCAGCGCCTGGAGGCAGAGCTGGCCCAGGCCAAGAAGCAGCACACACGGGAGCTGGAGTTGGCCAGGCTCGACTCGGAGAAGCGGGTGGCCACCATCAAGCGGGTGCTGGAGGACACCCAGAAGGAGCATGAGGAGATCAGGCAGAGGCAGCTGGCGAAGGTAAGGCCCCCGCATGGGATTCGGTTGCTTTTGGGGGGTGGGGGTTGCCCAGGGGCTAGTCCAAGGCAGCTGCATCTCCACGACCCATCCTGCGGTTTCTTTGCCCTCTTGAAGCAGGGTGGAGGGGTTGGGGGCAAAGCTCATCCTCTTTGCGCCCCCCACCCCCACTTCGTCCCTACTCCCTTGCTTCACCCAGGGGCAGCGCTGCCTCTGGAGATCAGGTAGACGGAGTAAACGTTCTGGGATGTGGCCTAGATTTGCCTGCAGGACAGAAAATGATGGTGGCTCTTAATGGTTTTCCATGCTGCTGAGAAATTCTGGTTCCAATTCGCTTAATGAAGGGGACAGCTCTGCAGGGCCACCCTTGAGTGACAGAAGCATCTGTCTCAGGATTGGATGAGGTTGCAAGACACCTGCGGGTGGGGGCGTACCTTGCTGCATTCTGTATAGTGCAGTCCAGATTGAGGGAATGTGCAGAAGCGAGATGCGGCCTGAAAGGCTCAGCAGATCTCATGGCTCATGGGGCATCTTGAGCAATGGGGACCCTCCTCCCATCTCTAGCCCTCTAGAACTTTGGGTTCCACATTAGGCCAGTAGTTTCACTGAAAGTTAAAGCATGCAAGTTAACAAAGGTGGTGCTGCTGTCCAGGAGCCATGTTTGCTTGAGATGCTGGCTATATGTTATCCTTGAATGGGCTCCCTTTTGCTCCTGCATGTACGCAGTGTTCTAGCACTGCCCCTCCAGGTTCCACAAGTCTTCTCCTCTGATTTATATACTGCCCGAGCTCCCGCCCTTGCCACAAGTTGCCCCAGCTGCTTTTTGTGGTGTTTTCACGTCTGCCTTCATTGCTTCCCCCTCCCACCCACCCCCCAATCCTACAGGTGGAGCAGCTAGAGGTATATCAGAAAGAGCGAGCTAGTGCATGCCAGGTAATGCATGCCAGGTGTCAGCTGCTTAAACGGTGACAGTGCATGACGTAGCTGCTGCTGCTGCTGCTGCTTCCCCTCCATCATGGCTGCCATCTCCTGTTGTGAACTGTTTGCAATGGGGGCTTACGGAGGACACGTAATAAGGCCGCCGCCGCCCTCGTTTGGGGGCTGTGTGGGAAAACGGGGCTTCACAATCCCTCTCTAAAACTCTGCACCTTATGCCCAGATGCCTCCTCACACAGGTCAGCAAAACTTTTGTTCTCTTAATTTGACAAAAAAAAAAAAATACTTGGCAGGAGCAGAAAGCACACAAATCCTGTCCTTTGCACCAAAGGCAAGACTGTCCATAGCTATGTGGCAAGCCAAGGCAATGGGCTTGCAAAGGAAGTTGCGCCAGCGGGCAGCAAAGTCAGTGCACTTGGGATTGTTGCTCTCCCAGCAGGTCTCCCAGTAATAAAAGTATGAGGGCTTGCTACACACCCACACAACCCTTTAAAGATCTCCTTGGTGCCTCTTTTTCTGTTAGCACCGCAGTATAGCACCACATGTATCCTCTTGAGCCCTCTCATCCCAACACCTGAGAAGCCTTGGGAGCAGCTTGGGACGTACCAATTACACCCCCTGTAGAATTTCCCGCTTGTCTTTGTAACTCCTGGTGGAGCAACCTGCTGGAAGAGGCCAGTGGCCCATCTAGTCCATCATCCTGTTCCCAGTGTGGCCAAGCAGGTGCCCCAAAGGGAAACCCCCTCACAGGATTTGAGCACAAGAGCAACTCTCCCCTCCTGCAGTTTCCAGCAACTGGTATCCGGAGCATCCAGAGGCAGAGCATAGCCACAAGGGGCTAGTAGCCATGGGCAACCTTTTCTCCTCCATGAATTTATTTGATGTTCGTTCAAAGCTATCTAGGTTGGTGGCCATGACTGCTTCCGGGGGTGGGGGTGGGTGGTGCCTCGCAAGACGAAAATAATTTGTTCCGGGGGTGGGGGGGGTGCCTCGCAAGACAAAAATAATTTGTTCTGCGAGTGTTGTCGTATAGCGAATTTTTCGTCTTGCGAAGCACCAACGGGAGAATAGCGATTTGACGGGGGGGGGGTTCGTCTTGCGAGGCAAGCCCATTGGCAAATTCATCTTGCGAGACAGCCTTCCGCTAGCGAATGCCTTTCGTCTAGCAAGGTATTCGTCTAGCGGGGCACCACTGTATTTAGCTACAGGTGAAACTCGAAAAATTAGAATATCATGGAAAAGTCCATTTATGTAAGCAATTGTTTTCATTAGCTACTGGAGTTTAATATATGAGATAGACTCATGACATGCAAAGCGAGATATGTCAAGCCTTTATTTGTTATAATTGTGATGATTATGGCGCACAGCTGATGAAAACCCCAAAGTTGAGATTGTTAATTTGGGGTTCTCATCAGCTGTACGCCATAATCATCACAATTATAACAAATAAAGGCTTGACATATCTCGCTTTGCATGTCATGAGTCTATCTCATATATTAGTTTCACCTTTTAAGTTGAATTACTGAAAGAAATGAACCTTTCCACGATATTCTAATTTTTCGAGTTTCACCTGTATGTGCTGCACGACGGGGTGAGCTCCTGCTGCTCTGTCCCAGCTCCTGCCAACCTAGCAGTTTAAAAGCACACCAGCGCAAGTCGATAAATAGGTACCGCTGTGGTGTTTCCGTGCGCTCTGGCTTCTGCCACAGTGTCCTGTTGCGCCAGAAGTGGTTTAGTCCTGCTGGCCACATGACCCGGAAAGCTGTCTGTGGACAAACACCGGCTCCCTCGGCCTGGAAGCGAGATGAGAGCCGCAACCCCATAGTCACCTTTGACTGGTCTTAACCATTCAGGGGTTCTTTACCTACCTTTACCTGCATCTGGAGCTCTATCTCCAGTTCTGGGCACCACTTTTTAAGACTGCACTGCACCAAGAGGGGAGTAGCCATATGAAGCCAGAGGTGCCCTATGCCACAGGTACTGCCTTGAGCAACAGAGAGTAGGGCTTGATGGTCTCTGAGGTCCTTTCCCGCTCCACCTGCTGCATCTTTTGGCATTCTGTCTTCCCCATCTTCTTCCTATATTTTCCTCCGGTATAGGAGAGAATCTCTGTGAATGATACTGCTCTCGGGAGGGGAGACCTTGAGCTCCAGACAGAGTGCAGGGTCTGCAACGCAGGGGGAGCCAGCCCTCTAACCTTCAGAGGTAAAGGTAAAGGTAAAGGGACCCCTGACCATCAGGTCCAGTCGTGTCCGACTCTGGGGTTGCGGCACTCATCTCGCTCTATAGGCCAAGGGAGCCAGCGTTTGTCCGCAGACAGCTTCCGGGTCATGTGGCCAGCATGACAAAGCCGCTTCTGGTGAACCAGAGCAGCGCACGGAAACGCCGTTTACCTTCCCGCCGGAGCGGTACCTATTTATCTACTTGCACTTTGACGTGCTTTCGAACTGCTAGGTGGGCAGGAGCTGGGACTGAGCAACAGGAGCTCACCCCATCACGGGGATTCGAACCGCCAACCTTCTGATCAGCAAGCCCTAGACTCTGTGGTTTAACCCACAGCACCACCTGGGTCCCTAATCTTAAGGCTTACCAGGAGCTAAAAGCACCACCATCTCTCTTAGCCATCTGCAAGCATAGTTGCACCTGAAGACAAGTCCACCCCCTCACCCCTGTGTTTTAAAGCCCTTCATTAAGCCCTTCAATGTTTCTGTGGATCCTGATGCTCCCTTACCCCCAAGTGCATGAGAGACAAACAGTTGGCAATGGAGACCCTGCTTTGGGGTTGCTGGGGAGACCTGGAGGCGGAATAATGCGGGGCGGTGTGGCTAATTAACCTCCGGCATCACTTTCATCGCATGTCAGAGCATCTGCTTGCAGCACATCCCAGCTCTTCTGCTTGTAGAGAGCTGCTCTTCCTAGGAAACTGCTAACCCCCATGCACCATTTCTGCTCTGAAGCCCACTGACCCAACCCTGCGACTGGCATGCGGTGTTTGTGCAGCATAGACGTGTCGGTGGAGGGTCAGAGGCTGCTCTGGTGCTCTCTCTGCTGCAGCTTCCAGGAAGCTTTAGCAGGGGCAGAATGTTTAGGACGGGGGCTCCAGTGATACTGATGCTTCCTGGGTGGAAGGGAACCTGTCAGAGGGTATGCCTGGAATGTGGGTATGCCTGGAATGTGCTTCCAGGCATAGAGGACTCTGGCCTGCTGCATGCAGTTCTTTCTGTGTTCCTGTAGTAACTCTCGAGGGTCTGTGGCATTTCACAAAATTCAGACTCTCGTATCATGGTTGCAAAAAGAAGCTTGAAAAATATGTGTAGTTCTGGGGGAAATGCCCTCAGTCTCGGGGAGGCTGAGCAGTGCTTGCATTGAGTTGGGGCCTCACAGCTGCTTTCCTCTTAGCAATCAGAATCGTTATCCAAATATACATTCAGTGACCTATTAGTGTTGCTTTTACCAGGTGCAGAATTTGCCCCCCCTTTCTTTTGCATGGGGCTTGACTTACTAGAGAAGTGTTTGATACTGAAGGCGCCAAGCTAAGTAACACAGACAGCGCCAGATTCTTCCTTCCAACCCCTTAACTGGATAAAGTGGTCAGTCCCGAGATGTCCTAAACTGACTCTCTGATGCCCTGCTCATAGAATCATAGAATTGTAGAGCTGGAGTAGGACCCAAAGGGTCATCTAGTCCCATCTGCTGCAATGCAGGAGTCACAGCTTTTGGTAAAAAGGGGAGACTTCCTTGGCTTCCTGCCAGCCAGTCCTTTTCTAGGCATGGCTGTTCCGGTACAGCCCGTTTAGGAGGGGGACACAGATTGCGGAATGGTTGGCTGTATGCAGTGCCATGGCGTGCAGAGCCTCAAAGAGCCAGGGGGAGTGGCTGAACAGCGCTTTGAGCAGGAGGGGGAGGGGTTAGAATAACTATTATCTCTCTTCTCCCCCCCCCCTTCCTTTCCAGCTGGAGGAGCTGAAGCAGAAGTTCGCTCAGCAGGAGAAGGTCGCTCAAGCCCAGCAGCAGAGAGCCCAGGTGAACTTCTAGGGATGGAGCCTGGAGAGAGTTCTCCTAGTGTAGAGGTTCCCAAGCTTTTGGGGGGCACTGTCCCACTGGCTTCACAGATTCATCCCCAGATCCCCACCCTACCCAATAAAAAACATTCAGAATAGTGGTTTGCATGACCCACTAGTCCAATCCCCTGCAATCAAGGGCGAGGGAAATCAAGGAAGATAATAACAAGAAATGTGAAACAGTAACAATTGTGTTTTTATTCAAAATCCAATTAAAGCTATTTAGTTTTCAGCGATGCCAGCTTTTCAAAGACAAGGGATGGAAAGGACCCTTGTAAGTCTACTGAGCAACCTTAGTTGGTGCAAGAGTCTAGGGCAAGAAAGAGAACAATTCCCCTCTCTGGCACTGTAAGGGAATATCTGGGTCTTTCCTCAGCAGGTGCATGAAGAAGAGCTCCAGGCAGAGATTAAGCACCGGAATGAGAAGATCTTGGATCTCCAGTCTCAGCTGGCCCAGAAGGAACAAGCTGCTGAGCATTACAAGGCACAGGTAGAAAAAGCTGGCTCCCTCTGGGGCAGAAGCATGGGGTGGGAGGGTAGAGAACCATCACCCTGGCTTCTACCCTGTATTGAACAGTCAGTCACAATTAAGGCAGGTACTAAGAAAAGAAGTTCTGCCATTATAGGCCCCAAAATTCCATAGCTTACAAAAATGGCACCCGTTGAGCTAACAGACTGGCATATAAGAACTGCATGGTGAGGTTTGCAAATGTGGGTGTGTGGAGGGTAAGTACACATTGTGACGTTGCACAACAACATGGCTGAGCAAGGGTCTCTTAAGGAAGCACAAGCCTTGGCTTCCGATGTCCCGGCTTTGCGGGAAATTGCCTCAAGTCTGGCCTTAAACCGGCAGGTGTTGTGCTTGACGGTTTGCCTCTCTTTTCTCGCCCCTCAGATGGAGAAGGCCAAGACACACTACGACGCAAAGAAGCAACAAAACCAGGAGCTGCTCGAGAGGCTGGGAGTCCTGGAGGAGGTGGAGAGGGAGAACGCGGAGCTGAAGGCCAAATCGGAGCGCCTTGTGAAGGAGCAGCAGGATTTGGTGAGGCAGATGCAGGAGGCCCAGCTCACCTCCAAGAACCTCTGCAGCCTAGAGGCACAGGTAGGGCCGAGGGGCGGGGGCTGAGGAGGCAGGGTGCGTGCGCACGGCAGGGCCCAGTCCTTTTTCGTTCCAGGCCCTGCCCACCCATCTGTGCATTTCCTCTTGCAAGAAGGATCTGCGGGGTCCCTAAGTGCAGGAGGCACTCCTGGTCAGGTTAGATTCCCAGCTAATTTAGTTTTTTGGCAAAGATCAGGAGGGCTGTGGCTCAGTGGGAGAGCATCTGCTTTGCATGCAGAAAGTCCAGGGGCATTTGTAGGTGGTGGAAAAGGCCCTCCACCTGAGACTCCAAAGAGCCAGATGAGATCCTGTGGGGGGTCCTTGGAGGCCTGCTAGTCCAACCCCCTGTTCACCGTAAGGAACCCAGGGCTAGAGCATCCCCAGCACATGCATGACAAGCTAGCCTCTATGTGAGGGAGAGGCCCCACCAGCCCTCTGCGTAATCCTCACAAGGGCTTTTCTCCCAAGTTTTCCTCTGGAATCTGCCCTCCTGAAACTGAAATCCCTGAAAACCTCGTCTGGGGCAGCAGAGAGCGACTCTTGGCCTTTAGAGCAGACAATGCTGGACCAGAGGGACCCGGCCTGACTTGGTCTAAGGCAGCTTCCTGTGCACACGAGAGTGGGTGGCGCTCTGCAGGTGCCGAGAGGAAGCAGGGAAGGGGACACCAGCCCCAAACGCCAAGCTGTGCATGGAGGGGAACGCTTGGGCATGCCAGATGCCACCGGTGGAATCCTCGGTGCCTGTGGCTGAGAATTAAGTTCTTGTCTCCAGGAGAGCCCTTGCAAGTCACAGCAGGCAGGACTGGGGGAATCGAGGGTCTGCTCTGATGCAGTTTCTGCCTCCTTGTATGGTTAGTGCCTTTGTAATTAGGCAAATAACATGGTTAAATGGCTCGTGGTAGGTTTTCAGGACCTGCTTAGTGTTGTCTTGAAGTGGGTGGGAAGGGCTGGTGCAAAGCTGAGTAGGGCAGTGGCGTGAATGTGTGACCTGCACCAACAATCTCTATACTTTCTGTGCTAAGAAGTGTTGCTCAAGCAGCCCCCCCCCCTTGAACTGAGAAGCCATTGTCCGCCATACTGGCAAAAAACCAGCCATGTGAGCTAGCCACTTCTGACAGACCACCTCTCCCCCATAATAACAAGGCCACATTGTGTGAATACTTCCCCCTTTGTAGCGTAGTCTTCCTGGCTAAGATGCAAAGCTTTAATAACTTGGAACCATCCTTTCAAACTTGGTGCTACTTAATCTTGGACTTGCCCTAGAACTGAAGTTGAAAAATCTTCTGCCGTATGCACAGAGCAGCAGACAAAGCGCATCCTGCATATATCATCAAGGAAACGGAATATTCTGTGTGTTGTGTATCTTAGCCTGTTTTCTGTACCCCAGGGATGGGGAACATGTGGCCCTTGCAGGTGTTGCTGGCTCCAACTCCCTCCTGCTCTAACCAGGAAGCCAAAGGCCCAGGGGTGAATCGTGCTGGAGTCCAGCAACCTCTGGAAAGCCATGGGTTCACATGCTTAGTATATATAGCAACATATTTACCTGCAACTGAAGTGAGGTGGACTTGGCCCAGTTCTTACGTAGATGCATGCAAAGAAACATTTAATTAGCCATTTTGGTTCTAGTGGGTCTCTTGACTTCCTTGGTGCGTGGCTTGCTCGTGGCACCCTGCCCCTTACCGTTAACCAACCCAAACGCAGGTGGAGTTTGCAGATCGCCAGCTGCGAGAGCAGGGCAAGTTCCAGCTGGCCACAGATTCATTAAAAAGCCGCATCACCTTCCAGGAAAGCCCAGCCGACGTCAGCACAGACAGCCTGGACATGAGCACCAGCGATGAAGCACAGCCGCTCAACTCCACCAGGTACTGGCCCTCAGCTTAGAAGGCAAGCAGGCGGCTGCAGCAGAGCAGCTCAGCTTCCGTGCCAGCTTTCTTTCCTCCTCCTCCTCCTCCTCCTCCTCCTCCTCCTCCTCCTCCTCCTTAGCTCTTTGATCGGCCACAGAGCAGAGGCTTCCCACCTTTGGAGCTCTAGGACCAAATGCATGTTTCCCCAAGGGTGGCCACTCGCAGGGTCCTTCATTTGGCAGGCCTGACAGTGAAGCAACTTTGGAGACATGGGACATCATCATCATCATCATTAATTTATTTATTTTATACACCACCCAACTGACTGGGTTGCCCCAGCCACTTAGGGCTGCTTCCAACACATTAAGACATCAAACACAGTAGTAAAACATCAGACATTAAAAATTTCTAAAAGTCAGATAGTTATTTATTCCCCTGACATCTGATGAAGGGAGGGCATTCCACAGGGCAGGTGCCACTACCTAGAAGGCCCTCTGCCTGGTTCCCCATAACTTCACTTCTTGTAGTGAAGGAACTGCCAGAAGGCCCTCGGAGCTACACCTCAGTGTCCAGGCTGAACGATGGGGGTGGAGACGCTCCTTCAGGTCTACTGGGCTGAGGCCATTTAGGGCTTTAAAAGTCAGCACCAACACTTTGAATTGTATTGTGAAGACTTCTCAGCTTCCTTGTTCCTGGGAATGTGAAGAGAGGGTTCTGTGGTTGTGGCCTCCCTGCCAGTTTCATGATCCCCTCCCCTCCCCCCAATCTCTCTTCACAGCAGGAGGTCTCGCCGTTCCATCTCTGAATCTGGGACAGCAGAGCCGTCCAAGGCTTCCCACCGGCTGCCTCGGAAGGTGGAGTCTCTGGAGAGCCTCTATTTCACGCCCATCCCCACCCGCACGCGGTCCAAACTGGAGAACAGCGTTAACTCCACGGGCGATGTTTCCTTTGAGTCGGGGCGGAAAACGCTCTCTGGCCGCCGGCGTACCACACAGGTCATCAACATCACCATGATCAAAGTAATGTGGGGGCCACCTAGGGATGGGAGCCAAGGTGTGGTGATGGTGGCAGTGGAGATAGGTGGCATCCAGGGCTGCTCAGATGTGCATCCTCCATAGCCAGGTCCGTCATACACTTTTAGCAGCCTGCTTCCCTGGGTGTGGGGACTAGCAGGCGACCCCTGCTGTAAGGGGTGGATGAAGAGTTTTTTGATTGTTGGAAACGCTTCAAACCAACTTTAGCACACCTTGGAGCCCGGCACGCTTCCCCCGCGGGCAACAAAAATAATCAAGGGTTTGGAGCAACTCTCGAGTGAAGAAAGAATGCAGCATTTGGTGCTTGTTAGTTTACAGAAAAGCCAAGTAAGGGATAGGGGAAGGCAGAGCAGAGGCGTCTAATATTCTGTCTGGTGAGTTGGAGGTGGAGGGGAGCAGCTTAGCGGGTGCAGGCAGAGTTGAGCAGTATCAGCAGCTCTTCTTGGTACTCGCCCTCCTCACCCTCCTCCTCCTTGTGCTTCTACACAGAAACACGCTGAGCCGGAAACTCCCCAGAGTGCTGACGCCTCTTTCTTCAGCATCCAGTCCGCTGAGTCTCAGAGCAGCACCTCCAGCCAAGAGCCGGTCAAGACCCGCCTGCGTTCCGCATCCTCTTCCTCCACCCGCTCCCTCGCCAGCCTCCCCTCTCAGGAATCCCTCACCAGGCTGGGCACCTCTTCCCCCAACAACACGGCGTTGATGAGCCTGCCCGGCTATCGGCCTGCCACCCGCAGCTCCATGAGACGTTCCCAGGCCGGAGGGGCCAGTTCTGGTGAGTGCTGGGGGTTGCGGCAGCAGCACCTGGGGCAGCCTTCACCTTGGTGGCGCCCTCTGGACAACGTCCTGGACTACAACTCCTGACAGCCCCCAGCCAAGCACGGCTGGATGATGCTGGGGCCAATGGGAGTCGTAGTCCAATGCCTCTGAAGGAGCAGAAGGAGCTCAGCAAAGGCTGTTCTAGAGCTTCACCTTCTGTGCAGAACGCCAGTCAGCAGAGTACAGCGATTGCTCTGGTGAATCTCAAGAGAAGTCCAGTGAGCTCAGTGATCTACACAGAACCAGAGAGTATGTTTGAAGGGACCCCAAGGGTCTTCTAGTGTGGTGTAGTGGTTAAGAGCGGTAGACTCGTAATCTGGTGGAACCGGGTTCGCGTCTCCGCTCCTCCACATGCAGCTGCTGGGTGACCTTGGGCTAGTCACACTTCTCTGAAGTCTCTCAGCCCCACTCACCTCACAGAGTGTTTGTTGGGGAGGAAGGGAAAGGAGAATGTTAGCCGCTTTGAGACTCCTTCAGGTAGTGATAAAGCGGGGTATCAAATCCAAACTCCTCTTCTTCTTCTAGTCCACCCCCTGCACAGCAGGAATCACAGCTAGAGAGTCCGTGACTGGGGCCCCTCCCACCTCTGTTTATGAGCCTCCAACAAGGAGAGCCCACCACCTTCCAAGGGGGTCTGTTCCATGGACAGACAACTCTTGCCCTCAGAATTATTATTATTATTATTATTATTATTATTTATTACTTATACCCCGCCCATCTGGCTGAGTCTCCCCAGCCACTCTGCGCGGCTTCCAACAGGAGATTAAAAATACATTAAAACATCAGTCATTAAAAGAAAACTTTTCCTGCTGGCTACATGTATTCTCCCTGCCCACCATCATTAGTCCACCATACCTGACAGTCAGTGGCAGGCTAGTAGTAGTAGCAGCAGCAGCAGCAGTTTTGTTATTTATACCCATCTACTCTGGGCAGCTTCCAACACATATAAAAACATAGTAAAACGTAAAAGATTTTAAAAGATATCCAGGTGTGTGTCAGGAGAGCCGTGTGTGTGTGTGAGAGAGAAGGGGGGGATGACCTGTCCCCTTGGGCATTCCTTGACTTTCCCTTGCTGCTTTGCTCCTTGGTGTGAGTCTTCCAGAGTGAGACTTCCTCCCCCAGAGCGTGTTGGCAGACTGCCTGCTCTCTGACTTTTTGTGGCCAGTAATGGCATGAATGTGAAGGTAAGCACTGCTTGGCTCCTCCCTTCTAAAGAGCATCTCGTAGACAGACCTCCCAAGGTGGGACACGGGAGAGCCAGGGTGGATAAAAGGAGGGGCTTCTTAATCTGTGGAACTCACATCTGCAGGAGGCAGTGAGAGCTACCAACTTGAATGACTTTAAAATAAGACTGGACACATTCGCAGAGGAGAAGGGCTCCTAGCCCACAGCGGCCCTGCTCTGCCTCCACAATTAGGGGAAGCAAGGCTCCCGAATGCCAGTTGCCTGTACCAGCAGGGTTCTTCCGAATGTTCTTGTGCAGTTGGGAAAGGGTGGCTCAATTAGCTGTGCATGGGGTGCTTCTGTTTTGGTGGGGGAAGAGGAATCTCTTTGCAACCTCCTTCCTCGATTGGGATCACTGTTGTCCATTATCTTGCGGAGAGCCACTTGGGGCGCCTCCCTTCTGTGTGGCTGGCGGTGCAGCCTAGGAAGTGAGCAGCCGACACCCTCCCCTGTCGCTCTCTCCCCCCCCCCCCATCTCAGGGCGCAGCAGCTTCTACATGGGCAGCTGCCAGGAGGAGCCGGAAGTGCTTGACGACTGGACCCGCATTGCTGAGCTCCAGCAGCGCAACAGGATCTGCCCACCTCACCTGAAGACCTGCTACCCCTTGGAGTCTCGGGTGAGTGTCGCCAAAGGGCCAGCTAGTCCTGACTCCCACGGCAGCTAGCAATGTGTTTTCAAGTTCAGGGAAGGCAGAGGCAGAGGATGCGATGTCTGTGCCTGCTGCTGATTTAGTCAGCGCCTGGAAGATTCTGTGAACGGAAAATTGGTTTCTGCAATGGAGATCAAGTTAGTGGGTTGGATTCCCCCCCCCCAAAAAAAACATGGCTCTTTGAAGGCTAGTGCATATGTATGTGAATATATGGGGAAGTGGGGAGGGGTTTGGGAAGAGAGTAAAAGGGGTGCATAGACAGGATTGGTAAGCAGAGCAGCAGGGGTGCCAGTCCCTGGTATGTGTGTTTGTGCATGTAAATCTTGCTCAGTCCTAGTCAATAGACACCTGGGGAGCTTCCTCCCCTGTGCGTTTTGGGGCCTGTTCCACTTTTGCAGTGGGCTCAGTCTGGTGTGCGTGTGCACACAGAGCCTTCATCTGATGACCGCACTGCTCCTCTTCCCCACCTGCCAGCCATCCCTGTCACTGGCCACCATCACAGACGAGGATATGAAGACGGGGGACCCCAGAGAGACCCTCCGGCGTGCCAGCATGCTGCCCTCCCAGGTTTCCGAGGGCCCTGCCACCCGCCGCAGCACCCTGAGCTCTGCAGCGGCCGCGGGGGGCATAGCCACTCGGCAGCAGAGGAAGCGCATTTCAGATGAATCCCACCAGGCTGCAGGGACCCCTGAGGTGAGCGGCAGTGGCTCTGCAGCACGTTCAGCTGGTCTGAACCCCTTTCAAGCTGGGCGGGGTGGGGGTATGGGGGAGAGTTATTATGGGATTATTGGGTAGGCCCAGGGTGTAATGGGGCAAGTTTACCTGTGTCTTCTAGGGCAGGGCTGGTGGGGATCCCTCTGGGATTGCAGCTCCCATCATCCCTGAGAGTTGGGTGTGGCTGGCTGTGGTCTCTGGGAGTTGCAGTCCAGCGACATCTCCTGCTCCCCCATTTCTCAGCTGCCCACCTTGGCGGGGAGGTGAAAGGCACCGTTGTCTTTTGCTCAGTAGCATCAGGCCCCAACTAATCTCTCCTCCACACACCCCTTTTCTCTGTTCAGTCCAAGAAATCTGCCAGCTGCTTCCCACGACCCCAGACTCCCAAACTGCGGAGCGAGGAGCACAAGCACAGCACCCATGCAGGAAGCAAGAAGGACAAAGCCCAGGCAGCCAACAAGCAGGTAAGGAAACCTCGGAGCGTCTTGCTCTTCCATCGGGCTGGCAGAGCAGGGCACAGGGAGCCTCTGAGGCTGCAGCATTGCTGAAGAGACCACCCCTACTCAGGCAGGGAAGTTTTTAAACAAAGGTTGGATGACCACCTGTCAGGGATTCTTTAGCTATGATTCCTGCGTTGCAGGAGCTTGGGGTCCCTTCCAGCTTTACAGTGTGGTGTAGTGGTTAAGAGTGGCATACTCGTAATCTGGTGAACCGGGTTCGTGTCTCCACTCCTCCACATGCAGCTGCTGGGTGACCTTGGGCTAGTCACACTTCTCTGAAGTCTCTCAGCCCCACTCACCTCACAGAGTGTTTGTTGTGGGGGAGGAAGGGAAAGGAGAATGTTAGCCGCTTTGAGACTCCTTCGGGTAGTGATAAGGCAGGATATCAAATCCAAACTCTTCTTCTCGTCTATGGTTCTACAAAGTAGGATCTCTCCTTTCTGCCTATCTATACACAAACACCAGACTACCACATACACAAACTCAATCTCTCCCTAACTTCAGACATGGGCCTGGTGCTTCTCTAAAGTGATTTTAATAACCGGGGGTGGAGGGGGGGTGGAGGAGGGGGTATGCCAAGGAATGCTAACTCTTCTCTTGAGTTCCCTTGCCGTGGGGATGAGAGAGCACAGAAGAGCTGCTGAGGTCTCCTGGTTCTCCTGACTCCTTCTTCTTTCCCTGCAGCCCAACAGGCGCCAGTCGATGGCCTTCAGCATTCTGAACACTCCGAAGAAGCTGGGCAACAGCCTCCTGCGCCGGGGGCCCAACCGCAAAGTGACTCCCAAAAGTTCCCCCCGGAGCAGCAGCCGGAGATCCCCGAGGGCAGCATCATCACCTAAGGGCAAGGTAGGAGGAAGAAGGGGCCTCCCCTTGAGAGTCCCCACGAGTCTCTCGCTCCCAGCATCCCCTTGGAGCAAGCATGGGAGGGAGGGAGATTTTGCCTGGAATGTAAGTCTGCATTTTAGTGTATTTAGATATATAGTCTGGTGGAGCTAATAGAGATGAGGGCTGGAAAAAGCCATGAGTCTGGGACTCCTTGGAGCACAGAAGGCGGTTTGCCAGCAAAAGAACACCAGAAGAGGCTGCTGGATCAGGCCAATGGCCCATCTAGTCCACCATCCTCTTCTCACAGGCTGACCAGATGCTTGTGGGAGTCGAGCAAGGGCTGGGTCCGTTGCTCAGTCGTAGGGTTGGGCACCCCCATGTACCAGGCCTGACTCCCCATCCTTTTGCTCCTTCAGGTCTCATGGGCGGCCAGAGCAGGCCAGCCTCCCCTTGTGCAGTGCAAGCAGGCCTGTATGGAACTTCCTGGCTGGGTCACACCAGGGGCAGCACAGGCCTTCCTTTGGGCTGCCCTCCCCTCCCCTCCCACTGGTGGTGTGTGGTTTCTGGGTTTTGCAGCACCTCTTCTGGGTGTGGGACTCTGCCCTTTCCCAGAGGACCGGCTTCACCTGCCGTCTTCTTCCTGATCTGCTGCCTTGCAGAAGAGTGACGAGAGCCGCTCGTCGTTCTCATCAGACTGCAGAGTTTAGCTTGGGGTTATCAAATCTGAGGGGCGGGGTGAGGGAACGAAGCCGCAGCGCTCCCATCTTTTTTGTCCTTCTCTCTGGGCTTCCGATTAAGAGGTGTGGCAAAGCAAGGCAGCTTCCTCAGGCAGCGGACTTTGGTGCGCTTGAAGGTGGCACGCTGGTAGGAGGATCGTTCCCATGGGGCACAAGCATGGCTTGAACCAGCAGGAGAGCAGTGGAGATGCACGAGAGCTGTGGTGGCCACAGCTGCCCTTCATTCGGTGGGGCTTGCACAGGAGAACACCCCAGAGGATTGTAGAAACGGTGGGGTGGGGTGGGGGGTTCCCAGTTAGATCCTTCTGCCTTTTGAGCTTCTAAAATCCCAGCAGGAACCATTGAGCCCACCCAACTCCTGTCTTCCTTTTCCCTTCCTGCAGGCGAACTCCAGGTCCACGAGGAACACCAAGTTCTAACGCCATTTTTCCTGGCCGAAAACTCCCCCGCCTTCAAGGGCATCTCCCCAGAAGGAAGGGAGTCAGGTGCCAAGGCCTCCCAGTCTCTGCTACCAGCTGAGCCGCCAGCAGCCTTCCTCCCCCTCCTCATATTCCCTCCCAGCTCTGACGTGGCCTGAGACCCCAGCCTTCTGGTCAGGATGCCAACTGGTGCATGGACTCTTCCCCCACCCCGTTTTCCACGTGATGGTGGGTGGTGAGCCTCCTTGGCTGAGAGTATGGGGGGGGGGACTTTCCCCTCCGTGGTGATGACAGCAGTGTGTGTGCGTCGAGGGGGGTGGGACAGTCTCCAAACCATTCCAGGGTCTGGCTCTTAAGCCACTGTTCCAGGAATCGGGAGTGCTTGGCAAAGGAGGACTAGGCTGGCAGTATTTTACGCTCCCAGGGAGGCAGTGTCATAATGTTTACCACCTTTGCCAATGCAACACCCCCTCCTTAAGCACTCAGAGTGGCACCTCCTATTGAGATGCTAGGTCCCCCTCTCCTGTCCCTCGATGAACGCTCCCCCCCTTTCACACTGAGTAAGGAAGGACTCTTTGCTTCCCTCATTGGCGCAGTGAACTGCCCAAGGCACCAAAGTCGGAGATGTTTTCCCCACCCGGCTCTCCTTTCCGCTCCTTTCCCAGCCTCCTTGGTTCTTTAAAAAAAACAAAAAACCAGTTGTAAAGCAAGGGCCAACAGACTAAAGAATTGAGGCGGGAAGCTTCTGTCAAACATTGAGGACTAGTCGCTTACTCATTACCAGAAGCAGTGGGGGGAAACACATTTCTCTCCTGTGGAAAACTTTGCCCTGGTCGTCATAGAGTCATGTGCCTGCTTCCTGGTGATGTGAGCCACTATTTGGGAGCTGGGGTGGCTTTTGTGCAAGAGGGGTTTTAAAAAATAATAATCCCTTGATCCTGGCAACTGGAGGGATCGTTCCCGGGAGGAGGTGGGAGCACCAGCTGTCTGAAGGGACCCTCGCTGGTGGCTGGGCAGCAGGAGGAGGAGGAGGAGAGAGCTCCATTATGTACAGGCTGTGCATTCTCACCCTCCCCTTATTCCGCAGGCTTTACTTAGCTGTGTTGCTTTGTATTGTACTCTGTAGGCACTGGCATGGAGTGGGGCAGGGGGGAGGCCTCGCTGCAGTGTCCCTCCCAAAAAAGGGGGCGGAGGGATGCGTGGCTGTGCAGGGGCAGCAGTGGGGCCGGTGCCCACGCATGGATCTTGGGGGACACAATCCGGCCGGACCTTTTCCTGCAGGTGCTCCATCAGAGTTCAAAGGCCCCTGCTTTGGTTCCCTTCCATGGGCAAGCGTCCCACAGTGGGGCTTGGATCTCCCTGGTGAGCTGTTTCCTGGACTGGGGGGAGGGACACTGCCTGAGGGTGCCCCCACCGCCACCACTCGCAGCTCTCTAATACTCGCCTTTGTAGAGAACTTAGCAATCAAATGTGTCATTTTAAATAATGTTTCTACTTGTAAATAAATGGTATTTTTCTCCCAAAAAATAGTGGCTTGGCGATGTTTTCTCCTGCTTTGAGTGTAGCGCAGGAAGGGCACAGCCCAGAAAGCGGCTTTCGGTCTAAGATCAGGGTGTTAGGGCTGAGAGGTACAAGGAGATGCCTCTGAGCTTTTTGGACAAAGAAGAAGAAGATGAAGAGTTTGGATTTGATATCCCGCTTTATCACTACCCGAAGGAGGTCTCAAAGCGGCTAACATTCTCCTTTCCCCTTCCTCCCCCACAACAAACACTCTGTGAGGTGAGTGGGGCTGAGAGACTTCAGAGAAGTGTGACTAGCCCAAGGTCACCCAGCAGCTGCATGTGGAGGAGCGGAGACGCGAACCCGGGTCACCAGATTACGAGTCTGCCACTCTTAACTACTACACCACATTGGTGGAAAGTGCAATTTCTCTCAACGCTTTTGAGTTTCCAGAAAGATCCATCCCCCAAACCCTTTAAAGATGGCTTTTATTGAAAACTGAGCAGGTCCTGTTCCAAACCTACCCACACCTGAGGAAGAACAGCCCCTTCCTTGTGGGGCATTAAAATAGCGCTGCCTCCCCCCGGAAAGTGCTGTCCAGGCAGCCAGAGGAGCAGCCCTGGCCATTCACTGGGGACAGGCAGCAGCCACACCGGGGGGAAGATACTTGGAGCATGGTGGATAATGGCATGGACTGATTTTCAACTGAGTAACAAGGTGTGCTGAGAAGGACTGCAGTTGGTGGCGGCTGTATAGTGAGGGCAGTGGAATTCTGTGTGTGCCAGTCAGCTTTAGGTACATTTTGAAATAGAATTGTAGAGTTGGAAGGGACCCAAAGGGCCACCTAGCCCAACTTCCTGTAATGTTCTCAATCACTGCCTGGCGGTCAAAAATAGTAGGATGCAAAAGGCCCCCAAAGGGTGAGGCTCCTATTGCTTTCCTAGGCGGCTTTTGTTGGCCCCCGGAGGGACATGGGAGGATGGATTCCTGGCTTGATCCCTCAGGACTCTAAATGTTTTTATCAAGAGAAAAGACGCACCTAGTTTTTAGAGGAGGAAAGGGGGAAAGCCCTGGTTTTTTGAGGATCAGCTCAAATTTGTGCAGCTTTTTTTGCAAAGGGAAAAGCCCTGGTTTTTTGAGGATCAGCTCAGATTTGTGCAGCTTTTTTTGCAAAGGGGGGAAAGCAAAGCTTTTTTGCAAAGGGGGGAAGCAAAGCTTTTGCAAAGGGGGAAAAGCAAGAGGAAAAGCCCCATTTTTATGGGGTTCAACTCACATTTCTGCAGATTCTTAAGGAGCCCTTTCTACAGTTTGCAGAAAGATAATCTAATCAGCCAGTTACATGTGGCTGGGGAAACAAACAGCCTCCCTCTGCAGGCACATTCAACAATGGAGGCCTGGGCAAGGGGGCGGGGCCCAGAGGGAGCCGGGAGTCTTATCTCTCTCCCGATCTCTTGCTGATCAGCTGTTGACCGGGGTCCTTTCAACACCCCCTTTTCTCTCTTTCTTTTAAAAAAAGCAGGATCTGCTTTTGGCCCCTGGGCAATTCGGCTCCAGGGACCACCATTCGCTCCATAAGACGCACAGACATTTCCCCTTACTTTTTGGGAGGAAAAAAGTGTGTCTTATGGAGCGAAAAATACGGTACACATGTTTTTATCAAGAGAAAGTACACCTTGTCTCTCCAGACTAGTAGACCCACCCACTGACAAGGTCACTTCTCAAGGTTAAGTTTCTGTTAATTCACCCTTCTCCCTTGCTCCTCTGAGGCACTCCTTCGTAGAAGGCACAGCCAGACCTAATGGCAGAAGGAAAGCGCAGATGTGGGTCATCAGGTGGTTGACCTAACCATTTTCAGGCAGCTCCATGCGAGTGTTCAAAAAGCACATGAGCCAGGATGGGACTCTGCAAGGCCCTACAGCACAGTCCCGTCCCCCCGCAAGAACAGAGCTGCCTCTGCCTCCCCGCCACCTGGGGCCTGCCTGAACCCTGACAGTGGGACAGAGCCCTCTGCCACCCCGCCCCACGCAAGTGGCCCAGGAGGATTTTGTTGCCGAGAACCAAGGGGGTTGCATTCTCTCCATTCCTTGCCTCATCCAGGTTCTCCAGCAGGGTAGCCAGGGCAGTTCCCACCCTGAAGTCAGGATGAAATAGACTCAGGTCTTCACAAACACCTGAGACAGGTACACCAACCACCACCTGATTGTCTTGTGGTCCAAAGGCAGGACCACCTTTCCAGGGAAGGCGCTGCCCAACTTCGCAAGCTGCCCAGTTTTGCAGGAGCAAGACCTCAGAGGAGGATCTTGGTGCAAGGGAGAACATGGGTCTCCCTTGTCCCCAACTCTTACATCTTTCTAAGACCAAACTGGCCCTGGGCGATGGGCCCGGCCCCCAAACTGGAAGCCAACGAGAACAGCATGTCACATATGAATTAAGCCCGTGCACAAAGAGGACCTTGGCTCAGTGACAGAGCACATCCTCCACCAGGGGAAGGAGCTTGGGATGCGAATCTATTTAAAAGCGTTATATTTCAGGCTCCTCCTGGGAGTGGAGGCAAGACGACAAAGGCAGCAGGAAAAACCAGCGGAAGCCGTCCACTTGTTCAAGCTAGAACATAAAGAGGATACCTTTAGCTTTTATTTAACACAGTTCTACATACTGCTTGGAGCTGTATGGGTGAGGTTTAAAATCCTCCAGGAAGGAATGGCATTTTGCTACCTTTCCCATGCCCTCGATGTCCCATTCGTTATCCTGCTGTTCCACACCGCTGACCTCCTGCCTCTTGTGTCCCTGCGGAACCATGAAATACAGAAAGAGGGTTGGTTTTCAGAGCAGCTACTATATGTAGCAGGACGCGGATGGCGCTGTGGTCTGAACCACTGAGCCTAGGGCTTGCCAATGAGGACGGCGGTTCGAATCCCCACGACGGGGTGAGCTCCCGTTGCTCGGTCCCAGCTCCTGCCCACCTAGCAGTTTGAAAGCACGTCAAAGTGCAAGTAGATAAATAGGTACCGCTCTGGCGGGAAGGTAAACGGTGTTTCCGTGCACTGCTCTGGTTTCGCCAGAAGCGGCTTAGTCATGCTGGCCACATGACCCGGAAGCTGTCTGTGGACAAACGCTGGCTCCCTTGGCCTATAGAGCGAGATGAGCTCTGCAACCCCAGAGTTGTCTGCGACTGGACCTAGCAGTCAGAGTTACCTTTCCCTTTACTATATGTAGCACAAGATGCCACAGGCCTGAGCCCACCACGTCAGATGTAGGGAGGAGGCAATTTCTCCTGTCCCTACAAAGCAAGCTTTTGCCCAACATGTGGCTAATGGGAGTTGTAGTTCAAAACATCTAGAGGGCACCAGGTTGGTGAAGCCTGGCTATTATACCGCTGTACAGTGGTATCTTGGTTCTCGGACTTAATCGCTCCGGGAGTCCGTTCGACTCTTGAAACAGTTCAAGAAGCAAGGCGCCACTTCCGATTGGCTGCAGGAGCTTCCTGCACTCAATCGGAAGCTGTGTCGGATGTTCGGCTTCTGAAAAATGTTCGCAAACCAGAACACTCATTCCCGAGTTTGCGGCATTCGGGAGCCAAGCTGTTTGGGAACCAAGGTACCACTGTATACATAAAGGAAGAAAAATACCGGTAGGTTGGAGGGGCTTAAATGACCCTTTGGGAGCCTTCCAACACTACAATTCATTCTCTCTCTCTCTCTCTCTCTCACACACACACACGTATGCAGCCATGCATGCATGCAAACCACTTTGTGGGTATTTTTTTAACAAGTGGTGTATCTTTTTGGCTGGAAATAATGAGGCCACAATGTCAGGCTGTAGGCCTGTTTCAGTACAATGCAGAGCATCAGAGGAGTGCAAGGTCAACTCATTGCTGGTGTAACTGGATCATATCTTGTCGGAGAAAGTCCTGCTACTCCACCTGGGACTGCCAACAGTTGCAGCTGCTTCTCTCTCGGAATCGCCCACAAACGGGCACAAAGGTGGGGCCTTGCCGTTTTGCATTTAGAATCGTAGAGCGGGAAGGGACTGCCAGGGGCCAACTTGTCCTAGCCCCAGCAATGCAGGAATCGCAGCTAAAGTATCCCTGACAGGTAACCATCTGCTTAAAGACCTTTGCAGCTGGAAAGCCTGGGGGGGGGGGACAGCGTTGCTGTGAGTGGCCAGCAAACACTTTTGCATAGTGCATGCTCCTTGCTCCAACGAGGATCATCTGCTTGGGGAGAAATGTGGTGTTTCACAGGTCCAGCCCTTCCTCTTCTAGGCAGGACCTCGCGCTCACAATTCTTGCACACAAGCAATTGGAAGGTGCAGAGAGTTTGTGGGGGCACTTAGGGGAGCTGCCTGCTCCTCTGCCCTCCAGCACAAGGGCTCTGCTTACCTCTGAAGCTCTTGCTCAAAAGTCCTTAAAGGGTGCTGCTGCTGTCCATCTGCTCTGGGACTTTGCCACGCTGATTTCTGAAACTCTTCGGCTTCCAGTTGACGGCCTTTCGCGCTGCGCCTGCCGGATCGAGGATGACGCATTCAAACGTTGTCTTCTGGATCTCCTTTGTGAAGATGTTGATGATCAGCTCCCGTTTCAGGGACAGGCCGGCGCCCTTGGCTTTCTCCCTGGGGGTGGGGAAGAGAAAGAAGGCAGAAAGTAAGTTGGAAGGGAGACGGCGGACCTTGGGAGAGAACGAGATGGGGAAAGTGTGGGGATTTAGTGTCGGTTGCATGAAATTTATACACTGCTTGGTTCTGAGAAAGCCTCAGAGGCTGACGACCTGAGCAACATGGCGAGATTATTAGCAAAAAACTATTTAAATTGTTGGGAAAAGCCAGCAATGACCCAAAAGGCACATGGGCGTTCTAAACATTCTGGGTGGGCCTCTCTAAACAAAAATGTTTTCTGCAGAGGCCCAAAAGAGCACATCTCTGCCTGGCATCAATAGGCAGGGAGTTCCAGAGTGCAAGTACTAGCACACCAAAAGATTGATTCCTTACAAATGCAGAACAGGTATAATGTACACCTGTAACATTGCCAGTTCCACAGATCGGCGCAGCCCACCTGGATGAGATTCCTGCATGGCCGGGGGTTGGACTAGATTTCCCTCGGGGGGTCCCTTCCAACTCTCTGATTCCATGTGGGGTAAGGTGATCTTGCAAGTAAACTGGTCCCAAGTTATTATGGGCTTCGTATACACCTAAGAGCATAAGGAGACTCTGCAGGGTGAGGCCAGTGGGCCACCCAGCCCCCAACCCTTTGATCTCAAAGTGGCTGAGCAGTTGTCCGTGGGAAGCCAGCAAGCAGGATCTGAGCCCAAGAGCCACTCTCCCCTCCTGTGGTTTCCAGCAACTGGCACCCAGAAGCTTCGTTGCCTCCAGCCGTGGAGTTGGAGCAATAGCCATTGTGGCTGGCAGCCGTTGATAATTGGACCACCTTGAACGTGGCCGGGTGTAACAGCAGAGGCAGGTGCTCCGAAAGCCGCAGGATGCTGCAAATGCTACATGGAAAAAGGCTGGACTCCGAGCAAAGCCTCTCATTATTGTGGCCCCTGAGAGTTGGGCTCATGGGGAAGAAGAAGAAGAAGAGGAGGAGGAGGAGGAGTTTGGATTTGATATCCCGCTTTATCACTAACATTCTCCTTTCCCTTCCTCCCCCACAACAAACACTCTGTGAGGTGAGTGGGGCTGAGAGACTTCAGAGAAGTGTGACTAGCCCAAGGTCACCCAGCAGCTGCATGTGGAGGAGCGGGGAAGCGAACCCGGTTCACCAGATTACGAGTCTACTGCTCTTAACCACTACACTACACTGGCTTCCACAACATGGAAGACCATTTCTACTTTCCATCCATGAGAGGCTGCCTTCGAGGGGAGTCAGACGACTGCTCAGCGCAGCAGTTGCTCTCCACAGTGTGAGAAGGGGAGGTGTTTCCAGCCCTCCCTGGAGGGGCTGCCACTGGGGACTGAACCTGGCACCTTCTGCATGCAAGGCAGGTGCTCTGACATTTCAGAATCGTAGAACTGCAGAGGGGTTTTTTGGGGGTGGGTGGGTCCCAAGGCCCATCTAGCTCAACCCCCTGCAGTGAAACGGACCGACTGCCGGGTCCCTCAGAAACCACAGCGTTTACTCACTCGGTGCGCCCCTCGCTCACTTCTCCACCTGGGTACAATTCTGACACAAACTGGCCATTGGCTAGCCAGTACATGATGCCGCTGTCTTCGTAATCTGTGTAGCCCTCGCACGGGATGCGGATCTGTTTTCCTGAAGAAGAGGAGGAGGAGGAGGAAGAGAGAGCACACGTAGTCACCCGACAGGGTCCAAAAGGAAGGCCAAACGGCCACCCCTTTGGAGGGAGTGGCTCTGGAGGACCAGGCAGATGGCGCATGAAGTTACTGGGGCGCAGAGGGTTGACTGCACAGCTGTGGGGCTCTGAGCAATCTTGAATGGACACTGAGAAAGCAAAGGGGTGGGTGTGCGCGTGTACTGCCCAGACAGAAGCCCTTTTTTTGTGGGGGTGTCCTGCTGGTTTCAATAAATGCCTTGCAGGGAAAACACTGGGAGTGAGCCCTCCAAGTCTCCTCTGCCCCCCCCCCAAATGATTGTTCTCCACACCTTCCAACCTGAAGGCGTTAAATCTGCTTTATAACCTCAGGCTGCATGGTAAAAGACTGTCCCATTCAGGCAACCCACCTGCTTGCCTCAAAATTATCAGTCTTTTAAGGTACCAAGAGCCTCCTTTAAAAAAAAAATGGGGGGCTAGGAGACTCTCCCAGCTTCCCCCGCCCTCTGGAATTCTAGTTCCTAGTGGCTGTCCAGGTGTGGGCAAATATCTAAGAGGACGCTGGATCAGGCCAATGGCCCATCTAGTCCAGCATCCTCTTCTCACAGTGGCCAACCAGGCGCCCCGATGGGAAACACACAAGCAGGATTCGAACACAAGAGCCCCCTCCCCTCCTGCAGTTTCCAGCAGCTGGGATTTGGGAACATTGATGCCCCCCTCAGTGGAGCCAGAGCAAAGCCAGCCTGGCTAGGAGCCATCGATAGCCCTCTCCTCCTCCATGAATTCGTCTAATCCCGCTTTGAATCAATTCAAGATGGTGGCCTTCGCTGCCTCCTGTGGCAGGGAGTTCCACAGTTTAGCTATGTGCTTCATAAAGAAGTCCTTTCTTTTCTCTCCCCTGAGTCTTCCAACATCCAGCTTCATTGGGTACCCACGGGGCAAGACTTACCACAGGAAGGCTTCTGTGCGACAAGGTCAGAAGAGATGTGTGGCTGCACATTTGCAGCGGCATCTGAAAAGAGAAAACTATTGAAAGAAGGAGAATAGGGGGCACCCTGGGACCCTTGGTGAGCCTTTTCTGCTGGCGCAGGCGGATGACCTCGGAGCCCCCCTGAGATGACTGGTGTGTGGTTTCAGATGGAGAACCATGACTTGACTTGCTCAATCAATAGTAGTATAGCGTCTCGATCAAGGGAAGTAATAGTACCACTGTATTCCGCTCTGGTCAGACCTCACCTGGAATACTGTGTCCAGTTCTGGGCACCACAGTTCAAGAAGGATACTGACAAGCTGGAACGTGTCCAGAGGAGGGCAACCAAAATGGTCCAAGGCCTGGAAACAATGCCTTATGAGGAACGGCTTAGGGAGCTGGGTATGTTTAGCCTGGAGAAGAGAAGGTTAAGGGGGGATAGATAGCCATGTTCAAATATATCAAAGGATGTCATATAGAGGAGGGAGAAAGGTTGTTTTCTGCTGCTCCAGAGAAGCGGACACGGGGCAATGGATTCAAACTACAAGAAAGAAGATTCCACCTAAACATTAGGAAGAACTTCCTGACAGGTAGGTAGCCGTGTTGGTCTGCCATAGTCAAAACAAAAAAAAAAATCCTTCCAGTAGCACCTTAGAGACCAACTAAGTTTGTTCTTGGTATGAGCTTTCAGGTATCTGAAGAAGTGTGCATGCACACGAAAGCTCATACCAAGAACAAACTTAGTTGGTCTCTAAGGTGCTACTGGAAGGATTTTTTTTATTTTTTTTTTGTTTTGAACTTCCTGACAGTAAGAGCTGTCCGACAGTGGAATTTGCTGCCAAGGAGTGTGGTGGAGTCTCCTTCTTTGGAGGTCTTTAAGCGGAGGCTTGACAGCCATCTGTCAGGAATGCTTTGATGGTGTTTCCTGCTTGGCAGGGGGTTGGACTGGATGGCTCTTGGGGTCTCTTCCAACTCTATGATTCTATGGCCTGCTTATTTTATTGCAAAGAAGAGCGCTTTCTGAAAGGTGCAAAGTCATTCAGGCCACGCACCCCTTGAAGGCATCGTATGGACTCCTGAGCATGTTGGCCGACCACCACTGCCCCTTACCGTCTGGTTCCCAAGCGCTGGCGAGGCCTGTGCCAGGAAAGCCTGTGGAACAGTCCGCTCAGGGATTTGTGGACAGTTTCTGCTAGGTTCTCCCCCTGCATTTAACATCTGTGTCAAAGTTCCATGCTCTTGTGTCGCACCCACTGGAGTCTGTGGATTAGGCCCCTGCCTCAGCCCTGCCAAAGAGCCAACAGGCTCTTTGTTCTGGGTAGAATTGTAGAGTTGGAGGGGGCTCCCAAGGCTCATCCAGTCTAACCCCCTGCAAGGCAGGAATCTCAACTAAAGAATCCCTGGCAGATGCATCCACCCCAACCTCTGCTTTAAACTCCCCAGTGAAGGAGAGTCCAATCGCCTTCATAGAATCATAGAGTTGGAAGAGACCCCAAGGGCCATCCAGTCCAACCCCCTGCCAAGCAGGAAACACCATCAAAGCATTCCTGACAGATGGCTGTCAAGCCTCCGCTTAAAGACCTCCAAAGAAGGAGACTCCACCACACTCCTTGGCAGCAAATTCCACTGTCCGAACAGCTCTTACTGTCAGGAAGTTCTTCCTAATGTTTAGGTGGAATCTTCTTTCTTGTAGTTTGAATCCATTGCTCCGTGTCCGCTTCTCTGGAGCAGCAGAAAACAACCTTTCTCCCTCCTCTAGATGACATCCTTTGATATATTTGAACATGGCTATCATATCCCCCTTAACCTTCTCTTCTCCAGGCTAAACATACCCAGCTCCCTAAGCCGTTCCTCATAAGGCATTGTTTCCAGGCCTTTGACCATTTTGGTTGCCCTCCTCTGGACACGTTCCAGCTTGTCAGTATCCTTCTTGAACTGTGGTGCCCAGAACTGGACACAGTATTCCAGGTGAGGTCTGACCAGAGCAGAATATAGTGGTACTATTACCTCCCTTGATCCAGACACTATACAAGGGAGTCCGCTCCACATTCGAACAGCTTTTACCACCAGAAAATTATTCCTGATGTTTTGTCGGGATCTCCTTTCTCGCCCTTTGAATCCCTTGGTTCGGGATTCCCGCCCTCTGGAGCAACAGAAAACAGGCTCGCTCCACCTGCCCTGCGACAGCCCTTCAGGTATTTGAAGACGGCTATCACGTCGCCTGTCATTCTCCAGGCTAAACTTGCCCAACTCCTTCAACCGTTCCTCACAAGGCTGGGTTTCCAGACCGAGATGCTGCCAAAGGTGATGGAGACCCTCTGGAAAGGCCTGGCAGTGAACCCTGGGGGGGCAGCTGATCCATCCCTGACTGCTAATCACTCACTTTTAAAAGGCCAATGGGGAAGTGTTGTTAGAGGGTTATCTCCTCCCACTGGCCACTTTGCCTTACCTTGGAAGGAGGTTCCGCTGCAGATCAGGGCCAAGAGCAGGCAGTGTGCCTGGTGGCGGAGGCCTGGAAAGAGAGGGGGGGGGAGAGAGAGAAGGAATGAATGAATGAATGAATGAATGAATTTATTTTTTACGGTCACAGACCAACTTACTAGATCAGTAATACAAAAATAATACATTAAAATTTGCACAACAAAAACCATACACGTATATATACGTATACAGCAGCATTTAAAATATATAGATTAGAATTGGGGCATTAAAATATGGCCTAAAAATTGCCATTTAAGGGGAGAGAGAGAGCATATGGAGCCAGCAAGAGTCTCCACCAGCTCATTGGGTTGCAGTCTCTCCGGGGCCATTGTCAGGGCTCCGTAAGGGCCAGTCAAAGGAACCTCTCCCCAGTTGACAATGGGCAAACGCTCCTTTGCACACCGTGAACCTTGGGAACTTCCTGCTGCAGGATGCTGCAATGGCCACTGGCTTAATAATAATAATAATAATATAATAATAATAATAATAATAATATTTTTATTTCTACCCTGCCCTTCCCGATCCAAAAACCGGACTCAGGGCAGCTAACAACAAATGTAAGACAATGATTAAAACAACTAAATGTTAGATGGCTTTGACAGCTTAAGAGAGAAAGGAGGCAGTCTAGCCATGGTTAGCGGCTGCCAAATGCCAGTGGCTGGAGCGCAGGGTGCGGCCGAGCAGGAAAAGGGCTGCTTTGAGGCATCGGAAGTGCCTGCCTGCAGAGATCTGCTTCTTTCCATTTTTGCCCGTTTGCCCGTTAGCCCCTTAAACCACAAAGGTCTCAAGGTGACATACGGCAGGCGCAGAGCTTAAGCCCCAGAGGTCCTAAGACAGGGGTCAGAAAACTTTTCAGCAGCAGGGGGGCCAGACTATATATTTTTTGGGGGGGGATGAACGAATTCCTATGCCCCACAAATAACCCAGAGAGATGCATTTTAATAAAAGCACACATTCTACTCATGTAAAAACACGCTGATTCCCGGACCGTCCGCAGACCAGATTGAGAAGGCGATTGAACCGCATCCGGCCCCCTGGGCTTTAGTTTGCCTACCCATGTTCTAAGACGTAATAAAATGTGAAAAAGAAGAAGAAGAAGAAGAGAAGAAGAAAGAAGAGGAATAGGAGTTTGGATTGATATCCCACTTTATCACTACCCTAGGTCTCAAAAAGTTAACTTCTCCTTTCCCTTCCCTTCTCCCCACAACAAAATAGAAAATTCTTTCCAGTAGCACCTTAGAGACCAACTGAGTTTGTTCTTGGTATGAGCTTTCGTGTGCATGCACACTTCTTCAGATACACTGAAACAGAAGTCACCAGATCCTTAAATATAGTGAGGGAGTGGGGAGGGGTATTACTCAGAAGGGTGGTGGGAATGAGTGATCAGCTGATAGGTGTGGAAAACCTGTTGACGACTCTTAACGGCTGCAATTAGTCTTGCAGGGAAAGGCAAGGGGTGAGATGGCTAAAGATAGCCACAACAAACACTCTGTGAGGTGAGTGGGGCTGAGAGACTTCAGAGAAGTGTGACTAGGCCAAGGTCACCCAGCAGCTGCATGCGGAGGAGGGGAGACGCGAACCCGGTTCACCAGATTACGAGTCTGCCGCTCTTAACCACCACACCACACTGAAAAGTGACCAAGTGCTTAGTTCCCAGCAAGGGATTCCTTCCTCTCCCTCAGAGGGAGGCAGTCATGCCAAGAGGAGCCCAGAGTATCTCCTGTCACACTGTCCCCAAGGCCACCACTGGGCCAGCTTTACACCCTCCATCCATCCATCCATGGATGTGTTCTAGCATTTTAACTTTGTATAGCACCTCGGCAGAAAGGCAAGGTGGAAGTGCGAGGAATAAATAAATGAGTAAATGCCGACATAACACGCGGACAAATTGTTATCTTTACGCTACTGCACCACGTTGAAAATGGTCATACAAATGCCCCCAAAGAATAGAACAAAATTGTAAGGTACCCCCAAAGGTAATCTAGTCCAGCCCCCTGCAGTGCAGGAACATAACCTCTAACATTTCCCTGATGAAAATAGAGAATGATAGTTTTACGGTTCATACCCCGCACATCTTACTGGGTTACCCCAGACACTCTGGGCAGCCTCCAATGTATATAAAAACACAATAAAACATTTTTAAAAACAAAAAACAACTCTTCCCTATACAGGATAGCCTTCAGATGGCTTGGGAGTCAGATAACTCCATACCCTCCAACATTCCTACAGTGAAAATAGGGACATCCTAAGGAAAAGTGGGAAACTCCAGGACCAAATCAGGAACCGGGAAGGCTTCTCTAAATCAGGGACGTCCCTGGAAAATAAGGGCGCTTGGAGGGTCTGCAGGAATGAACAGCTCAAGAATCCCCGACCCAAGCCCACCTCCCAAGGGGGGACCATTCCACTGTTGAATATCTCTTCCTGTCAGAAGTTTCTTCCTGCTTATTAGTCGGAATCTCCTTCCTTGCCATTTGGATCCCTTGGTTCAGACCTTTCCCTCCGGAGCAGCAGAAAACTGGCTTGCTCCATCTTCCACATGGAAGGCATTTGAAGATGGCTCTCCTGTCTCCTATCAGGGATGCAGGTGTGGCGCTGTGGTTTTAACCACAGAGCCTAAGGCTTGCTGATCAGAAGGTCGGCGGTTCGAATCCCTGCAATGGGGTGAGCTCCCGTTGCTCGGTCCCTGCTCCTGCCAACCTAGCAGTTCGAAAGCACGTCAAAGTGCAAGTAGATAAATAGGTACCGCTCCGGCGGGAAGGTAAACGGCGTTTCCGTGCGCTGCTCTGGTTCGCCAGAAGCGGCTTAGTCATGCTGGCCACATGACCCGGAAGCTGTACGCCGGCTCCCTTGGCCAGTAACACGAGATGAGTGCTGCAACCCAAGAGTCGTCTGTGTCTGGACCCAATGGTGAGGGGTCCCTTTACCTTTACTCCGGTCTCCTCTCCTCCATTCCAGGCTCAGCATCCCCAGCTCCCTCAACTGTTCCTCACAAGGCTTGGTTTCCCTAGGAGAACTACAGTTCCCAGCACCCTTTGCAAACCACAGTTCCCAGGATTCTTTAGGGAAGTTGTGCTTTGAAGGTGCGCAGCCTTGGTTTGAGGTGTACAGAGAGTTACACTTCAAAAAAGAGGGAAAGTTCCCCTTGGACCTGCAGCTGCTTCCTCCCTCTTTCTGATGCCACTGAAGGGGCACGTCCGTGTGGGCGCAGATGGCGCCACTGAGGCTGCAGAGAGTGTGGCCAAGAAGCCTTGGCAGAGGCGGTGGAGGCGGCTGGCTCCCTACCTGTGGCTGAAGACATCCTCTTCGCAATTGGGGTGTCTTGGCAGAGGGAGAAGGAAGCGCTTTATATATCCGGTTCCTGACTCACAGGAAATCCCTGCCTCCCACCCACGTACCCCCAGCAGCCAAAACAAAACAAACCATCACATTCTTCACCAAATAGCTTAAACTGTTTAAGCATGGCGCCCATTAAATCAGCAACACCTGTTTAACCAAAAGCTCTTAAATACTTCCAGGGAAACTGACAACCTCTCGTAAGATGTAGTTTGTCCCTTTCCCAGCAGAACATGAGCATGACAGCACCTCACCTTTCTGTGATTTCCAGCAACTGGCATTCGGAAGGATTGCTGCCTCTGACCATGGAGGAAGGGCAAAGCCATCCAGGCCAGGAGACCTCCATAGCTCTCTCTTCTCTGTGAATTTCTTTAAGGCCATCCAAGCTGGTGGCCTTCGCTGTCTCCTGTGGGATGGAGTTCCATAGTTCAACTGTGCGCTGCATGAAAAAGTCCTTTCTTCCCTCTGCCCTGAATCTTCGAACTTACAGCTTCTTGCGATGTCCACAAGTTCTGGTGTTACGAGAGAGAGAGAGAGAGAGAGAGAGAGAGAGAGAGAGAGAGAGAGAGAGAGAGAGGAAGGCTTTTCGCTACCCACTCTTCCGTTCCATGCATAATTTGCCAACTTCCTCCTATCATGCCAGCTCTTCTCTAAACTTGTTGTTGTTGTTCAGTCGTTCAGTCGTGTCCGACTCTTCGTGACCCCATGGACCAGAGCACGCCAGGCACGCCTATCCTCCACTGCCTCCGCAGTTTGGCCAAACTCATGCCAGTTGCTTCGAGAACACTGTCCAACCATCTCATCCTCTGTCATCCCCTTCTCCTTGTGCCCTCCATCTTTCCCAACATCAGGGTCTTTTCTAGGGAGTCTTCTCTTCTCATGAGGTGGCCAAAGTACTGGAGCCTCAACTTCAGGATCTGTCCTTCTAGTGAGCACTCAGGGCTGATTTCTTTGAGAATGGATAGGTTTGATCTTCTTGCAGTCCATGGGACTCTCAAGAGTCTCCTCCAGCACCATAATTCAAAAGCATCAATTCTTCGGCGATCAGCCTTCTTTATGGTCCAGCTCTCACTTCCGTACATTACTACTGGGAAAACCATAGCTTTAACTATACGGACCTTTGTCGGCAAGGTGATGTCTTTGCTTTTTAAGATGCTGTCTAGGTTTGTCATTGCTTTTCTCCCAAGAAGCAGGCATCTTCTAATTTCATGACTGCTGTCACCATCAGCTGTGATCATGGATCTCTAAACTAAAAAGTCCTAAATGCTGCAACCTTTCTTCACAGGGGAGTCCCCGGGATTCCAGTTCCATTTTTCTAGAGAAAGAGGTGCCACAACTCGCCCTGAATGCCTCCCCCCCTTGTTCTCTTAGAATGGCAATGGCGCCCACCTGGGGAGGAAAACCCATCCTGCATCATTTCCAGGTGCTACTAGAAGGAATCTTTTTTTAAAAAAATTGTGCATTATTTCAGTTGCCCTTTTCTGAAGCCCAGTTTGTTTTCTACTGTTTTGTGGGTTTCGTCTGTTTCTATAAAAATGTAACATCAAGGCTTGCCCTTTCTCAAAGTCTCTGCTCAAACTCTGATCAGGTTTGCAGATGACCCCAAATTGGGAGGGGTGGCTAATACCCCAGAGGACAGGATCACACTTCAAAATGACCTTAACAGATTAGAGAACTGGGCCAAAGCAAACAAGATGAATTTTAACAGGGAGAAATGTAAAGTACTACACTTGGGCAAAAAAAATGAAAGGCACAAATACAGGATGGGTGACACCTGGCTTGAGAGCAGTACATGTGAAAAGGATCTAGGAGTCTTGGTAGACCACAAACTTGACATGAGTCAACAGTGTGATGCAGCAGCTAAAAAAGCCAATGCAATTCTGGGCTGCATCAATAGGAGTATAGCGTCTAGATCAAGGGAAGTAATAGTACCACTATATTCTGCTCTGGTCAGACCTCACCTGGAATACTGTGTCCAGTTCTGGGCACCACAGTTCAAGAAGGATACTGACAAGCTGGAACGTGTCCAGAGGAGGGCAACCAAAATGGTCCAAGGCCTGGAAACGATGCCTTATGAGGAACGGCTTAGGGAGCTGGGTATGTTTAGCCTGGAGAAGAGAAGGTTAAGGGGTGATATGATAGCCATGTTCAAATATATCAAAGGATGTCATATAGAGGAGGGAGAAAGGTTGTTTTCTGCTGCTCCAGAGAAGCGGACACGGGGCAATGGATTCAAACTACAAGAAAGAAGATTCCACCTAAACATTAGGAAGAACTTCCTGACAGTAAGAGCTGTTGGACAGTGGAATTTGCTGCCAAGGAGTGTGGTGGAGTCTCCTTCTTTGGAGGTCTTTAAGCAGAGGCTTGACAGCCATCTGTCAGGAATGCTTTGATGGTGTTTCCTGCTTGGCAGGGGGTTGGACTGGATGGCCCTTGGGGTCTCTTCCAACTCTAGGATTCTATGATTCTAAAAGAAGGCTGAAAGAGAGTTGGGGGCGGGAGGTTCTCTTGCATGGCAAAGCAGGTGGGTCGCAGAGGTCCTGGGGTGCTTTTGGGATCAGCGCAGCATGTCTGCGTTCCGGCCTCTCTGCCCCCATGGTGCGCCAGTGAGTACAAAAAGGATAAGACACACCTGATGTTGGTTATTTCAAGGAACTCCATGAACATTTTATGGATTGCTGAGCCTTCAAAAGCCAACTTGGACTTCCCCCTTTCCTGGAAGCGACAGAGTAATGTCATTTCTGCTCCTCTCGGTTTTGCTTTACATTTCCCCTGGCATTGCTAAGTCATGGGAAACCCACCCGATTTAACTAATAATCCGAAAAATCTCAGCCCTAGATTGTGCAGGGGGGAAACCCTGAACAAGCTCAGAATGAATGTGATGTCTGTGGGGAAAGACCGCTGGCTCTTTCTCAACTTTTGTGATGAGCTAGATTTAGTGCCATGTGAGCTTCTGGTGCAAAGGCTTTTTCCCCCTTTAGGTAAAGGTAAAGGTACCCCTGACCATTAGGTCCAGTCGCAGACAACTCTGGGGTCGTGCTCTCATCTCGCTCTATAGGGCCAAGGGAGCCGGCGTTTGTCTGCAGGCGTTTGTCTGCAGACAGCTTCCAGAGTCATGTGGCCAGCATGACTAAGCCACTTCTGGCGAACCAGAGCAGCGCACACGGAAACGCCGTTTACCTTCCCGCTGAAGCGGTACCTATTTACTTGCACTTTGACATGCTTAAAAATGAGAGGTTGGCAGGAGATGGCACTGAGCAACGGAAGCTCACCCAGTCGTGGGGATTCAAACCGCCGACCTTCTGATCGGCAAGCCCTAGGCTCAGTGGTTTAGACCACAGCGCCACCCGCATCCCTTCCCCCCCACCCTTTAGATAAGCCCTTTCTCACTCACTGCCTTCCTCACCAGGATTTCTGGTTTTGTTCCTGAGCTCCAGACTGCAGAAAGTGCTTTTGTCCAAAATGAAGCCCTTAAGCCCTTAAGTTCCCTGCACTGACTCTGGGGGACTGTTTCCACCTGCCACCCATAGGAGTCAATTTCTAGGGGCCAAGGGGTTTTCGGCCCCCCAATGAAATATTTGAGGGGACCCCCCCCAAAAAAAGTTGATGGGAATTGCCATTCAAATGGTGTGTGAATCCATAGCAGTGACCAGAGGAGGAATGACCACTGGGAGGAGCAGAGAGAGAAGAAATGCCCGGGTGGTGCATCTGCATCAGTGAAACTGGACGCCTTCATCTGCCCCCAGCTGCAACCAAACATGTCTCTCCCTTTTCGGTTTCAACAGCCACAGCAGGTGCTATAACTCCCCAACGATTTAACTTGACCCCTGAAAGCGCACTCCTTCGTTGTCTCCCAAGACAGATGGATGCCAACAACCGGTAGTTTAAAACATAGGAAAAGGATAAATTCTAAAACGGGTAAAAAAGAAAAATCACAACAATTTCCTAACCTATATAGCGCAATAGTGCTTTTGAATTGTGGTGCTGGAGGAGAGACTCTTGAGAGTCCCATGGACTGCAAGAAGATCAAACCTATCCATTCTGAAGGAAATCAGCCCTGAGTGCTCACTGGAAGGACAGATCCTGAAGTTGAGGCTCCAAGTACTTTGGCCACCTCATGAGAAGAGAAGACTCCCTGGAAAAGACCCTGATGTTGGGAAAGATGGAGGGCACAAGGAGAAGGGGACGACAGAGGATGAGATGGTTGGACAGTGTTCTCGAAGCTACTAACATGAGTCTGACCAAACTGCAGGAGGCAGTGGAAGACAGGAGGGCCTGGTGTGCTCTGGTCCATGGGGTCATGAAGAGTCGGACACGACTAAACAAACCAAAAACAAGAAGTTTGAAGTAGCTGTTGGCACAGGTTACAATACTACGGGTTTCATTTCTTTTGTCGCCTTAATAATTAACCTCTGGGAATGTGCAGTCAACTGCCTGCCTTTGTATCCTTAACATGATGTCCGCATTGCTGGGTACCTAATGTCTCTGCCCAAATTGTGCCCGTTGGAGCACTCTGTCCAGCCATCTGGCCACCCACCCACTGATCCTTCCTTCCTCCCTCCCCCTTCTCCCCCTCCTTCTGGGAAACATAGTTCAGCTGCCGCCAACAGTCACGGTGAGCTCAGCGGGTCACTGGCCCTTCCCTTCCCTGGAGCGAGAGTGACTTCGTAGCCCAGGCATGCTGCTTTGAATCAGTTATTGATGGAAGCCAGCTGTGGAGCCCTTTCTCCCAATGGAGAGGGGCGGGAAGGGAAGCCCCCAACCCTCATGGATGGCCATGACGGGGACCTGGGCTTTTAAACGTGTTCGCAGATGGCCTGCCGGTCGAAGGAATTGTGTTATGTTTAGCCTGGAGAAGAAGCATCAGAAGGGATATGAGAGCCATTTTCAAATGTCTCGAGGGCTGCCCCGTGGAAGAAGGAGCAAGCTTGTTTTCTCCTGCTCCAGAAGTAGTAGTAGTGATGATGATGATGATGATGATGATGATGATAATTTATTTATACCCCGCCCATCTGGCTGGGTTTCCCCAGCCACTCTGGGAAGCTTCCAACAGAATATTAAAATACTAGTGGTTTCAGCCCGTTAAAATAACGGGCACTAGAACATATGTCCACCCCCCCGACCTCTCCCGCTAAAGCAGGCTTTGGCAGGGGGGCGGGGGCGGGGGGCGGCAAGCAGCGGCTTCTCCGCTAAAGTGCGGAGAAACCGCTTCTTGCCTCTCCACCCCCCCCCACCTCCTGCTAAAAGCAGTGTCCCCTGGAGGCCAAGTGGGCGGCGGGAAGCCCGGCTGGTGGTGGAGCCGAGTGCGCGGTATGGTGCAGCGGCGAGAGCGGCAGCGTGGCCTCCCTTCTCGGCCTCCCCTGGCCTCTGGAGGCCGACGTTCCACTTCAACCGCCCCGCTTCAACTGCCCCCGGCCGATGTCTCTCCATCCAATCCCTGTGTCCCTGGGGCACATGCGCAGTAGCGCAAACCCAGAGACACACGGACTGGACGCAGAGACACTTGCATTTTATATATATAGATAGTCTATTAAACATTAAAAGCTTCCCTAAACAGGGCTGCCTTCAGATGTCTTCTGAAACTCTAAAATGGTAGTTGTTTTTTCCTTGACATCTGATGGGAGGGCGTTCCACAGGGCGGGCGCCACCACCAAGAAGGCCCTCTGCCTGGTTCCCTGTAACTTGCTTCTTGCAGGGAGGGAACCACCAGAAGGCCCTCGGAGCTGGACCTCAGTGTCCGGGCTGAATGATGGGGGTGGAGATGCTCCTTCAGGTCTACTGGGCCAAGGCAGTTTAGGGCTTTCAAGGTCAGCATCAACACTTTGAATTGTGCTTGGAAACGTACTGGGAGGACCTGGACTGAAGGACATGGCAAGAAAGGAGATCCCGATTAAACATTAGGAAGATTGTTTTTGTGATATTTTCTTGATTAAGGTTTTCAGTATTACAACAGATAGATAGATATATGTAACAAATACAAAATAAGGCAAAGACAGAAAACATAGCTGGCAGAGGAGTGTGTGCCTATCTCCAAGGCAACTGACTAATCTGGAAAATACATATATCGTTGAATAGAAAGAAGTCCAGAAAGAAAGCCTTATCACGTCCATATTTCTCTGAAAACCAGTCAGAAGAGAAGAGTGGCAGTTGAAGATGATGGACTTTGCAGAACTGTTGAAGCTGGCAGGAAAAATCCGAATCCAGCATGATCAAATATTCCAAAATGACTGCAGTAAATTCATACGATATCTGAAAGATCATTGTAAGCGATTAACATCACGGGCAGGGTTGTCTGAAGACTTGTAATGAGAAATTTCCCATCTTTCTATCTTTATTTAAAATTTTGAGATATTTTGCAATGAATGTAATTAGAATTATTTAGAAAATGTATAATTCGCAATGATATAAAGGTTAATTTTGAAAGCCATGAGGAGGTAGGGAAGGAAGTCGATAGGCTCTAAGAGCACAAGGCAGCGTAGTGGATAAAGATGATGTGAATATATAATGTTAAATGGAAAACAAATAAAAATTATATTTAAAAAAAACCCAGTGAGAGGAACTGATTTAGGTCCTCATCATTGGTAGATGAACGAAGTCCCATCAAACTGCCACAAAAGAGTCCAGTTTGTTTTTTTCGAGGTAAAAATCCCATGTGCCATGTGAAATTTTCTTGTAAGGCAATGTTCTAGATGCCGTTCCACGAATTTGATGTCCAATAAAGTTTTCTGATTTGGACCATCACGAAATGAGTTACCAACCACAAAAATATCAGGAGTTATTTTGATTTGATCTTTACCTTCTGAGGGAATTATGGTTCTGACGAGTTATGGTCAGGGCAATATCTACATCCACGAAAATCAGGGATTTTCTGATACAAATTGAATCTATTTCATTTCCCCCCGCAGCTCGGGCATGAAACCTAACCAAGGCAAGAGGGGGGGATTAACCTTCTCCATCCTTGCTAGCAGGTGCCTTGAGAAATACACCTGGGAAATTACGTTTGCTTTTAAAGGAAGAAAGTTTGATGTGCAAATGAGGCCACCACTTCAGCCCTTTTGAAGATGAAAAACCACCTATGCCTAAAATAAAATTAAAAAACAGGAACAGGAACAAGAGGCGGTTTCCCACTTTGATTCAGAGACCAGTGCTTGACCGTCAGACATGCTCAGTGACTTGAACTCATGACAGATTTGAGTCAAAAAGGGCAAGATTATTCCATGGTAGAACTTTGGCCTTCAAACCAGCCGTGTGATTTACACAGCAATGTATATGGAAACCGGGTGGGGGTTTTTTTTTCTAAAGGACCCGTTTGCATGCTTTGTCTAGGTCAGCCATGCAAAATTTGAAATTATGCAGGGTCTGAGTTTTCTGAGGTTGGCTGTTAGCTGCAGCAATAGCCTCACGGAAGTGGCCCTTTGCAACTTTTAGCACTCGGTGAGGTGACTGCAAAGGGTATGGAAACTTAAGGTGCTGTTCTAAACGACGGCCTCTTCTAAAGTGTCACAATTGACGCGGTGGAGAAGGAATGGGGAAAATTTAAACTGTATTTAAAAGAGCATTGTATGATTGAAAATTAGATATATTCTGAGGATAGGATAGGTTGTAGAATTGAAATTAGTTGATGTTGATATAAGATGATAAAGGTTAGGATAAGAGATAGATATATGTAATTTGATAATGTTATAAGATAAGTTAAGGTATAGAAGATATTAATGGATAAGTTTTGTAAAAATTAGAATAGAATTTTAAGATTTAGGGAAGTTACGAAAAAGGTATTCACAAGGGACGCAGGAGGAGGAGACAGGAGGAAGTCCCAATAAGATGTGAGGAAATATATACTTTGTTAAGAAGAATAGTAAGTTTGTGTTTGTTGTGTATTTTTTATGTTGTTATTGTTGTTTTTGTTTTTTGTTATGTGAAAAACTTTAATAAATATATTTTAAAAAAATAAAATAAAGTGTCACAATTGGTTCTGCAGTTTTTTTTCCTTCTGAACAGGACTCAAGGCCCTATTTTTGGCCTCGAGAAGCCTCCATGTGGCCCTCAATATCTTGAGGAATACATAATACCTGCAAGATCACCTCAGCCCATAAATGCCTCACCAGTAGAACTGGCTGGGTTACAAGCTCCGCCTAAGATCCCTTCCACATTTGTGGGAACTTGGCATTTTAGTATGGCATAACAAGAGCAGGGATGCCCCTTGTACCTCACCTTCGTAGACCTGACAAATGTGGGAATGTTCAGGGAGGCAGGAGAGGATATATTGTTTATTAATATCCTTCCTTTTAATGTATTTTAATATTTGTTGGAAGCCGCCCAGAGTGGCTGGGGGGACCCGGCCAGATGGGCAGGGTACAAATAATAAAATTATTATTATTATTTTATTATTATTATTATTATTATTATTATTATTATTTCTGACTTGCGCTAGCAAGTTCCTTTACTTACCTTAGCAGAGTTCCACATTCCCCTTTTAAACGCACAGCAGATAGCTGGTTGCAGGCTTGTGTGAGCCTCTCACTATTAGATTCCTGGTAAGTTCCCTTATATCCCTCTTAAAAGAATAAACAGTCCACAATCTTGTTTAAAGTATTTAAAGAAGTTTACTCACATCATCAGTTCACAGTTGAATCCCTGAAGGCAGACTTAGTTACATGTGGATAATCCCAGTGTCCTCTGTTGGATGAAAGCCAACACAGCATTTCTAGATAAAAAACTGCTCCAACGATGGAGGAAGTCAAAGAGAGAGAGAGAGAGAGAGAGAGAGCGAGCTTCGTGACTTGTCCTTTTGTTACCTGGACAGGTTAGGTCACGCCCACCTCTAGTCACATGCAAATGAAGTATGCCCCAGCCAGGAGGAAACAGGAAGTTTTCGACTGGCTGCACCAAACATGTCCACTCTAGGTATCTGAAGAAGTGTGCATGCACACGAAAGCTCATACCAAGAACAAACTCAGTTGGTCTCTAAGGTGCTACTGGAAAGAATTTTTGATTTTGTTTCTCTAGCAAGGAATGTTGTACTTGACTGCTACTTATGCATCACATTCCACAACAAAGGCCTTGGACCTCATCAGCCGAAAGGGACTTTTCACGCTGCTCAACAAGATAGGGTGCCCCCCTAAGCTTCACAAGATTATTATGCCATCAAGTGTGGGAATACGTTTTGGGATTTCCCGTGCTTTTGCTGCTTCACAAAACCTTCCACGCTACTGCACGGAAGAAAGAGGATCCGGCTGGTGATCGCTGCCTGGATCCCTCCGCGCCTGCACGAAAGCGCGCCAGGAAGCCTCCTGGTAACGGTCGCAAAGCTTGTTTCCCGCCCGGAAACACTGACTATTGCAATGCTCTGATTGGTTTATGCTTGCATGATGACGCTGTTCAGTTTGTTAATAAATGGCCCCTGCTCTCTGTTAGCGGTGAGTAGAAACGAGTGGAGAAACGAAAGAGAAAGAACACGCACAGAGAGTAGTTGGGAGAGCGCACCCAAACAACCGACTGCAGTCTCTTTTTTATTTGGCCTTTTTCCTGCCTTCGGCCGCACCTTCTGCTATATTTCTTGCTGCCTATCCTATCCTCTTCAGAACCTTTGCAACGCCCGAAAACTTCTCACGACCTTCAGGAAAACTTCATAACCAGCGGACCCATCATAACCAGTGGGAGCAGGCTCTCCAGGATTACTGGTTATCCCAGAAGCTGGTTATCCCAACAATCAAGTATCCTCGGATGCCTTCCCATGGAAAAGTGGTGTGAAACAGGGCTGTGTTCTCGTCTCAAGGCTCTTTGGCACATTGTTCTCCCTGTGGTTCTCCTGTGCCTTCAGCTCAACTGACGATGGTGTCATTATAACAAAAAACTGCTCCTTTTTCCTTATGGGGTACCCAAGAGCCCGTCTAGAGTCCTTAAGCAGGTTCCTTGTCGGGAGGAGAAAATAACAGAAGCCAACCAGAGAATATTGAGAAGCAAAGCGGCTACTGAGCCTGATCTTTATTAAACTGTTGCAACAGGGTCCCCCACTCGCCACACGCAGGAGGGAGGAGAGAACCCAGAACAATGGTGCGCAAGCCCTTATATAGACTTTTGAAATAGCCCACCCTGTAGCCCAAGACCCAACCCCCCAAAAAACAACATACATACATCACAGAAGGAGGCGGTCTACAGCAGAAATCCTGTCTGCCAGGATACCTGATAATGGTCACTGATTGCATTACCTGGGCAGCCTGGCCATTCTTTTGTGATGGTTAATACTTTAGTTCCTGAATCC
>OFHU01001022.1:0-173306 GCA_900245905.1 Lacerta viridis
CCTGCTTCAACGGGACAAAACGCCCTGGGCCAGCCACATTATGCTTTTTAGCCAAGGCTCAGTCCTAAATTTTAAACCAAACTTACAACATATCTGAAATGTCTGAAGTATAGTTTTTATCTCCCCCACCGCCCAGAAAGAACTCAAGACATACCAGTAACGTTAGCATCTACTCCTCCTATGTGAACCAAAGTCTCTTTACTAATGAATAGTTACATTTTTGGATCTTCTGCCACAATATAAAAAAAAATTTAAAGTAAAATAATTAAAGTTGAATTGCTTTCCAGAATACAAGTGGCAGTAAATAAAGATAAGGTCTTGCCTAAATTCAAAAATATGTGGCTTCCTAAAAAATACAAGACGCAGTTATTAACGTCTGTTAGATGAATAATAATAATAAAAACTCTTCATACTTTGGAAAACAAAATGCTCAGTCACACCACTGGTTAAGACATTTACATTCTGAAAGTCCTAAAAGTCACGACATGTCAAAATTAAGAATGCTTGGATCCCAAATGATGGGAGAGAATTCATAGCAAAATCCTATGTATGTTTACTCAGAAGAGGTAGTCCAATTTTGTTCGTGAGGCTTACTCAAAGGAAATGTGCAGATTACAGTCTTAAGCACATTAACTAATCCTCCCAGTGGGGCAAAATATGTTTAAACTTTGACTTGATATGCCCTAAAGTCTGCAAATTGAATTATATGAAAATTCATCAGTGTGCCCTAAGTTGTCACCTCGGGTAGGACATTGTAAATATATTTCATACTAAAGCCAACATGGATGGCAAGTTGATTCTTGCATTGTTTCTGCTTCTCACCAGTGCACTTCCTCTTAATCAGGTAGGCAAGCAAGTACCGGTAGCTCTTGAATGGCATGATTGGTACAATGCCAAAGGAAATGGGGAGCTAAATTTGTTTGAGCAAATTATTATTTCTATGCCATAAAAACCTTCTCAGACAGAAGGTTTGAACATGAAAATGGGAACTCTTTCTTTAAAATAGCTGCAAGGAGCACTGGAGGATAAAACGGTATCCATTTCACTGCACTTGAGAAGGTCCTATCTGCTTTTGTCTATCATCTCAACTCTGGAGAATAATTTGATTTAATTATACTGCCTTTTGATATTCCTATCACCAAAGGTCATCTGCTCCTGCAAGACCTTTCTACTAAGATAAAATTAGAGCTTTGTTACAAGCCTGAAAACTCATTAACCTGTTTTATGATAATGTAAACAATAGCACACTGAGAATCCAGTGCCTTGTTGAATAAAGATGGTGATTATGATAAATAATAGCACCACCCTGGAAAAAAAAACTATTAATATGGGCAGAAGTAAGCATGGGGATCCTCACATTACATACAACTGGACTGACTAATCTCCCAGTTCAGGGATAGGCAATGTTTCTGGTCCCCAAGACCCCTTTGATTTTGGTGGGGTGCTATATCACAGTGCTTGGATAAAGCTCATCAATCAAACTGCCCCCTTTCTGGTTATCAGATCATATAAAAAGGGGGCCAGAATGATAACCTTCCTCCCCAACAGATCTGCACTGATCAGATGAGGAGGGAGTTGTTTGTCTATATGCATAGTAGCATGTGCAAGAGTATGGGGACCTCATGCTCACTTTTGTCCACAGCCACCTTGGGCATACAGCCCTAGTTGGATGGGTCATGGGTGAATGAGCCCCCCAGGTCAATGAAGGTGAGCCAACCCTGATGCAGAGCACCAGCAAACAGGGAAGAGAAAGGAGGGCTCTGTAGCTGATAATCCACAGCAGCTGGACAGCTGATGCGTTGGGATGTGAATAAATGCTAGGAGGGGATATAATTTATTAGATATTATCCTTCCTCACGTTTGTGAGTTCAGCAGAGTGCAGCTTAAAAGGGAAGCTTAGTTTTAGCTTTTTAGATTTAAGTAATCCAGGATGCTTTAAGGCAGACTGAATTTTCCTGGTATTTCCCCCCCCCCCTTCTTCCACTTAACAATCACACAAACAGTCTTACTCACTCAGAATACTTGTTGAAGAGTAACAGTTACAGAAGCTTTGTTCAGGCAGGCTTAAAATGGTAATTCAGTTACAAAGACATACTTAAGTCTAGTTTAAGATGGAATCTGAGCATTGGAACTCAGAGTCAGCAAATGTTCACACATTGCTGGCAAAACGGAAAGAGATGGAAAGGGTATAAAAGGAAAAGGTATGCCCTCCTGCTGTTAGAGCGCAGTGGGAGTTCCTCTCACAGAGTTCTTTCTAGCAAGTTTACAGGAAAACTCTGTGAGTTTCAGCTCCTATCATGTGGCAAAGCATGAATTGTTGGTTTGACTGAGTTTTAAGTGTCCCACACAATGAAGTCTTCCCCACTATGGGGAGATTTAAATTGACATTTAAATTATTGCAGTTGGGTGATATTCAGCTGCAGCAGCCTGCTCACACAACAGCCATTCTACTATATTAGGAGACCTGATCTTAACACATCACAATTCCACATCCAAGGGCATCTTGCACTTGTGAAAGATGTTGTCCAACTGTGGTCAGTGACAATTAAGCTTTCTACACTACCTCTTGTGCTACCACTTGCACACTTTCAGACTTCTTCCATTTGGTGATTCATGTCACAGCCTTGCTATGAGCATGCTGTGAACGCTCAATCTGTGACATCTGCTGTCCATTGGTGCCTGTTTCTGGGTATTCAAGTGGGGAGAAGGAAAGTCAATGCACTTTCTAAAATGGTTGTTGATTCATTTTCAGTTGCTACATAGCTCTAAGGAACTGGGCAGCGCCTCTGAGTGGGCCTGACTCAGGCAGAGATCCACCCACCATAAATTATCCATTCCTCCTATGAATGAATCAACCCAATTTGCACAACAGCCAGATGGGATAATGTACAGAACATGTTTGGGAGTGCCAGTGTTCTATATCAAGAGTATGAGATCATAAAGTTAGATCACTAAATAGTTCTCACTCACAGTTTAACTTGTTTAGAGTTAACAGCAGCAGGTTGAAGATGCAAAAAGGCCACTCACTCACCTCCTTCCTGCTTTGAAAAAGGAAGGCTTTTTTTGCTATCAAGTTGGTGGCATTATTCATGCATTGGAAACTAGAAGCAACTAACAAGTTTCAGAAGTCTGCTGCTACATAATCTCTGGGGAATTATCTAATAAGGATGACACTCTGAAAAGGTCACTCTAGAGAGTGTGCTCACCATTTTTCATTTCGGTACAAAAGGCATTTAAAAATGATCATGGTCATCGCTTGTAAATCATGAATTTCTTCCCCTCTTGGTCAAGAGTACTAGTAGAATGGGAGCAAGACAGACAAAATATTAGCTTAACTGCAGAGTTGTCTATACAAAAAACAATATGCCCCCCCCCCACCTTTAAACACAACCAGCCAATTGATGGCCATGATTGTATGAAGAAAGTTTAGCACATAGTGTCATGGAAGCAAAAGTTATTTTAGCAAAAAGTTGCTGTTATTCTTTTGGAAAAACATCCTTTTTTGTATGTTCTCTTGTAGTGCAACCAAGTTGTTAATTATCCACTATGATTTCCATGGGACTCAAAGGATGCCTAATAAACATTGCAAGTTGTCAGCTTTTTTAGGTCAACCAAAGACAGTGAGGATTTTATACTCTACAGGTTTTATTAGAAACTTATTTTCAGTTGTGGATTAAAAAAAAAAAAACTAGAGTCCAGTTGAACATTATTTTAGATCTTTTTGAGTCTGAGAGCCCTCAAGGAGGGAAGGGAAATTTCATGAAGCAACCCCCTGATCATTAAAAACAAAAACAAAAAAACAAAAAACTGCACACTGCCTGTTTTATGGATTTGCCATTCCTAGTGTAGTGAACATATTCCTGAATGCTACTGGGTGCTATTTTGCTTTGCCCACAAAAAGTCCATGCCAGTGTTTTAGGAAGGATTCTTAGGATGGCAATTAGGAGTCAGTAAACTGCAGGTTGGAGAAAGTATGAGAGAGTAATGTTTGACAGCAATGGGTAGGGTCTGTTTAAGTCCAAGGCTGCTGTGGTTATGGGAGAAGCTAGAACTTATTGGGCTGTGAATGCTGTGTACAGCTCCATCGTTGGCTCTGGTTGCACATATTTGTAAATAAACCATATACCATAAAGACACCACAGTCTCCACTGTGGCTCATTTTCCCAAAAGGAAACACAGACCCTGGGTAAGTGCCTGGAAGCCATGGAATCTCACATTTTTGTGGAGATTGGGTGTGTTGTAACAATAAGCATTTCGGTAAACAATGCTTGGGTAGTGAATTGCATCAGAAAATTCAGATATGAGCAAATTTCTCAGGACAGCTGTGCTTTGGTTTGCATATGGTTCCAGAAAATCAGAATTTGTAGAGTTACCTTTAAATGCAAACTGATTCAAATTATTTCCCCATCCCTACTTCCAGATAAGGGTGCATAGGCTTTCAGTCTAACTTTCCAGTACTCTTTCCTCCAAAGTAAACCATAGTCACAGTGGAACTACCCGTGGATGCGACATTATCTAACCCGCAGATATGTGAAGTACGCAATATTATTTGCATTGTTTCAGTCTGAACAATCACCAAGCATTGTTTTCCCCTCTTTCTTTCTTTCTTTCTTTCTTTCTTTCTTTCTTTCTTTCATGTACATGCACACATCTAAATACTTTAAACTCCGTTCTGGTTTTGACATCATGCACAATTGAATTATATAACAGCATTAAGCTCTACTCTCTTGTAAAGTGACTAAACATCATCTTGTGTTCCTGAGTATGTCTCTCTTAAGTGCACAGAATGACTCATGGTTGTTTTCTGTGAGATCTTAACTTAGTTGTCGTGAGCCACAAGTGCAAACAGCTCCTACTGTTTCTCTGTGGTTCTTTGTTAGACGTATGGCCTTGAATCTCTCCCTCTAGCAATTACAGCTGAGGTAGAGATGGCACAGAGATACCTTTCACCCCCGCAAATGGTGGCTAGTTGGCCACAGATGAACTGTGGGTTTTAATTTTCCAAGAAAAAGGATTTGTCACAGTACAATCACATTATGGAGTGATGGGAGTGGGTAGGATGACATCACAAAAGCAGTAAGTGTTGTTCCAGGCCTGCCTTCATCCTTCACTTCCACTATCTGTTCCCTCTCATTTTCCCATTTCTATAACGGGCAATGATTATCATCACACAAATCTTACTTGCCGAGGATGCTTGCACGTCCATGATTTGTGGGTAAACATTTGATAAACAGTGTGTACCGCAGCCTCCTGTCTTCACATAATAGATTTTTGTCAGTTAATTTGCTAAAGCTTCTCCACACACACCCCTTTCCAATTATTCTTCTATGAAAACATCAGAATGGCTAGGGAATTAGCAATGATGTTGGTGTCAGTGTGCTGTAATAAATTGAAAAAAAACCTCTCTGTTGCCTTGACTTTACAGGAACCACAACAATTGCCACTGTTTCTACTACAGGTATCAATACCACCATCACTACCATACAATTGGGGTCATTTTTAGTGTGTGTGTGTGTGTGTGTGTGTGCTTACGGCTTTTGCATGAAACATTACAGTCTTCCTCCTCTCCATCCAACACCACAATTGAAATTTCCTAATACACATTCCAGCTCCTTCCTTTTTGCTCATTTGAGAAGAAGCCTCTACGATAGCGAAGTCCGTCTGATTCACAAAATTGCCCAATACAAGTTGGAGGACAATGAGAAATGCAGTGATGGGGCCAAAGCTACCTCACTCATCCTCACTGCCCTTCTCCTTCATGTGAGAACTTAACACTTCCTGGTAAAGCCTGCATAGGGCTAGCGCCTGACATTATTTTGAGCTTGCCTTTCTGGCTCTTCCTCACTGCTTCAGGGAAATGGTCTGAGAGGCTTGTTCATCAAACCTACAACTGAAAGGGGAAGCGGAAGCAGGCAGGGCGGAGAATGGAGATAAGGGTACAGATGGGGAAGTGAGGGACCAAGGGCTGGAAGGAAAGCAACAAAACAAGTCCTTCCTTTTCATTTTTCATTTTTTTAACAAATATGTCTGTTTCAATTTCTTTAGAAGTAAAAAGAAAATGACAAACAGCTCTCAGGCACATAATAGGCAACCTCTGCGCCTTCTTGGACTTACAAAACATCCCAGTTGAAGATGAAATGGGGTTCTCAGGAAACACAGGCACCAAAGAAGGCAGCACAGGGTAGATCGCCAAAAAGATGATCTGCAGAATGAATAAGAGGACACTACAAACTGCAACCTGGTCACCTTCAAAATAAAGTAAATGCAACAAAAGCCTGGTAGCCTATTTGTAAGAACTGTACCAAAATTTCATTTCTCCTTAGATAATTTTCAGGTACCCTACCACTCATGCAGGAGAAATTTTCAGCAGCACTTATTCATTGCAAATCTTTCTTGTCCCTATCAAGTATGAATTTTAAACAGTTAGTAGGAAATATTTAAGGTACTGTATAAACATAAAGAAATAGTAACAGCAGTAGTGTGTGGGAGGAGCCTGCAACGCTCCAGATATTGTTGAACTCCAACTCCCATCAGCCTCAGCCACTATTGCCAATATCAGGGATGACGGGACTTGTAGCATGGCAACATCTGGAGGACCATAGCTTCTCCATCCTTGAAGTAGATGATGCAGTGACAGCAGTAGAAGTTTGATATGTCTATAGAAGTTAGAGATTGCTGTGATGCCATGTAGAAGTAAGGCTGTGTATTTATATGTTTGTGTGTATTATATTACTGTATTTTTTCTGTGTATAAGGTTAGTTCTCCCCCCTAAAAATAATGTCAAAAATTAGGGGGTGTCTTATACTCTGGGCCATCTGCCCCCTTTTCTTAAATCTGAGTCCCCCAAAATATCTTATGCATGGGGGCATCTTATAGACGGAAATATACGGTATATATTCCTTAAGTAGGTATCTGATAGGCAAATTTAACAATGCTGTTTCCCCCCATATTCTCCAAATAAAAGAGCACCAAAACTTTACTTAGTACCAAAAGCATCTTGTTAGCCAGAAGCAAAGCTGCACACATCAGTAAATTCACTCTTAAAATACGCAGACCTCTAAAAATTATCCTGGCAGCAAAACTCAAGTTGAAGTTGACTTTGAAATAGCACATTATCATAACTCAATTCATGCTTTCAATATTTATTTCTTAATTCGAGTAAATACATCTCTAATAAAAATGCATGTGTAAATACAACATTCAATTTTAAATGTAGCCTCTTGGTTGTCTTTGTAAATGTTCAGTCAATCATGTATTCGGCAATTTCTGGTTCACTGATCTGTGAGTCAGGAACCCTGGAGATGTTATACAGGGGAGAAAAATCTAGTATCTTGCCAAAAACGGTGCAGTTAATTAACAGCCTTAAATTTATTAACAGCTTGATCAGATTTATAATTTCATTTCAGAGAATATTTCTGTCAGTCTTTATCGGATTGCAGACCCATGACACAAGAACTGATAGTTCATTCAATATTTGATTAGTGGTGTTTAGCTATCACTCTTTTCTACTACATCCTTCACATTTCTCATTACAGATTTCTGGATCTTTTCTTTGTTTTTAGATTTCATACAAAAACTGGCCTCAACCATCATATTAGCTTTGGATGGGATGCTAGGATTTTATAGAAGCTGGTTTAATGTAATGGCTAAGGCTGCACTCCTATTCCTACAGAATTACCTGGAAGTAAAGGGGAGGGGGTTATGACGACAATGAAAAGACTTGTGGCACCTTAAAGGCTAACAAGTTTTTAGTGTTATAAGATTTTGTAGACCACAGTCAGCTTCATCAGTTACATGAAGTGCAATCCTCATTTGGCAAATGTCTACACATATTAGGCATGTTTAAGCATTTGGTGAGCTCTGTATTCATGGATTGTGAAGCAGGGCTGCACACGAAAGACTCTCTGCGAATGTCCCAATGTGTGTTGCATTGAGGGTTTTTTTTGTCCCTCACCTTTGATGCATCGAATAAGGAAAGCCTGCGTGGCTTTTCACTATTGCTTGATTGGATCATGGACTCTGATCATGCAAGGTGTTCTACTCACATTCAGGTGAAAGTAACCCAAAGTTCTCTGCAGGCTTCTTGACACTTCCACTTAACTCAATTACAGACCTGACCCAATGCCTGTAACACCTGTAATGAGGGTTTGTGACAGGTCATACTGCAAATAACAACAGAGAAACACTGTTGCTTAGGGGAAGGCTAAACCTCTGCAGCCTTGGATCCAATTTCTAATGTAGGTTGGACATCCGTTCCATTGGTGTCAAGCTGCAGCAGATCTCAGACCACACCAATGAAAGCATCACGTTAACTAGGGTGGGTGGGTCAGAAAGCAAGCAAGGACATTGTGGAGGTCAGGAGGCCAAGTGTTGTGTAATAATAAATTATTATTTATACTCCACCCATCTGGCTTGGTTTCCCCAGCCACTCTGGGTGGCTCCCAACAAAATATTAAAAACACGATAAAACAAAAACTTCCCTAAACAGGGCTGCCTGCAGATATCTTCTAAAAGTCAGATAGTTGTTTATTTTCTTTGACATCTGATGGGAGGGTGTTCCACAGGGTGGGCACCACTACTGAGAAGGTCCTCTGCCTGGTTTATAAAGTCTAGGAGAAGGACTTCCGGCGGCTGGCGCCATCGCGGATGGTCCTGGGCTGCTTCGGTGGCGAGGCACCCAGTTCATCCCGGGGGTTAGGAGCTCCTGCAGCCGCATGCAGGGCTCTGGTTGGGGCGCGGGAAGAGCGTCCCGCGCCCTGGGCTCCCCGGCTATGCCCGTTGTGCTCCGAACCCTTCCCCCGCGCCCCCTGTAAGGGGGGGGTGGGGGTGAAGGGACCACGGAGCCGGGCTCTAGGGGACATGCCCCAACCGGGATGTTTACATGCGGCGGCTAAGTCCGTGAGGAGCGTCTCTGTTCTACCTGTCATTAAGGAGTTGCTAAGAAACCAGAAGCTGTGAGTAACTGACTGACTCTTTGTTCTCCGGGAAAAGCTCTGGGATCAAAAGAAAAGGCAGCCCGCCTCTCTCCCTTCGGCGGTGGAAGGAATTAACTCTTTAAGTGACTGCTGCTACACTAATCAATTGAAAGTACTTGGAATTTGAAAACTGAGTCTGTAGAGATTCCCTTTTAGGGGTTAACTGAGGAGAAATATCTCCATTCGAAGTTTTGATCTTTATATTCTGGCGTCGGAAGAAATGGCGGCGATTTGGAATTGCGCAGGAAAAAATTGAGACAAAGGAGGAGAAAGACAGGAAATGTAATTTGATACCCACCTCCCTTCTCCGAAGATGTTGGACTTCGTTCTTATGCTGGCACAGAAGGACTGGGAGATAGAGGAAAAGCTCACTGTTTTTCAATTGGAGCTGACTAATCGAAAATTAAGAGCCTTGTGTGGGATTATAAATGGAAAAAATCTGCATTCCACAGGGGAGGCTTTCCAAAAAATCTATTCAATGGAAACAGACTTTTGCAAAGAGTTGCAAGATGTGCTGGAAGGATGGTCTGAGATGGCAGAGCAAATCCGATTGGAACAGGGACCGTTTTCAGGGGGTGGCAGAAACCCTGATACGGAAAGAATTTTAATATCCAGATTCCGAGGTGGCAGCTCGGGGTCGAGGGACAGAGAATCAAGATTTCTACAACAAGAAGAATTTTGGTACAAAGCTACGGAGAAGCTCAGAATGCAGAGGATGAACATCTTGGAGCTCGATGCAGGATTTGTTGTGGTTGTAACCTGGATCTGTGGACATTTAGAAGCATACAATAGGGGATTCGGCTCTGGTGAAAGACAGGAGAAGACAATGGACAAAAGGGGAGTGGGTTGAATTAATCATTGTTTAACATAGATGGTCTGCCATGGTATCCGAAACCGGAGTGTGAAGTTTGTTAAATAAGTTTATTTTAAATAAGTAAGGAGATATTGAATTTAAGTTAAAAGCAGCATGTTAAATGATAGAAGAAATAAGTTTAGCTATAAGAATATTTGGTTAAATCTTAGGCTATAATGCAAAAGATAAGACAAAGGTGTTTTTTCTTTCTATATCAAGTTAAGCTAAACTTCTATAGAGAAAAGATGTTAAGGAGAAAGTGTATTGTTTTAAAACCGAAGGTGTATAGGCGGGGGAAGTCAAGTGTCAAGATTCGGAACTAGAATTTTTTTTTTTTCTATTGCAAGATTTACAGATAAGAAGAAGAATCCTGACATTATGTGTATGTGTATTTGTATTTGTCTTTGATATTTGTAGGTGTGGGGGTTGGGTTTATGTTATTTTGTGAAAATGTCAATAAATTCTGTTAAAAAAAAAAAAAAAAAATAAAGTCTAGGAGAAGACCAGAGAGAGAAAGTTCTCTCCAGACATGGCCCTCTCACACATACCGCCTTGCAGCTGTGCCCCACTCCACATTGTTCAGGAGTGCCCTGACCTTCCAGAGTTGGGGGGGGGGTTGTGGTACAGGGGAGACTGCAAGGAGGATAGGAAGGGATAGCAAAGATTCACTTCCCTGGCTGTTGTTGTCTCCCATCATGACTTGGGGTGGAACTGTATCCTGAAGTTTCTCAGAAACTGCTTACACCCGTTTTAGATTTATATATCCAACATCCATACATTAACTTATCTTAAAGGTAGGCCTATGGGCTCATTTCCTTGTAATCTTCAGAAAATGCTGCGTTACAACTTTTTTTTTCTTCCTGAACAAGGCCAACTTGGTTGAGTTCCCCCACCTCTTACGGCATGCAGGGAATTGAACCTATATCCCCCACACCAAAGGCTCTGTCCCCTCTGAAGAAGAAGAAGAAGAAGAAGAAGAAGAAGAAGAAGAAGAAGAGTTTGGATTTGATATCCCGCTTTATCACTACCCTAAGGAGTCTCAAAGTGGCTAACATTCTCCTTTCCCTTCCTCCCCCACAACAAACACTCTGTGAGGTGAGTGGGGCTGAGAGACTTCAGAGAAGTGTGACTAGCCCAAGGTCACCCAGCAGCTGCATGTGGAGGAGCGGAGACGCGAACCCGGTTCCCCAGATTATGAGTCTACCGCTCTTAACCACTACACCACACTGGCTCTCTGACATGCTGCCCACACTGGGTCTCTGACATGCTGCCCCTCTCCCAGAGTATTTGTTACTATTGCAGTGTTTCACTTAGATAGCTCTTTGCTTTCCATTAGCATTTAACAGGAATTGTGCGAACAAAATCTCATTTTTTAAATACTCGGAGAGTGGCTGGCTTCCTTCCCCCTGGGGAAGAACAAGAATAATCAATCCTCTATTTGTACTATAGTGGTCTCTCATTTGCCACTGTCTTCTGCTAAGCCCCCGAGTTGTTCTAAAACATCAATTACCCTTTAACCATAATATCTACAAGACTTTTCACAGTTGCACTACAGCTCATACATTCAAAGTTTTTATCCAATGTCATTTTTATCTCTTATTCTTATTAGCACGAAACTGGGAAATTTGGTTCACTCATTGCAAGAATATATTCTAGTTAACCTTGAATGTTGCTGCAGAAGCAACCTAGTTCCATTTGTTTGTTCTGTCTTTCTATTCTGAACCATTAGATGGAGAACCTGCAGGCTCCAGATGTAGTTGGACTCCAATTCACATTATCCCTGATCATTCTCTGTGTTCTTTGGGACTGATGGGATCTGGAATCCAACAGATCTGGAGGATCACAAGTACCCAATGCCTATAGTAGAATCTATTGTCTAAGGGTGGGATTCAACTAAATTGTTGGGGCACCTAAGGAGGTCCATTCTCACAACTATATTCCCCCCCCATCTCCTCCCTCTGTGTATTCCCCATACCCCCTAAATCTCCACTGGAGGGTTGGACGAACCATCAGAACAAGTTTACAGAATGCATTGGGGAATAGAGGGTGGAAATAATTCAGTGCAATCACACCCCACTTTGCACTGTGTTGAAATCCACCCAAAGGAAATCCCATCCCTATTACCTAGCTGGGTTCTCAGCATTTCAACACCAAGAGTCAACAGTAGAGACTTGAAAGGGTGCTGGAGAATACTACTAGATGGGGGCTACCTTCAATAGTACCAGACTTCTGAAGATAACATGAGATAGATATTGCAATATATTGTATGTAGACTTGCCTTTCGAGCCAGTTCAGGAATGTCAACTGGTTCAGTAACGGCTGCTTGACTGCTAACAGGAAGATGCTTTTAAATATATCTCAGCAGTATAAGATGTCAGCTAGTTACTAGTTTGCAGAATTCAGAGTGCTGGTTTAGACTTTTATAGCTCCAGAGGGTTTGATACTAAGATGTGCAAACCCATTCATAGGAAATAAGCCCCATTTAACACAATGGGACTTCCTTCTGAATACACATACATAGATTTGTGTTGTTAAATAACTATCTGAAGAAGTATGCATGCACACGAAAGCTCATACCAAGAACAAACTTAGTTGGTCTCTAAGGTGCTACTGGAAGGAATTTTTTTATTTTTTATTTTCCTTTCTTTATATTAACCTTCTCAGTTGCTGAGATGTACAGCTGAGAGTCTTCTACTGATTCCATTCGCCTCATTCTAGGTTGATAGGCTGGGAGCATTTGTTTGTTTTTCCGGTGGTGACAACTCTTCTTTGGAAAAGCACCACTATACAGATAAGTGAGACTCCTATAATCTTATATTTTAAGCACTGTTAATTTTTTTCCCTTTCCCCCAAGGTTTTTAGCTGAGCAGCTTGCTGGGTTTTGTTTGATCTATGATTTGAGTAACTGCTCTTTTATCAGATTTGATTACAGCTTGCAGGGTCATACTGATGTGGGGATATAAATGAGATAAACATCCACAAGCATGATCAACTATATTTAGCCTCATTTTGCAGCTCAGGCTAGGCCCCTGCGAATCTCTGGTATTCCTCCCTTTTGCCCCATTCTTGGGCTTTGCTTACAGCTGGGTGTTGTTGTTTTTTGCAAAATATTTTTTATTAGTTTTCCAATATTTCCCCAATAATAGGCCAATTATAACAATATCAATTAATTCCCAATTAATACAATTATTCAAATACCAATTAATTCCCAATTAATACACTTAAAGTGGCTCCCAATGTGGTGGATTTGATGCATTCCCGATCTTATATTTCTGCATTCCACAATCTTATTAATTTCAGTTACATTCCAGTTAAGATAAAGGTAAAGGTACCCCTGACCATTAGGTCCAGTCGTGTCCAACTCTGAGGTTGCAGCGCTCATCTCGCTCTATAGGCCAAGGGAGCCAGCGTTTGTCCGCAGACAGCTTCCAGGTCATGTGGCCAGCATGACAAAGCCGCTTCTGGCAAACCAGAGCAGCGCACGGAAACGCCGTTTACCTTCCCGCCGGAGCGGTCCCTATTTATCTACTTGCACTTTGCGTGCTTTCGAACTGCTAGGTGGGCAGGAGCTGGGACCAAGCAACGGGAGCTCACCCCGTCGCAGGGATTCAAACTGCCAACCTTCTGATTGGCAAGCCCTAGACTCTGTGGTTTAGACCACAGCGCCACCTGGGTCCCTGTTCCAGTTAAGATAGCAACCCCTCATACAGCAGCTGCATTCTTAATGATTTCTGTTCATGTTATTATATTATATAAATGTATAAAACTTCAAATGAGGAACTCTAACTCTTATCATTGTTCTGTCCTGCATGTGAAAGCTGCTATGTCCATGGAGATTCCTTCTGACCGTATATGGTGTTGTATCTTCCACTTCCTCAACTGTTGTTGTCTCCCACCATGACTTGGGGTGGAACTGTATCTCAAAGTTTCTCAGAAACTGCTTATACCTGTTTTAGATTCATATATCTTATACCTCACTGGAGCTAAAGTCTTTGTCTTCACTCCCAAGCTTGTCACACCCTACACACCTACATCTAGCCCATTAGCTTGGAGATGTCTAACCTGTAGTTCTCCAGATGTTGTTGGATGACAATTTCCATCATCCCTACCATTGACCATGGCTAGCAACATTTTGAGGGCCATAGGTTAGGCACCCCTGTTTTACATACTCACCACCAAACCCATCCCAACATGTCTAGGTTTTTCTCATTGTGTATATAAATACAGGACAGTGAATTTAAGGCCAAGAAAATATGGATCACCATAAATAAACATGAAAAGCATGACTTCAGCAATTTTCTCAAGTTTTACACACACATACACATACACTTATATGTATATTTCTTATGCTGTGTGTGCTAATTTACATAACCGTGCGAAATATTCATGAATACAAAGCAAGTAGCAGCATCTTAAATGCTACCATTAAAATAAATGCATGAAGATGCTGTAAATAATGACTCTATGTGGAAATGAAGTTTCTTTTACTTTTAAGCTGAGCCATAAAATTATGCTATCAGGGAAAGAAATATTTTTGATAACTTAGCACATAGATAATGGGTTAGGCAATCTATAGAAAATGTATTTGGCATTCCCTATGTTCTGTTTTTTCCCCTGAAAGAAAATGCAGGCATTTATATATCTGCCAATATAATAAAGCAAATATATATTTAATTTGTTACCAAATATATAATATAGATTTTTGCCCCAATGCTGGTAACATAAACTGAAATGTGATTAAGCTAATGGCCATCGTACTTCCCACCACTAGTTACACAGAAGGGTTAAGTGTTCTCTTACAGGGCAGAAAAGTGGATTTTCTAAACACATTGGTACAGACATTAATCTATTCTGCTGAGAACTGATTACACACCAAGAAACAAAATAATAGATAAGGCATAGATTAATCTTTCTTTCTTTATCGGTATTTCTGGCTTCAGTTTTGTTTATTACTTTCTTTCATGCTTTATCTGTATATTGATGCATTTACATAGAAGTACCTCAAAGATATTGGTTTTATACAAGGTCACTTCTAGATCTGAAGTCTGCACAGTAACAGAATAGCCAAACAGGTAGTTAAGCCTTTAAGTTTGGTTTGCTTCTCATATTTGCTGGCAGACAGCAACAAGTCATATTTAAGTGTGAAAAAAGGAACGAAGAAACCCACCACAGTTGTGTAAAAACAAACAAACGCACACACGGTAAGACAACTTTGTAAATGTGGAAGTGTACAGTTCTAATGTCTTTTGTGACAAGCACTATAATATTTACTGCTACGCATTTTATAAAATGATGCTGGCTGTAGACTGGGTCATTCAACAAAGCAGTGTTGGCTGGTGCCCATAGGGACTGATAGGGTAGAGGGCAGGGTGTCCAGCAATAGGGCAGGCAAAGTCAACTAATTTGAGGCTTGTCCCCATCTTCCTTCATACTCAGTCTTACAACACTGAAACTAAGAAGGAGGAAGCTGACAGGCCATGCCACCTCCTGGTTGAGTTGTAAGCAGTAGTGGCCAGTCATGCTCCTGCCATCATGTGCCACACCACACCAAGATCCCTTCTTGGTAAATACCTGCAACTCACAATGTTGTGAAGCCCGGAAAGCAATGATGCCCCTCTGGCTATTACTGGTTGTAAACAAGAAGGCAGGCAGAGTGACAACAAGAGGGCTCGCACTCCAGGTATCTGTTCCTTGATGGATGTTTCCAAAACCTGCTTCCCTGACTGTATCCACTCAACATTTAGTTCCTTCTTTGAGCATGCTTGCTCTGAATATGGAGAGCAATGAAGCTTCCTTCTGAGTAGACACACACAGGGTTGTATTGTGAGTTGCTGTCCTTTAGGGCAGATCCAGGACATTTTGCCTCCCAAGGAGAAGGGCAGGGCACTGGCAGAGGAAGGCAGCTGTGGGGGTGCAGTGCACACTGGGTGTCAGCTGTAAGGGCGGGTGACATTGCTGTGCCACCCCCCTGCTCACTGGGCGGGCAATGCCCTGGACGCGTCGCTCACTGTGAGGGTGGTGGACCGCTAGGGACAATGCTGCCGCGGGCAGCTAGCGGCACCCCCTCCCACGCTCGCCATGCTGGTGGCTAGGGAAGCTCACCGCACAGGTGGCTAGCTCTACCCCCGCAACACTCCAGGTGCCAGGGCAGGTAGCTCTGCCCCGGAGCAGGGTGCTACCTGCCTGTCTGATTTACTACTACTACTACTACTACTACTAATAATAATAATAATAATAATAATAATAAGATGGATTGGTAGTTGAAGCTTATTTCAATGCTGACCAAGGGAAATTTCACTGCAGGGTTGCAAGCTCATTTAGGAGATGCAGGGCAGGCTGCTCTCCATCCCTCCCATCCAGCACCTGCTACCTGACAGGCTGACTCCCTCTGCCTGATTGTAGGGCCCATCCTGCCTCCATTTCAAAAGCCAGCATTTAACGGCCACTTTATAGAAGCCAGTCTATAGCCACAGTGGAAGGCCACCAAGCATACAATTCTGCAAGAGGAAAAGTGCCATGTGATGGAGCACCTACAATTACAGTGCTGTGTGATAAAGCTGCATGCTGCAGTCTGAATACGTTTGAGGAAGTGCAGCTTTGGTTTATAGCAATGGCGTTTGCTATCAGGGCAGGAAAATGCTTCCGAAAGAACAGAGTCAAAAGTGCTCACTCCTTTTTGTGAACATTCGCAGTGCTGATCTCCCCTTTCAGAAACTTTTCAGGGATTTTCACTGATACAGGCACCAGTGTCCTTCCTCTGAACTGAGTTTGCTTCAGTTGCCTCAGCAACATTCAGTCCAAAGCTTCCACTTAGCTACATTGCATTGTTGTTGCAGAAATCTGAATTAGCAAAACAAAACAAAACAACAAGAACGCATGAGATGGTGAGTGAAAAAGGAGTCCCAGGTAGTTTATTTCTGTGCAGAGGTGCAGCAGGATAATTCCCCAAAAACTGGACCCTCGCCAACGGATTCCATACTATTATATATGTTTTACATAAATTCCATACATTCCAATACAGTTCCTTCATACATTCTAATACAGTTCAAATTCCTTATCCAATCAGAACACGCAGCTTCTCTCATCCCACTTCCTTATAAGGCACTTAACCCTGTGATTCCTCTGCTTTTACTACAGTGGGGAGCATGCGTACTAGATACCAGTTTAGACAAAGGAGGCATCGTGTGATTGGTCAGATTTTACCGCAATCTTGAGCATGCTCAGTACGCCAAGACCTTATTTGGTATGATTATCTATAATTCATTAACTCATTCTATCTCAATTCTACTTCATTGCGACATCATCCTGTTCATGATGGCATGGTCATGTGCTTCAGCAGACTCATAGAAGGCAGTGACCAACTGACCTGTGCAGCTGTTCAGTTTGTTGTACAAGTGTTAACTATGGGTGGACAACTTCAAGGCCCCTCCCTCTGCGTTCTTGTGGTTCCTTATCTCTAATCCAGACTTAAACTGCATGAAAAAAATCACGCACACCACCATTAGAAAATGTTAAAAAATTTAACTTTAAATAGAATTTTTCAATTTTTCCCACGGACACCAGGCAACATGCACCCTGGTTGAAAAACAAAATAGGAAATAGAGGATTGCACACAGTTGCCGTAAGTACAAGCAACACATTTCAACTGAGACAGAAGATGAATATTTAACCCAGAGGCCTCACTGGGTGTGTGTGTGCATGTGGCTGCGAGGGAGTGGGGGATGCAACATAAAGTTTTAGATGCAATTCCCTTTACAGCTGCATGGAGAAAATGTGCAGCTGAATAAATCAATAAATGGGTGGCGTGGGGAGCACAAAGATGAACAGAAAAAGAAGTTTTCTGGAGACAGGCACCTTGTTACTCCTTAGCTGCACAGAACACACTTGCGACCATCACCATTGAACAGTGGTAATTTTCAGTGAATTGCTGTACAGAACCTTATATTTCTGAGGAAGAATACTGTGGCAGCACAACACGATCTGTACAGGTTCTGTGCATGATAGCCCTTTTGTAATCTTTGCTTAGAAGGTTAATATTTTTAAAATAAACAGACATCCTTTATGTAACTATCCCAGCTTCCTAATTCTTTTGTGTTCCTTCACCTTCCATCAGACAGACTGAAGAGGCCATCTTAGGCTGCTAATTTTGTGTGCAATGAAAGGACAGCAAAATATTAGTTATTTAATTCATTATTGTGGCATTTTTACCTCCAGGAAGGTAGGAAAGGGCTTGTGGGATTTTTTTATTTTTATTTTTTGCCTCAGGTGTTAAAATAACTTCACTGGCCTTGGGTACTAAGTACTAAATAAGGCAGTGGTAGAGGTGAGGTGAAGGGCAGGATATAAATATTTTAAATAAATAAATTGTGCCATTTTCCTTCAGACAGCAAAATGACTTGGGCCAGGTTGGCCACACAGTCCAGACATCTTTCCACAAGAGACCTCCCTCACGTCTTCCAATATGTCTGTATGTAATGAGAGGTTTTATAGTCTTGACCTTGCAGAACTGCAAAATGATTAAAAGGCGAAATAAAGGATTTGTTTTCAAAGGAAAGAACACACTGTGTGGATTAGGAGAGCCAAGCCTCTCAAGGACTGAAGCAAAAATCATAAATATGTCACCGAAACCTGAAGCTGCAAAATGAACAATTGCAATGAGCGTCCAATGAGTTTGAGCTAAATTAAGATAACACAGCTAATTAGTACGGTTTAGGGATTTGGCAAGGCTACTGTATAGAGGATATCTATCATTTTGGTAATGGGCCTGAATTTGTTATGGTTAGGGAGGTTTTGTTTTCCTTTTCTATTATCTCATCTTGGGTTACTGCTTTATCATTCTGGTGCTTAAAATAGCTACATAATATTTGGGGCATTAACCATGATTGGTTATTTCAGGTTCTGTATAAGAAGATTAGAAGGAAATATTACCGACTGAACATATGAGTGCCATACAAGGGTGTACTGCACGTTAAACAGGGTGAGAAGTGGCAATGGGGAAGGTATGGACAAAGGTTTGTCAAAATTAGGGGGAAGAACCACCTGAAAGCCTATGTTGATATACCTTTAAAAAAATTGTGGTGGTGAAAAGTCAGATAAATTCAAATCTATCAAAGATGCAGCTTACTGCTGGAGGATTTAAGAACATAGTAAGAACCCTGCTCGATCAAGCCAAAGGCCCATTCAGTATCCTGTTCTCACAGTGACCAACCAGATGCCTACAGGAAGCCTGAAGCAGAAAACTCACCCCATCTGTAATGTATGCATCTGTTAGCCTTGGGCAACTGTCTGTTGTAGGCAATTTGAAAGGCTTCTTCTAGTTCTTTATCTTTAAACCAGACTTGGATCACTGGATATTTAAATAGGGGACAGTCCTCCGACAGCCCTTAAAATAAAGAGTGGTTTTTTGTAAAGTAGAACACAGTCGCTAGATGTGGGACCTATTGCAGCATGACTGCCTATGCATGGGGCTTCTGAGCATAGCTGTCAACTTTTCCCTTTTCTTGCAAGGAACCCTATTCGGAATAAGGGAATTTCCCTTAAAAAAAGGAAACAGTTGACAGCTATGCTTCTGAGTTATCACCCTCTCCTCAGTATCAGTAATTCTGGCAAGGATGACAACCAACCCATGTACCCCAGCTGCACTGTTGTCACCAAGTGTTACCTTGCAGCAACTCCTACACTGCTGATGGTAATATATGTACCTAATCCTCAGTTAAAAGGGGAAAGAATGAAGCGATTTCTTCTCCCCCATTGCTTCAGGTGTTCTAAGGCTGAGCAATGGCTCAAAAATATGCCACATCCATATATTCTGAACCAGTGCTCTGTCCTGATCCAACTGGGTGGTGTGGAGAAAATGGATAGAGAAAAGTTGAAAGATTCAGGACAAACATACGGTGCACTTTACACAGTGCCTAGTTAAACTCTCCAATGGTTTTACTTTACCCCTGAAGTAGCACTCTTCTGTTGTCTCCCAAGGCACCTTTCCCCCTTTTTTGCGGGAAATTCCCTTATTATAGCATTGGGAAGCAGCAGGGAGGGTTGACAGCTATGTATATAGCAGTGGGGAGCAGCAGGGAGGGTTGAAAGCTATGATACCAACTCAACTCAGTTAAACTCTGGAACTGGCTCTCGCAAGAGGTAATGATTCCCATCGACTTTGATGGCTTTGAAGAAGGGTTAGATAAATTCATGAAGGACAGGGCTACACAATGGCTATGTTCTGTCTCCACTGCAATTGCTGGAAATATCAGGAGGGGAGAGTGCTCTTGTGCTCAGGTCCTTCTTCTGGGTTTCTGATGGGCATCTGGTTGGCCACTATGAGAACAGAATGCTGGGATAGATGGACCTTTGGCTTGATCCAGCAGGCTCATCTTATGTTGGCCAATATGGCCAACTATCGCCCAGTCTCAAATCTTCCATTCTTGGGCATGGTGACTGAATGAGTGGTTGCTGAACAACTCTAGGCATGCCTGGAAGAAGCGGACCATTTGGATCTCTTCCATTCGGGATTCAGGCCTCATCATGGGACTGAAACTGCCTTGTTCGCGCTGGTCGATGATCTCCGGCGGGCTAGGGACAAAGGTGAGAGCTGTTTCCTAGTTCTGCTGGATCTCTCAGCGGCTTTTGACACCATCGACCATAACATCCTTCTGGACCATCTAGAGGGGTTGGGAGCTGGGGGCACTGTTATACAGTGGTTCCACTCCTTCCTCCTGGGCCATGTTCAGAAAGTGGTGGTGGGGGATGAGTGTTCAGACCCCTGGGCTCTCACTTGTGGGGTGCCTCAGGGTTCTGTCCTCTCCCCCATGCTTTTCAACATCTACATGCAGCCACTGGGAGAGATCATCAGGGGGTTTGGGCTGGGTGTTCATCAGTATGCAGATGATACCCAGCTCTACCTCTCATTTGAATCAGAACCAGTGAAGGTGAAGGTCCTTTGTGAGTGTTTGGAGGCAGTTGGAGGATGGATGGTGGCTAACAGATTGAGATTGAATCCTGACAAGACAGAAGTACTGTTTTGGGGGACAGGAGGCAGGCAGGTGTGGAGGACTCCCTGGTCCTGAATGGGGTAACTGTGCCCCTGAAGGACCAGGTGTGCAGCCTGGGAGTCATTTTGGACTCACAGCTGTCCATGGAGGTGCAGGTTAATTCTGTGTCCAGGGCAGCTGTCTACCAGCTCCATCTGGTACGCAGGCTGAGACCCTACCTGCCCGGACTGTCTCGCCAGAGTGGTGCATGCTCTAGTTATCTCTCACTTGGATTACTGCAATGCACTCTATGTGGGGCTACCTTTGAAGGTGACCCGGAAACTACAACTAATCCAGAATGCGGCAGCTAGACTGGTGACTGGGAGCGGCCAGACCACATAACACCGGTCTTGAAAGACCTACATTGGCTCCCAGTACATTTCAGAGCACAATTCAAATGTTTGATGCTGTCCTTTAAAGCCCTAAATGGCCTCTGTCCAGTATACCTGAAGAAGAGTCTCCACCCCTATCGTTCTACCCAGACACTGAGGTCCAGTGTCAAGGGCCTTCTGGCGGTTCCCTCGCTGCGAGAAGCCAAGTTACAGGGAACCAGGCAGAGGGCCTTCTCGGTAGTGGCACCCACCCTGTGGAACACCCTCCCACCAGATGTCAAAGAAAAACAACTACCAGACTTTTAGAAGACATCTGAAAGCAGCCCTGTTTAGGGAAGCTTTTAATGTTTAATAGATTATTGTATTTTAACATTCTGTTGGAAGCCGCCCAGAGTGGCTGGGGAAACCCAGCCAGATGGGCGGGGTATAAATAATAATAATAATAATAATTGTTATTATTATTATTATTTTCTTATGTGTGGAGCTATTTGGAGTGTGCAGCACCATGGATAGGGATAGTTTGTGCCATCCTGTTATCGTTGTAGTGGTGTTGATAGACTGTGTGAACAGTTTACCTGAATTCATCCAGTTTGGCATTCTATTTCCAGATGTCTCCAGATCTGGAATTTTTTTGGGGGAGGGGGATTTTGCTATGTTAAAACACCTGGAGAATCACCTCAAAATCTGTTGTTCTGTGTCCACAATTTGTGTTGTATTTCCTTCTCTCCCTTTCCATGTACATGCATGGAAAGCACAATCCTCCTCATCAGTTCTTCCTTTGCAATGGGCAGTCTGGCAAGCAGCACAACATGCATATTCATAAATGTAAAATTATGCATTCAAACAGGAAAATACAGGAGTGCATGATAATTTACATAATTAATTAAGTGAGGGTGTTGGAATAATTCTATCTACACTTCTCCGCTGATGGATGCTCGAAACAAAACACTCAAAACTCTCATAGGGCAGGAGCCTGCATTCCAATTCTGGCAAAGGGGTTTACTCATTAGCCTAGTTTTATACTAACCTCTGGGATTTAAAATATTAATGAGCTGCTTGACTCCAAATTATCAGTGTCTTTAAAAACACTCTATTAATAGGGATTAATTCAGTAAATTAATGTGGCATTTTCTCAGAGTCCTTTATATTTTGGCACGACCCACTGTACTTTCCAATTTTATAACAACTTAATCATTGCAACATCTCATATTAATGGACTCTGGACACACAACTGCAAAGGAATAAATTGTCAGGGAACAGCGGTAGCAGTAGCATATTTATAAGCAGAGCTAGGATGGGTTTTGGTATACCTTTATCTACAAGTTTATACAAAGAGGTTTATAAAGGCTGTTCAGAAATTTATTTTGGTCCTAAATCCTAGTAACAGGGTACATTTAGGAAACAGACTGAAGCATCTACCTCCCAGGATATCATGAAAGGAAGTACATATGGTATATTGTTGCTGTGAACTTTAATAGCATTTTTAAAAGACTCTATATTTATAACAAATAAACCCTTAACTAGTTGCTATCCACTTATTTTTCTGGAACCTAAGCCCTCATGAGCATGCTGTCTTTCATACGTGGGAGAGATCACCATTCAATAAGTTGTCAATATGATCTGACTGCTCATTTAAACTGAGCTCGCATTCACTATAAGGTGTGGAAAGTCAGTGGAATGTATTGACTTATTACATGGAATTTTTTTATATTATGTCTCTAGTCTTAAGACAATATTTTGGCAAATTCACACTTATTTCAGAAGAACATGATGCTTTGAAGAATAGGCTTTATCATTTGCTCAGTGCATATTAGATAGATATTTATAAACGGTTGTGAGTGAAAATGCAAATAAAAGTAGATCACTATAGTTTATGAAGCAAGACTAGGTGAAAGCAATAAGGTTGGAAGGTGCCTTGCTAATGGACAGCTTCATGGAGAAGCTGAAAGAAGTTGGGCTGTATCCAATGTTACTCATTGAAATTAATGGACAGCACTAATTTAAGCCCATTAATATCAATAGGTCTACTCCAAGAAGAATTTAGTTTGATATAACTCATTCCTTTACTGGTGGGATTTTGCTAAAGTAATATACATTTATGTGATTTCTGCACATGTTCATATTCTAGCTGATCTTCTGGTGAACTGCTAAAGCTGCCTTTTTTGCCTAAGGACCTCATGAACCTCTGGGGTCTGCATGCCAACTGTGGGTGTAGCCACCCACACTCCCACATGCGCACAGGGCATACAGAGACAGACATGCACACAGGCAGACCATTTAAATAATTTTTATTGGTTTTTAAACAAATACAAATACAATAACCACAACACACTTATCCAGCAGTACATCTAATGGTGTCTGTTGTATCCATCGTCTCTAGACATACACTTACAAATTCAACATGCAAACCTATGCCTTAACATAACCCCTACACTGAGAATATTGGTATAAGAAGGTCTTGATTTTGGTCATTAACACAGTTAAAGAAAGGGGTCCATGTTTCTTGGAAGGTTTCTCTATTGGTTCTGCCTTTAATTGCCCAACTGTGTTTGGTGAGACGCTCAGACATTTGCTGTGTCCCAGATATTATTTCTGCTCACTTACAGGAAGCCTCGCTCAAGGTCATCCTCTGATGGCAGTGGACACCAACCAGGCTAGCAAAAATTAATCCTCTCCTTTCCCCTTTATGTTGGAAGGCTTGGTTTATTTATTCATGTTTAGTGGAGATGCTCCTATGTTAAAAAACTTTTGGATTAAGGCCAATCCCTTTCTCCAAATCCTGTCTTATCCCTACTATCTTTGGACAAAGACTTAGGCTCCACCCTGCACCACAGCAAACTAGTAGGCTTCTTACTGACCGTGGCACGATTAGTGATAGCTCAGCAATGGAAGAACCAGACTGAAATACCCCTGAACATATGGGAAAGGGTGTTTTTGCCCCCTGTCTGCTCAAATGATTGATCTAATGACAAGGGAGGGGCAATTTGCATCTGCACCAGGCTGGCACACTTTGCCATCCCCAGCACTACTTTCCCCCCTCCTGTTTGCTGCTGCTGTCAAAATCGAGAAGGGGGACAGAAAATGTGTTTGCAAGCCCCCCTCCTGCTCCTGCAACTGTGACTGAGCCACTCCTGACATACAGGACCAGAATGTACATCAGTATCTACAATGAAATGACTGCTGATAAGGTCACCTGAAGGGAAACCACCAAATTAGTATGTGTTATATCAATGATATGCACTCTGATATAATAGCAAAATTCCATTAGCCCTGGCTTCCCTCCATACCAGTTTACGGGCTCTTTTGTGTCCTCCATATCAAAAAAGAGATGAGGGTATGATTCATTTCAAGCCCTGGAGGATGCAGTAAGGTTCAAGGCAGCCAAATGCAATAGCATCATGACTACCTACCCACTCAATTTCAAGGCTAAGCAAGAATTTGAACATGGGCTCCACAGTTCTAGTCTAACAATCTGCTACACTACACTGGTTCTATGAAATTATTATTTTTTAAAAAATTGAACACATTAACAGAGTTGTCAAAGGTCTGAGCAGGGATGACTATCTTTGGGAGTTGGACTTCACAATTCCAGTCACTATTGACCTATTGACTATTGACCATGCTGGCTGGGACTGATTGGGAATGGAATTGGAGTCCCCCAACACCTGGAAGTTACTGGTTTAGAGTTATTATTTTCACCTATTTGTGAATGTTTTCACATTGAAAATCAGAGGTTGTTCATTTGCATTTATACTTTATAATATGGTACAGGTTCTTCTACAATGCAAGCATATGCCATCATTTTACAGACTGAATGTTTAAAACTCACAGCAGTTAATAATTATATCTTGATTACTTGGGTCGCTGCTTTCGTTTCTTTTTTTAAAAAAAATCCCAAACTGATTTATTTGTTATGAGCAAAAATCTTTGTATGCTCTCCTATCCGCTAAGATTTATGAACAGAATAAATTTTTAAAACTCTTTTCTCTCCTCAACTGTTTGGCAGAGTGAAGAATTTACAGGCTAGTTCTCAAAGTACAAATTATTGTAATACTCAAGAAGATAGTAAACTTGAGATAATTATTCCTCTTACCAAAATAAATCTAAGAAAGCTGCTTGTAAATTTGTGTGGAATACACTGACTCTAGAATGGCATTGCCTTTAAAATATATATATGGTTGTCATAAAATGGCCTCTACTTTGCAAATAATTTCTATTTAGAAAAAGCTTTCCTCTAACTTTTGTTTTCCAAAGAAACTTTTCACCAGCAATACAGAAAGCAACCAGTCTTCTTTATCCATGAAAAAAGAGGTATCCCTAATGTTACCTTTGATGTGCTGCTGCCAAATATTCAGTCTGTTGGCTATTATTAAACAGGTCCTGAGTGCTAATTGCAGTTTGCTATTTTTTATTAGGGCTGTGGAAAAAATAAATATTTGGTTCCAATTTTCAGCAGTACCTTCATTTGGGAAGCTGACTTGCTGAGCTGCTGTCTGGATTGTGTTTGGTTCCCACTTCATAGCATCAGCTTCAGTGTAGAACCAGGGGCAGTGAGACCAGGCCATTGGGGAATGGGGTATGCAAAGGAGGAATAACGACAAGAAAAATAGCATGGAGATAAACTGGCCACAGCTTTATTTATTACAGATGTAAGTAGGTTTTGGCAGAGACATTGGGTATGCATCCGGAATCACCCAACCCACCTCCTGGGTGTTTATTCCTTCAGGGTCAATCCTGAGTTTTAGAATTGCCCTATGACATAAATCTGAGTAATCTCTCCAAGACACCATTTTAGGGAGTTTCTATGACCTGTTCGCCCCTGTCTGGGCATTTGGACAGAATATGTCTCCCTGATCCCCTTTAATGGGGTAACCTGGAAATTTGACCAATGTAGTGGGGGTGCTGTTCTGAGCCTCTGCCAGACTAAGGATCCAACCCAATGTCTTTCATTCATTGGCTACATGAGAGGATCCCCTACCACTATATCGCCTGCAGCTGCAACAGATCACAACACTGCCTCCCACTAGACATGGTAAGAGGGCTTTTGTGTTTCCCATTTATTTAAATGGGGGAAGAAATCATAATATATCTACCACTTTTAACAGAAGTGGGTAAAATTTGCAGGGGTGGCAGCCCTTTCCAAGGAGACGAAGCCTGAGTAATGGCAGATAAATAGAGGTATAAGTTTTTGCAACAGGCATCTTTAAATTTGGAGAATTTAAGGAAGTTTCTGCTTCCCTCCCAGGTGACTCTTGGAGCTTCCACAACTTGATAACAACTCTCATCAGCTCCAGCGAGCATGACCACTGATGAGGGATGATAGGAGTTATAGTCTACAACATCTGGAAAACAGCAGATCAAGGATGGCTGCATTAGCAGCAAACTCACAGGGAATGCAGAGGTGCTCTTGGGAAAGATTATTGCAAACTATTACATAGATCTGTGTGAGGGTTCAGGGGTTATCTAACAGTTATCAAAATCAGTATTTGAGGTTTATTTTAATGATTAGGTTTATGCTCCAATGGCACAAAGAAGGACTCATTTGTCCCATATGCAACCTTTTGGGGCTGCGTACCAGTGGCGGACAGGGCCAGATGCAAATGTGGGGCAAACAAAGGATATGACGCTTACCTTTGTGCAATTGGCTACATTCCAGCCATGCAATAGCCCAATGTTTATACCACACACCAACATAATACAGCATCCATTGAGTTGGCATTCCCTTGGCTTTTCCAGACACACCTGTTTACACAGGCATTCTCTTGATCTCTATTCAAGATTTCTCTTTTAAATGCTGAGTTATCTTAATGGGATGGGTTTTTATTGCATATTTTAATTATGGATGTTTATATTCCAATGTTTTAATGGGCTGATTAACTCTGTACCTAATTTATGGGTGTTTACATTTTAATGTTTGCGCCTCTGATTTTTATGCTCGTAAAATGCTTAGAGCTCTATTTTGATATTTAAGCAGGCTGAAAGGCTTACCAACAACAATAAAATAATAACTACATCTCTCCATTTCTATTGTTTATTTATCTATTAAATTTATATACTGCTCGGCTAAGGATGCATCCCAAGCTAGGCATACTCAGTGTAGACCCATTGGAATTCATTAACGTAACTAATTTGCTCAGTTAATTTCAATGTGTGAGTAGAACTTGGTTGGATATAACCATAAGGCTGCAATCCTAGACACACTAACTAGGGATTAAGCCCTATTGAGCCTTACTTCCAAGTAAACATGCATAGGATTGTAACTGGAGCAGAGCAATTAGAACTGTAACAGAAGCTGACATAATTTAGGTCAGCATAATTTAGATATAAATTATCCCTATTCCAAACTCTGTTCAGGAGTTGAGGATTAGGCCCTAGGTCACATGTCTGAGCTCAACAGGGTTTGGAATAGGTGTTAAGTCTCTCTCTTCCCTGTCCCACTCTTTTGGGGGCTGGCATAAATTCTGCTGGCTGAGCCAGAGTAAGTGATTTAAGATGGCATAGCCCCTGCTGAGCCCTGGCTCAGCCAGGAAACCCCAAGATTTGTCAGATCCAAACTCCCTCATTCTGACAGATCTTCAATATGGATTGACCTCCAGGATGCCGTACTATTCAAAGTCTGCTATTTCACAACACTGCAGGGGCTAAGGTTCCCTTTGAACTATCAGTAACCTAATTGGGGACAATTATGGGCTCCTTCAGATTGACATTTTATTGAGCATACATTCTGATTTGCTTGCAGAATACTTATATGGATGTTAGGTCTACAAAAAGCATTTGTCCTGAGGTTGTTATATTTTTGGGGGGGGGGGTTGCAGGGAAGTTATAAAACAATGAAAATTCATCCTGGTTTGCTTGAATTGTTATACATATTCCCATTAATCTGCCACACATTTTAGTGCATTTCCCTGCCAATTTTTTAACACCTGTGTGCTTTTTTAAAAAAGTGGATTTCTTGTGATGCAACAAAGCACTGTAATTGTGCAAACCTGCATGTAATGGAATCCCTCCTGAAAGATCCTGATATCATTGATTGAAGGCCTGCATGCATAGCACTTGTGAAAGTGAGACTGGAAGCTGTCAAGGAGTGAGAATTGCTTCATTCACACATCCTTTAAGCCTATATCTAGTGCTCTTTATTTTTTTCAGGACCAAGATCAGGTCAAACATCACAACAAACGTGACAAGTGTATATGCTGGGCCAATGGTGCATCAGTGAAGTTATCACACATTTGCCATCAAAATATCTGTTGACATGTGCAATGATTGTGTGAATCAGACCTTAAGAATAGTAACAACATATTCTGTATATATGGAAACCAAACATTTAGGATATACTGAGGGGAAGTTAGCCAAATTCATGCTATTCTGGATTTGAATGTGGCCTTGAGATCACCTCTGGGCTCCTTTCCAGCTGATCTGCAACGTGGAGAACATTTTGAGTGATAAAACAACCCATATTAGAGTCTCTCTCTCCCACTCTTGATATAATTTCTAAGCAGGAAGTACACTTCATGCAGTGTGGCATTTTACAGGGTGGGGAATTAAGATTTGTTTTGAGAACTTGAAAAGAAAATGAGCTTGTGTATTATAGGCAGTCTACTTCTAGGAGATTAAAACATGAATATTGCATGAAGGTTCTGCAAGCTAATAGGACCGAAGGCCTGGGAAACCATTATTAGAAAATCGTTTCGAATGCACTCAATATGAAGTTTAAAGATGGTCACCTAAGTATTAATCAGAATGGATAAGTTTTCTGCAAGTCACTACTTGTACTTTTAAGACCTAAAATGCAGTTTCTTTATCATTCATCATTTTTTTTCCTTCTTATTGAAAACTGTACCATTTCCCTTTGATCATAGTTTAGTGAAATTCTGACAACTGTTTGATTTTGGTGTTCGTCTCCTGAGGGCAAGGATAATAGAATGATATTTGCTTTTATAGGAAGATCAAGAAAACTCTTTATTTGCTGGAACAGTAACACCACAGACATATTTTTCCCCAGAGTTCATATGTGCAAATTGCCTGTCAATGCAAAATAACGGGGGGGGGGATCATTCCACAAAGAAATGGTCACCTCGAGCTGTTATTACTTACAGTGTTACTATTACAATGATTCAGATTGCAGGAACAATGGTAGACATTGGAACTAGCTCTTCTTAGCTTGAAATGAAGCATGTGTTTTCCATTTGTTGGCTATCTATTGCTCGTTAGGTTAGTAATGTGCTTTATACTGTGTCTGACTATTGGTCTATCCAGCCTAGTGTGAACTTCTCTGACTGAAGGCAGGTCTCTAGGTCTCAAACAGGGGACTTTCCCAATCCTGGTACCAGAGTTCCTCCCCCTCCTAAGTTCGGAGCATAGGACCTATGGCATAGAGCAAAGAACAATGCAAACTGGGAAACTCAAACCCTTCATAGGAAACAATAAATTTACAGACTATAAAAGTCAAAAATAAATTGTGTTAAAATACAGAGAGGGAGAGAGCACACATTAAGTCTATCAATGAGTATAATTTTATTGTTTCCAGATAGTTTCCATGAAAAGATAACATGAGAACTGTTATGATAAGAAATGCTATGATTACAAAAAAGAAGCTCTGTTCAGACCTCATTTGTGGGTGTTCTTTTTGTTTTAAATATTTTTATTAACAATTTTCAAGATAAAATACAATAAGTATCAAACTAGTCCACAGAACAAGAATATTTTTTTAAAAAAAAACCCACAAAATATAAAGCAAGAGAAAAAAGAAAAAGAGGGGGGGGAGAATATCTGTAAGGCCTTTTACCATATTTATATCATATATATACTGTCATTTATCTACATACATTTCTCACCAAGGAGCCTACTTCTTCTCCCAGCCTTTTGTGGGTATTCTGAACGATTCCACAACTTCATACATTCAATATATGTATGGAGAAGCTCCAACTTCCCCAGGACAGCACGTTTCTGAACAAACATGCCCAGACAGAAAAATGCTCTGGTAGAGAATGTCCAGGTAGAGAAGGTTTTGTGATGGAATAAGTGGAATCCTTATCCCAATTAATCAAGTAACCATAATACTGAATAAATGAAGGGGATTTTGTGAGAATCACACCTAAATAAGGTGAGTGCAAACACCCTGCATCTTCAGAAAAGCAATTAGCTATGAACACTTCAGATAACACGCTCTTGAGAAAGATTGAAAGACAGAACTCAATATTAGTGCTGAGTCCCATTTGGAAAGAAGCAGAAGTGATTCGGATGTGAAGGACTTCCGCATACCTCCGGAGCGATGCTTCCAATAGCTTTCTGGTCTAGCATTGAACAGTCACTGTTCTTATAGAAAGAAGACGTTAACTTCAGCAAAATCCTAAAGATTGCTTCCAGCCAGAAAAGCCTTCTCAACAAGCAGCAGGTTTGGGCGGGGAGAGAACAACAACAACAAATTTTATTTGCATAGCCTACAGGCCATTGCATCAAAAAGACACATATTACAGATACTGATAAAAAAACATATATAACCAATAAAATGAGTCTGAATTGGGATTCGGCACAATTAAAGGGGAGGGGGGAGAGAGCCATGCACCTTACTGTATTTGGAAGAGTTTGACTCTCTGGAAGCTTCTGCGTTGTTTATGATCCAAGAAAGAAGTGCTAAATCTATATATTCTGGAAGATAAGGCATACCTAGTTTCTGTCAGTCTGGGTTCCTGTTTCTTGAAGGACTATTTTTTTATTCTTGGTTTTCATCAAGACAAGCTCCCAGAATTCAGTAGCAAGTCTCTATAATGTCTTGTTGGAGTAACCCTGCCAAATTATATGCGTTAAATTTTCAAATATATACTTTCCCATTTTTTTTTAAAAAAAATGGATAGTATTTGGAATTCACTTTCTAGATCTCCCATCAGTGCTCTTTATTGACAAATCAGGAGTACATCCCACTTCCCCCCCTTTTTTTGTAGGAAACATAAAGAATTATGTGCCATGAATTACCATCTCTGAACTGCTAGTTGTGACATTTGAAGAGAGCCTAACATTGTGAACTTCAGAATCAGGGTCAGATTCTGATTTATTGCCTTTATGACTGTGTGTTGCTTTATGACTCATTGTCTGACAGAGTGCAGTGGTTAAAAACTATTCTCATTAGATATCTCCCTTTTTAAAAACCCTGAAGCTATGCAAATTTCAAGGCCTATTAAACATATCAGCTTCCCTGGCCCCCCGCTCCTCAATAGTTTGTTTTGGAGCGCGTTGTCAGCAATATGCTCGTGATGCCCAGCTCTATTTCTCATTTACACCTGCAGGTGTGTCAGTGGATATGCTGGCATCCACAATGAACTGCATGAGATCCAAAAAACCAAAGCTTAGAAAAGTCAAAGGCACTATTAATGAGGGATCCCCTTGGCAGGATGTGTGGGGCCTGGCCAGGTATGGATGGCATTATACTCCCTTTGAAGAAGCAGGTACATAGTTTGGGGTACTTGTGGCTTGGGGTTCAAGTGGCTTGGGTGGTTGGTGGCCCAGCAATAGCATGGCTTCTGTTGTCTATGTCCTGGTAAACCTCTAGGTTTAGATATCTGCAAAGTGTCATATGTGGGACTGCCTTTGAAGACAATGTAGAAACTGCAACCAGCACAAAATTCAGTGGCCAGATTGCTGACTGGGGCAAGATAGTCTTGAGCATATTACACCTCTCTTCCCAGCTGTTGGCTACCAGACCTATACTAAGCCTTGTGCAGATCATGTCCCTAATGCAGCGGTACTTCTAGTTATGAACTTAATTCATTCCAGAGGTCTGTCCTTAACCTGAAACTTTGGCTAATAGGGGCTCTTGCTGCTGCTGCGCGCCAGCACACGATTTCCATTCTCATCCTGGGGCAAAGTTCTCAACTCGAGGTAACTCTTTCAGGTTAGTGGAGTTTGGAACCTGAAGCATTTGTAACCTGAGGCATTTGTAACTTGAGGTACCACTGAACTTCAGAAACTGTCTCTTCCCACAAAACCAACCCAGACCCTGCATTCATCATCTGAGATCCTTCTCCATGTGTGGAGATTTGGAGCATGGTGACATGTGAACCGTTCTTCTCAGTGGTGACTCCCTGTTTGCTTGGCACCAAGCAAAAAAATTGTATTCATCCTGTGTAGCCTCTTTTTCTGCGCTTATTTTTTCTAGTTGGATGGGTTGAATGGGACCTGCCCTTTTATACATATTATGGATGAACAATTTAGGTGACATTGATTCATTTTTTATTTTCAAAAGTGATCAAGATAACAAAAAAAATGTATATGACACGTGATTGCTAAGCATGCAAATAGATCTGAGGTGAGTGGATTAATGGCACATGATGTTATGATGTCATTGAGGCATCCCCAAGGCAGGAGAAGTGTGCTGTACCTGGGGCTACCTTTGAAGGTGACTTGGAAACTACAACTAATCCAGAATATGGCAGAGTGGCTAGACTAGTCCTGACTGGGAGTGTGCCACAACCATTCAAAGTGTTGGCTCCTTTAAGCACAATAAATGGGTCAGACCTATACTTGAAGGGGTCTCTACCCCCATCATTCAGCCCAGCCACTGAGATGTTGCTCCAAGGGCCTTCTGGGAATTCCCTCACCACAAGAAGTGAAGTTACAGGGAAGCAGGCAGAGGGCCTTCTTGGTAGCGGCACTCACCCTGTGGAATGCCCTCCCATCAGTTGATGAATAACTATTAGAAGACATCTGAAGGAAGCCCTGTATAGGGGAGTATTTAATGTGTGATGTTTCATTATGCTTTCATTTGTTGGAAGCTGCCTAGAGTGGCTGGGACAACCCAGCCAAATGGGCACAGTACAAATAATAAGATTATTAATTATTATTATTATTCCAGAAAACTAGTTGGTCAAGTATATCTAGGTCTAGATATAGCACCTAGGAGTGAGACTGCCTATAGTGACGGCTTTTAAATCTATAAAAGATGGGACAGTAAATATAGTAATAGAATAGTAGTTTTCCCAAATACAGTTGAGAGGTTCAGGAGAGGAAAAAGAAAGCACTTCACAAACCACAAAGCGAAGCTAGGAAATTTGCTCCCCCGAGATGTAGCAATGACCTCTAATTTGGGTGGCTTTTTAAAAAAGAACTAGACAAGTTCATGGAGCAAAAGGCTATCAATGGTTGCTGGTCACAATGGTTATGTTCTGGTCCTTACGCTGAGGATTTGCTCTGAAATGATTTTCATTGGGAGAATCTGCCAGTGTCTGTTAAAGGGGGGGGGGGAATAGAATAAATTCAAATCATGCCATCTGATCAAATCAAGTAGGGAACTGGAGCTCTGCAAACAGGACAGTGCTGGGAACTTCTGTCTTCCTCTTTCCCCTGCATCTCCGGCTGTGTTTCCAAATGTATCTAGAGCAGCACAGTATATAATTTGGTCTGCTGCATGTCAGAATTAAACTGAATATGAAGTGGTCTATTTAAAACATACGGAGTATTTGGGGGTGGGGGAAATATGCATTAAAGATTCGCACCACTCTAACCAAAGTGACAGATGGAACAATGAAAGAGCAAAGCTTCACAGTTTGCTATATGAAGCCTAAGCTGCGCTGACAGATAGGAACAGTGTCTGCAAATTTGTGGAGTTCAAAAGAGATGTCAGAGGTGACAATCATAATAAAAAGCTGGCTTTTAAATTCTAGTTTCAATCATATTGAGGGAGAATTAAAACAAGTGAGAACAAAGACATCACAGATCTTATAAACCTAAAGTTAGGTCAGCCTTCGAGAGCTGCTGCATCAGGGAGATGAAAGACCAAAAAATAATAATAATAAAAATGACCCATCTCAGCTTCTGAGGCACTCACATGAGAAGATGAAAAATAGTTTAGTTCATCTTCAAGATTTGCTTTCTTCAGGTAGGCCTGCAAAGAGTAGACAAGAAATCAAGGTCATTGACCCACATGAAATACTTTCCGTTCTTTAAATATTAAAAAAAATTCTGAATGAAATTTAGTCTAAACTAAAAATGACAGACAAGAGAGGCTTGAGCATTTTTTAATATTCAAATTGAAAGGACTGGTGCCCCTGCCATCCCCAAAGGACATTAAAGGAAGTCAAAGATGGGAGTACATTGTAATTCTTGTGGAATGTAAACAGAGGTATGTGGCAGAAGCTGTCGAGTTTTGTTCTACTGAGACTGAAGTCTTGTATGTCAGATATTTGCCATGCATATGGTGCTGGGTCTGGCAATACGTCATAGAATTGTAGAGTTGAAAGGAATCCCTACGGTCATCTAGTCCAACCCCTGCAATGCAGGAATCTCAGCTAAAGCATCCATGACAGATGGCCACCCAACCTCTGCTTAAAAGCCTCCAGGGAAGGTATGTCCACAACCTCCTGAAGAAGACACGTTTGCTGCCTGCAAGTGGCCTCAGGGACTCCTGGGTTTAATCATGTGAGGAGCACCAGACATATGAACTGAGGCACTGAAACTCACTGATTTGCAACATCCAGTTCTCGTTGATGATATCTTTCAGAATTCTGTATGTCAATAGGAGCTGCACGTTACATTTAAAGTGTATTAAGTTCTTTGACGTCTGTTTATTTGTTTTAGAAATAACACCACTCTGGCCAGCTTGAGCAGGGTGACATATGGGCAGTGGAAGTTGAAGGAGGGGATGGATTCCACAGAGGGTTGTGTCAGGGATTTGCGCCTTCTCCTCGCGAGGAGAGCCCGGGGGGGAGGTCCTACTCGTGAGGAAAGCCCAGGCGGGAGTACTTCTCGCGGGGAGAGTGGGGAAAGTGATCGTGCTAGTGGGGAGGATCAGGGTAGGGAACTTCCTTGAGAGGAGGTCTCGCTCAGGTACAGGGAGCCCCAGCCACTGTTGTCATCTGAATCCTCTCAAAGCCCATTGCCAGAGCTCTCTCCTGCGGAAGAGGAGGAAGAGTCGAGGGTCAGGGATGCTGGGCAGAGACCCAGCAACCCCAGCCAAAGGCAATCAGAGGGGGAGTTGCAGCTTCCAGCACCAGCACAGCATTTGGGGGGGTCAGGGGACACAGAAGACGTCGTTTCAGGGTGCCGAGGCTTTGGTGCTTGGCGGGAAACAGGAGAGGGGTACTTCCAGATTCTGCAAGTGACTTAGCGGTCATGTTTTTAGCTAGCTCTGCACTGTAAATAGTTATGCGCAATAAAGTAACCTTTAGTGTAAGAGGACTCTGTCGTTACTCATGAGCAACACCATGGTGTACCCTGACAGGTTGTTTTTTAAATATATCATTCCAAAACAGACAGGTAACTTGGAGTAAGGTGGCCTTTCTGATGAAATGAAGCAACTTAAAAGAAGGAGAGCAGTGGAAATTATTTTTGTCCACATATTGTAAAAGATTAGAAGGGTATCTGGAGAAACAGCTCCTAAGCGTCAATTTAAAAACCGTGACTAATTAAGCAGAAGGAAAGGTGAATATAGCAACAGAGATAATGAGTTAAAGGTTTTGACTGATTACAATGCCAAACAATAAATTCACAGCCTGAAATTGACACAATTATTTGCAAAGTTCTCCATGTAATAAGCATAGTGTTTTATTAGGCCCACTATTAGAGATTTCTGATGAGATAATTAGAGATGGACAAACCACCTTGGATTTATTCAATATCGCATTGGCAAAGAAATTACCCAAGAATGTCAAGAAATGTTTTGATGAGTTCTGGAATCCTTTCCTCGTCATTCCCTCTCCTGATCCACCCCTAAATCCCACACTTTGGAGGTTGAATCCCTAACTTGAAACTAATATCCTAAGCATGCTCAACAAGAGCATCAATGAAGTTCCAGCAGCAGAACTTCATTTCTTCTGGTTCCTGATTCAAAAAATAAAATGTTGTAGTACGAAGTGGTCCAAATTAATATATGTGTTGAAGTCTGTTACAACAGAAGTAATAACAGCTCAAAAGAAATGTCACAAGACATTACAAATTTTTGGCTAAAGGGGGAAAAAAGAATAAAGGCTGAAAACAAGCCAATTCAATATACATTTTATTTTATTTTTTGCAGGGGTTATAATGGGAATAAAGACAAGAACTGAACAGAGGATTTAGAGAGCAACAAGAAAAGAAGAGCAGGCAAGAAGCTTGTCTCCATTCCAACCAGACTGAGACATATTCTGTTTAATTTTCTGTATGTCATGTCCCCTTCAGTGAGAAATGAAAATGATTTCTATTTGACCAAACACAACAAATTATTTAACACATATTGTCATATTTAATAATTACTTTTTGATTATCATGCCAGTTTCTATATTCTTCACACTCCATTACTTTTTTTTATAAGATTCAAGTGCCAGCAGTTGGTCTTTCTCCCCAGGAATTGAAATGGAAGTGGAAGAGTGTTTGAAGTTTTTTGGGGGGTGAGGGTTGAAGTTTAAGACCCTTTGTCCTTTGTTGTTGTTGTTTAGTTGTTTAGTCATGTCCGACTCTTCGTGACCCCAAGGACCAGAGCACGCCAGGCACTCCTTGTCTTCCACTGCCTCCCGCACTTTGGTCAGACTCATGTTGGTAGCTTCAAGAACACTGTCCAACCATCTTGTCCTCTGTCGTCCCCTTCTCCTTGTGCCCTCAATCTTTCCCAACATCAGGGTCTTTTCCAGGGAGTCTTCTCTTCTCATGAGGTGGCCAAAGTATTGGAGCCTCAGCTTCAGGATCTGTCCTTCCAGTGAGCACTCAGGGCTGATTTCCTTAAGAATGGATAGGTTTGATCTTCTTGCAGTCCATGGGACTCTCAAGAGTCTCCTCCAGCACCATAATTCAAAAGCATCAATTCTTTGGTGATCAGCCTTCTTTATGGTCCAGCTCTCACTTCCATACATTACTACTGGGAAAACCATAGCTTTAACTATATGGACCTTTGTCGGCAAGGTGATGTCTCTGCTTTTTAAGATGCTTGTCCTTAGCAAGCATCAACTCAGACTGAATGGCACAATAGTAAATAATAGTAACAATAATCAATGCAATTTCATTATGTTTAACTTAGTTTTGCATTAAAGTTCACTGCACCTACATCATTCTTGCTTTCGTGCTGTAATTATTGAAAACGTCTGTTAATGTGTTAATTTTCAGTCACTTGGGCATTCTGTATCTGGTCCTTCAGTGGATATACTGAATTACAGTGGTACCTCGCAAGATGAAATTAATTCGTTCCGCGAGTCTTTTCGTTTTGCGAAAATTTCGTCTTGCGAAGCATGGTTTCCCATAGGAAGGGAGGGAGGGAAGGGTGGCGGAGCTGTGCCCTGCTTCTCCCGCCTCAGCCGCCGCTCTCCTCGCAGCACTGCCACAAATCTCGTAGCGCTACCTAAAAGCGTGGCTCTGCGCCCGCCTCACCCCTCATGCGTAGCGGAGGCACCGGCAAGAAACTGCGATCAGAAAGCGAGAAGAGGAGGACGGACCTGCAGCCAGAGTCCTATGCAAGTTTACTCCGGAAAAAGGAGGACAGTCTGCCTCCAAGAGCCACGGCGAAGACGAGTAGCCGCTCTGTTTCAGGTTCCCGCTGCCGCGCTTCTTCTTACTGTATATTGGTACCGCGCAAGATGAATGCAAGATGAATGTTTTCGTTTTGCGAGTCATGGCCATAGAAAAATTTGTCTTGCGAGTCACCTAAAAAAATTGAAAAACCCTTTCGTCTAGCGAGTTTTTTGTTGCGCGAGGCAGTCGTCTTGCGAGGTACCACTGTATCAGTTGGAAGGCCACTTCTTTCATAACATAAAATTCCATGTGTTGCTGATCTGTGCTTGTAACAAAGATTGGAACTGCATATGAGATTCTTTTCAAAGATGAAAAAGAACAGGAACAAGTAGATGTAGCATTTGGAAGTTGCTAGAGATGAATTCCTAATTAATGGGTTCCAGGGAAAGTAGCATCAAGACTAGACTGAATTTTTTAAAATAAAATAAATAAATACAGAAATATCCTGAGTAAATGGTCTCAGAAAGAGTTGGTGGTGTAAAGAATTCTGGAGATTGTAAGGAATTCCCTAGTAACAGTGCACACTTGTTACATGAAGACCAAAGAATTGAGTCAATTGATCCTTAATATTTAGTTAAACAGAAATATATGGCCCCTTTCAACTAAATAATTGCGCTAGCCAGAGCCAATACAGAAAATCATGCCAATACAATGGCTGCTCACCCAGTTTCAGGGTGGGCAGCTGTTGCGGCCTGTCATGGCATGCTCTGATCTCCCAGAAGCAACACAGGGGCTAGATGGCCAGCAGTTGGGGAATCCCCAGCATGGGTGCCCTGATTGGCAGGCTTCCCCCCCAACTGACCATTCAAATCCTGGGCCAATCCAGCTGGGGTAAGTGGAGAGTTCCACTATATACTTGGTCCTTCTTGACCTCAGTAGGACTGAACGCCACTTTATACAAAGGCCCATCTAGTCCAGCACTTTGCTTTCACAGTAACTAATCAGATGCCACTAGGAAGACTGCAAGCAAGACTTAGGTGTAGCAGCATTCTTCCCAAGTGTGATTCCCAACAACTGGGATTTAGAAGCACATTGCCTCCAACAGTGGAGGCAGGCATTGTGCCTACTAAGCTGTTGATAGTCACATCCTCAATGAATTCGTCCAATTGTCGTTTAAGCCCTTAAAACTGCAGAATGATGTGGTATATCGTAATTCTGCTAATTCTATAAATTATCCTTGGGTTCCCAGCAAGAGGAGAAATGGCTGGGCAGGAGATCAGTAAAAGTTGGAAAACTTTGCACATATTACATTGTGTGCCAAAATGCATTGATGTTGGTATATGGGGAAATGTATTGCTTTAGACTAGTTGTTTCCTTGAAGTTCTTCCAATTTACAATTTAAAAAAGAGCAACATTTAATATTGCTGCAAAATTATTCCTTGCATTGAAGTGCATTTATAATAGCTGTATTTATAGAAAATGATAGCTAGACATATATGAATATTATAATTAACTGCATTTTGGCGTTCAAGTATTACTTAAACTACATTTACACATAGATCTGAAACCACTGCTACATTTTATCACTATGCTAATTACAGAATAGGATGCAAACAATGATGGGTGAACACCCCCTCTCTATACACACAAGAATAATTTGGAGAACTTAGCTAATTTTGCCTAAAACTTTCAGATGTTAGGCAAATAACATGGAACTTAAATTGGGTCTAGAGCATATTTGTCCTAATGTAAAAACCTATTATCTGTTTTCTTTAATGCAGTGGGGGTGATAGAGAGGGTTTGCACTGGGCACTATGTTAGCCCTATCTCAAACATGTGTGGAAGCATTCATAGACACTGAGAGCCATGGGAACTCATTCTTCATAGTTCCCTTTGTGCATGGAATCTGCTATGCCTGCTTATGGCTGAAGCAACTTCTACCCACTTTGCCCTGAAATGAACCATCTAGTCTCCACTTCGAGTGAACATAAATAACAAATACCCCCTCCAATTCAGACTCTCCAATTTCCATTTCTGCCTCTCAGCACTCCAAACTCCCTCAGTCAATTTCTGTCCTTGCCTCCTCAGACTCCCTTGGAAAGAAGAAAAGGCCACCCAGGAGTTGCTACAGGCAGCAAAGGCAGCAGGGCTCAGCTCCCGCTACTGTTTTTCATGTGCTCTACTCACTTCTGCACCCCTGCATTTTGCACCAGGCACACATGTACACTCGTAAGTCCCTTCTCCTCTTGAGCGCAGCTGAGTACTTTTTCTTCCTCTGTGCTCCTTCTCACCACCGAGCTCTGAAGAGGCAGGTGAACTGGGAGACGATTGCAGACCCTCCAAGTGTCCCTATTTTCCAGGGATGTCTCTGATTTAGAGAAGCTGTCCCGGTTTCTGGTTTGATCCCAGAACCTCCCACTTTTCCTTAGGATGTCCCTATTTTTCATTGGAGAAATGTTGGAGGGGATGGGACTAGAGATGAAGGAAGACCCCCCCCCTTCTCCCTGATAGTCAATGTGATAATTTGCAGAGATTGAGGTTAACTGCTTGAGGAGACGAGGACTGACACACACACCCAAGAATCTATGTAAAAATTTGCTGCCGATTTCTGCTGGACTGAAGTTTTGCATAGTCACGTTTGTGCTTGTGCATGCATGCATGCACATATACATACATACATACATACATACATGCACACACATGCTCTCTCCCACCTGTATATTCAAACTCTCCCTCTGCAATTTGGGGGTTGTGCAAGCCTGGAGACTTTGGGTCACTCCTAGGGGTCTGGAAACCCTAGAAACAGCTTTATACTAAGTCATACCATTGGTCCATCTAGCTCAGGCAGAAGACTTTTACAACCTTACCTGGAGATCTCAGCAATTCAACCAGGGATTTTATTCATGTAAAGCAGATGCTCTGCCATTCAGCCAGAGCCCTTCCAACCACTCAGTGTTCCGCAGCAGCTACCAATTCAGATCTTGGGGATCATGTCACAGTACAATTTAGCACTGCAAACATTAACAAAGAGAGAACATAGCCTTTTTTTCTGTCACCAAAAATGGCAACGTACGGCTCAAATTAGACTTCCATGAATGCAAAGCTCAAGAGTTTTCCCAGCCTAAATTTAATAAGAAGGGATTTTTTTTTCCAGCTGACAAATTCTCTGTATAGAATTCAGAGAGATAAAAAGACTGCTCAGTGTGCAGTTTTACCCTGCCTTTCCCCCAGCTTAATCATTTAGGAACCAGCCATAAACCTCAAAACAAAGTCCTTTATATAAGCAAGCATACAACCAAGCTGGAATGAACAGAAGGATGGTGGTAGGAAGATTTTTTTTCCACTGTGCACATATACTTCCGCCATTGCCATTATAAGAGAATAAAGGAAGTGTTCATGGTGAGTTCTGGCACCTCTTCTTCTAGAAAAATAGCACTGCATATAGCTGGAAGAACATCTAAACATCCTGGCTGACTTTATATGTCATAGAATTTTGAATGGACATCTGAAACTAAATTGACTAAGCAAATGTAGTATTTTAGAAATACATGAAATTCCTTAGATGGATTAATTAAAACAATCAGGATTTCTACTGATGTCAACCTATTTTAGTAAAAAAAAAATGTTACTTATTACATTTATATACAATAAACAACAATGCATAGGTAGGAGTGTGGCATCTCATTTTTCAACAGTTCTGAGAATATAGTTCTGAGAATGTTAAGCAAGCACACATATGTACTCAGAATTCTCTTAAAGCTTTGATGCTTTGAATTTTATTTACCTGTCATGCAGAGTCAGTTAGCTGGCCTATAATGCACTTTTAAATATATCAGGGGTATATATCATCAGCTTACTTGCTGATGGTTGCAATGCTACTTCGGTAATTGTTCAAACAAATGGCTTCTTTTCAGAACTACTGCACTTTATGTTATCATAAAATGCAAAGCTAATAACCTAAAGGAGGATTATCCACCCTCAGCAAACCATTATAAGGTAAAGGCTGTCCATAGTATCTGTTCTGTCACAACTCATTTATTTTCTCAAATGCAGACAAGGAGGAAAGAAAACATGTCTTAAAAACTATATTCGTCAGGACTTGTGACTGGCATCTTCACAAATTAAGCACTATCTTTGATAGATGAAAATTAATCTATCCAGACACTAGATATTTTGTTACTTCTAGTCATGGTTTTAGAATATATTGCTACTGCTGTCTTATTTCATCAACAGTTGGATGAAAGGTACTCGCCACCTCACCCCATCTTGAGAAGACAAAGTATCTCTTTTCCTGGAAATAACAGGATTAGGAGGAAGAGACTCATTTCCTTATTTGATTTGTGGAAGTCATAATACTGTTTTAGGTTTTGGGGGACAAAAACTCCCCAGAACCCAAGAAATTAATGAATGTTGAAATCTAGCTAATATTTGAGATATTGGAGGGGAAAATACAGGCTGCAGTATGTAGGCTCCTGGGTGTAGCCTATGCAAACTGGGTCATTGTGAAATAATAGACAATCATTATCGCCTCAAGAGGAATCCCACAGATATGTGCAAAAGAGAAGTTACTAAGGCGACAGGGAGGTGGGTGATGTGACAAGAAGGAGACTTGGGGCTTTGGCAAAGGGTTTTCTGGGAGGAAGAAAGAACTCCATGAAGGGCAGAACCATTTTGGGAGGCTGCGGAAGAGACATGGGAGTGAAATGCAGGATGCCCTGTTGTGCTGCTGTGGGGAACAAGCCCCACTTGAGATATACAGGTAATGCTGTGAACTCTCTCCCTCTCCACAGAAGACCCTAGGTGTATATAGGTGCAAAATAAACTGTTAAGTTGTGGGTGGACACAGCAGACGACACAGTGATTTCCAAGCAGCTCTTGTTTATTCTCAGGCTGGAACAGAAGTGAGCTGAAGGCCTCAGCAGCCTGCTTATATAGAACTCAGCTACAAAGCAACAGTAACAACTTTCTGTAGTTACCAATCCCTGAACGTCACTTTTCAATGCCTCATTTGCATATGCGGACCTGAGTGAAAACTGCAGCAGAATGAACTATATACACACACCCCTAGTGGCCTAGGGTGAGAACTTCTAAACCATATATCTTAAAATGCTACAGCCTCTGCAGTGTCTGGACTCTCAAAGGAAACATGACCCTGGGTGAGCCCTGGAATCTCAACAGGAATTGGGGTAGTGTGTAACAATCGTTCCCCATTACAATTGACATTTTCTGAAATCATTTATTTCCAGTTTTGCCAATGCACTGGCGCAGCATTTCTATATGTCTTCAAATCTATATAGTGCACACTGTCCCAAAGTGGCTTAGTGGTGAGGAATCTGGCCCTTATTATGTTCACACTTCATCCTGCAACCCGTTTCTTCGATGCTTTCGAAACATTACATTGGACTAATATGCAAGGTATAGCCATTTCTGCTCTACAAGCTTTTTAGAAGCAGATGAAATAGCTGTGATCTAACTGGAAATCTTGTCATTCATGAAGCATGCATGGTCCTTACTTGATAACAGATCCGTAAGCATATCCCAAGGCTATCAGATATATGATAATATTTCACACAATCCAGCCAGCACATGTTAGTTATGGTTATTTGAGCTGCCACTCAGAAGCACTGCTGGAGAGGGAGGAAGAGGGGATGTGAGACCGGGGAGATGGAGACCACCCACTTGCTCCACATTTGACCCAACTTGATTGAAAACTTCTCTCTCTATATATATACTGCTCAAATTCTAATAGCAAATCCTTTGTGGACTATAATAATAAATTACAGTATTAATGAATAAAGCCAAGATAATAGCAACGCTCACTGGAAGTGTGATATACTGGCAAGGCAAAATAGGTTCACAAGGGAACATATCAAATTAAAAACGCAGAGCGTAAGGTTGCTGTGCCGTCTCTTGATAAATTCTAAAACCTTGTACATAGCAATTAATAATGGAAGTGCTGGATTGCACAGAGCCATTAGATATAAATTGGAGGAAATTATTCTAGCACCACATACGGGATTAGTAAGGGTGAGTTAGAATAAAGTATGACATTCTAGTCACCTTATTTAAAAAAAAAAAAAAGAACACACAGCAGATGCTGTGGCATTAGGAATTCAAAGAAGCTGGGGGGAAAACTAGGTAGCATTTTGAAAAGGATGAAGCAAAGATCTTCAGCGAGAGATGTTTCCGGCCCCCACTTAAAGTGAACCTAGATGGGTATATATGATAAGTGTCTATTTTAAAAGGGGGGAAATATGTTAAGGGTGTATCAGACAAAGTCATCAACACAAGGTCAATTACCACAGGATGAGATATTTTTATCCCAGGAATCGGACCATACTTTCATGGGGAAAGGATGGAAGGTGCCAGAGCTAAATAAAGAATATAATATTTATAGTTTGAATTTAATAACCTCCTTCTTCATTTCCCATGACACTCTGACAGCTTTTAAAGGACATCATTTACACATGTATTGCAGGGACAAAGGAAACTATTACAGAATATTGTCTTAACTCATTACCAGCACAACCGCAATAAAGACTCCAGACACATCACCTGGAAAAAAAAGGTTATATTTATTCAAATAAAACAGGGAGGATCTGTAAATAAATCAACCAAATAACTGAATCAAAATATAGTCCTAAACAGGAGGCACCAACTCCCTTCCCACCTGTTTCCTGTGGCAAAGGACTAGGAGGAACTGTCCCTCCTTGCCTCAAGAACCTTGGGTATGCTTGACAAGCATGGCATGGCATTCTCCCCATCATGTGTGCCAAGCCTAAAAAACATCCCAAGGCCAAGCCAGCCCTGGGTGACCTCAGAGTGCCATTAACACAATAATTTTCTCAGATCTTACATGTTACTTTCCTATCCAGACTAACAGCCAATTGAACCAATCAAAAAAATGCAACTCCATCTGAACTCCCAACTGTAGTAGGCTGGGTGCAGGGAGAGAGTGAGTCCTAAAAGCCATTCAGAGGCTCCCCCCAAAATTCCTCGTCACCTCCTAAAACACACAGCTAGTAAAGCCCATACTGCAAAGAGGTCCCATATAGCAAAAGAGAAAGGCAGTGAGATTTGGGGAGGAGCTTACTTAAATAGCTTGGCACCTCACCAGGGAAGATTGGTTCAGCTCCACACATGGGCCTTTCCCAACTCAATACGACCCTGAATTGTCTTTTGGAGGCGAGTTGTGATATGGCAAAGGCACCCCTCACTAAATGGTGGGCATTGTTTCACATGCATTTTTTGTCCCTTTTTACAGGTGGGGTGGAGGGCACCTAAATAAATCAGTGGCCACTCGTGTACTACAATGTCTTTGTTAGAGTAGGGTTAGAGTAAGGTTAGAAGTTTGTGGGTGCCAGACACTTAATCCCGGACCCCAGCAAATGTTAAAAGCTAAATAAACCAGGCTAGTTTCCTGTTGAGGTAATCACTTGGGAGAGGAGCCATTAAACATAATGGGCCATTGAGAAAACAAAGGAAGGGGGGCTCTGTGTTAGGTGGCAAGTGGGTGGGTCCCCTCCTCCAGTTTTGAGTTAGTTAGAAGAACAAAGTCAGAGTTTGAAGTAGAGTTTTTGGGAGCTAGGGTGTGACTGAGGGGGTGTGTGTGTTTCAGCCTGGTAAAGTCAGCAAGCAGGAGAGAGGGTCAGAGCACAATAGTTGATTTCTGCTTGAATCCAAAGCCAAGGCTATGGGAGAAATGTGTATGTATGTGTGTGTGTGTGTGTCAGTTAACCATATATCATAATGACACCACAGCCTCCACTCGGCCTCATTTCTAAAAGAAAAGAAAAACCCCGAGTTTGGAGCCTCTGATTGCTGTTACTTAAAAAATATAAAAGAAAAGAAAAACCCCGAGTTTGGAGCCTCTGATTGCTGTGGGCCCAGTACATTGTGTACCTCTATGTGGTACTAGTATTATCCTCATGTCAACTCTGTTTCCTGACAGTACCCTATTGCCAATCAAATTTCGCTATATGATGATATCATGAAGCCAAATCAGAATGATGATGATACTTCCTGTTGTACTGTGAATGAGTGGAGAATTTTTACCTGCTACTCAGGGGTAAATAATTACTTCTTTGGAAAGTCATCAAAAAGAGGATGCATCTTATGAGGAGTGAAGTTTTTCCTAATCATATATTGACAATAAAGTACCTGAAAGAGTATATGCAACTTGGAGGTTGAAGCTGCAGAACTTGTACTAGGATGTAAGCCATATTGAATTGCAGTGGGACTTATTTCTGAGTAAACATGCGGAGGATTACACTGCAATAGTAACAGGTAATTTTTTTTTAGTTTATCTTACGATTTTTGAAAAAGAAAATGTTGGAATCGTGCTGGCACACAGGAATATGCCAATGTCCTTGAGTAGTCATCTTCATTTGCTATTTGCATTATTGCAATTTGAATAAACATTGCAGGATTCCTTGGATTCAAGACAAGGATAAATCAGGTCCAGCTGCTCCTAGTTTTCGAATCGTGCATTAACCTTCCATTTCTCCATTTGCAATTCTGTTGCTGAATCACTATTGTTTCTGACAGACTGAAACCTGCCAGCACATACTCATTCATTCTTTGTTTGCCTTGCATATAACTACACTGCTTGCTGAAAAACACTGTGTACGGTGTTGTTGTCATGCTTCAAATATTCTAAAAATGCTTCCCATTATAAAGTCTCAAAGTAAGTGTACTAAGGATTTTGAATTGTTTCTGATCTCTTCATTATTGGAATTTCTTTTGTTGTTTATACGGTACTTTGACAATACAGCCCAGTTCTGTCATGTATTTAATCCAGTCTCTCTTATCTTCTCCTCTACTAACTTCTAGAGTTTTCCTCTATCCTCTTTTAAACAATGGTTTCATATAATGGCAAGAAGGAAATATATTAGTGTAGATCAGTCCTGCTTTATATAATCTTTTAAACTTAATCACTTACAGAATAATATAGATCAGGGTTTCCCAAACATGGGTCTCCAGATGTTTTTGGACTATAATTTCCATCATCCATGACCACTGGTCCTGTTCACTAGGGATGATGGGAGTTGTAGTCCGAAAACAGCTGGAGACCCAAGTTTGGGAAACCCTGATGAACTCAGGTTAAACAGATGCGTTAGTGCATTCATCAAACATTGTTTGAGACATCTATATGTACGAACTTGAGACGGGGCAAGAGTTGAATCATAGAGTTGGAAGAGACCACAAGGGCCATTCAGTCCAACCCCCTGCCAAGCAGGAAACAATTTGCTAGATGAAAGTACAGCACTTGGCACAAGTCTATTCCCCAACTCTAATAAAAAGTTATAATCATCTCTAGGGAACCAGAGCTGCTCCATCAAATCAGAGACAGAACCCCTTCTTCAGTGTATTTGCAGGTCAGTTAAGGGACTCATTGCTGGCACTGAGTATCTAGATTCGTGTATGCAAAGCCTTGGCTAATTTTTTTACCAAGCTCAGGAGGAGCCAACTCAGTTTTGACTGGAATAATAAAGACTGAAATCTACTGTTTCTGATGTTTTCTTTCTTTTTAACGATTAGTTTTTGCCCTTAAAAAAACCCTCTACTGTTATTACTTATGTTATTGTTGTTGGTGCTATTGTTTTTCCAGTTATTTTTATTTAGTCTTCCATTTTTTTTTTGCATTGTCAGGGGTCTCAGGATGCGTATTGAGCTTAACTGTTGGGCGATTAGGATGTTTGGGTGTGGGGAGGGGTACTAGAGAGGGAAAACTGGTGGGGGAATTGTTGTTAAATATAAGACTATAAAACAAAAGCCTTAATAAATGATCAATAAAAAAATGCAGCAATATGAGGCATTATGCTTTTGCTTTTATCATATATTTAGGACTATTATCTAAAAGTATACAAATAGTTTAAATGGTTACCTTGCTTCCTCTTTCTACCTCCTGTTAGCAAGAAGGTCCAAGAAATGAAGGCTTCAAAATCTCCTGTTTATGAGTCCCCAACAGATAGTAGTCATTTGGAGGCCAATTATATGGAAGTATATACATAGCCTCATCCTCCACACTACAGGGTATATCTAAACACACACATACACACAGAAACATTATGTTAAGGCAAGAGTAATCTCTTCTGCATATCAGCAAATTGGCAGAATATCCCCAACACCCCTAAATCGTCCGTGTGTGTGTGTGTGTGTGTGTGTGTGTGTTTGAAATACAACCAGTAAATGAGAATGGACAAGAGTGGAAACATGCCTCTTGTGAACAAATGCACCAACTCCATGAGGCTGAGGCCAGTTCAGCCCCACCCCACCACACCCCAATATGTGTGGACAGGGCTGAGCCCCCCAGTCTTGAGGGGCTGGGCCCCACTGAGCCTCCCCACTGTGGCAGAGGGCCTCACACATGTGACATCACATGCGTTCAACGAGCCCCACTCAATGCCACACAGAACTTTGTGCCTCTGCTTGTGAATGCTGATGAATTTTCACGGTTACTTTTTTAAAAATAGATATTTATAAATTGATAGATATGTCCACCAACTAATACATAAATGTGGTAAGAATGGCAGGGAAAGAAACAGAAATGGACAAATTCATGCATTCCTTCTCTGCAACCTAGTGAGTATAAAAAGCCTCACACATAGGCTTTTCTTCCATGTGTTTACAGACCTACAAGATCTCTATCATATCAGAAGATGAAATAAACAAAAAAGAGAGAGACAAGAGTGGTATAGTGAGGGTAACCCCCCCTTTCCTTTACGTTCCTTAGGTGCGTTTAAAAAAATGCCCATTCAGTATTTCTCTGAGCAACATACCTTATTAGTCTTAACTTTCAAAAGTGACCTCAGCTTAACAGGTGGTCCCGAAGGACAACATAAAGCAGCAGGTCCTGCAGCAATATAGACACCTTGCTGATTCATCACAATTTGCTTTCTGCTGCTGGCAACACTGCAAAATAGTACAATATCCCTTGCCAGTTTCTGCGTTACTTTTTAATACCTGAAGAGAACTGTTTAACAAGCTAGACAGACAGAAAGAAAAGTTTGCTCTACTGTTACACACCCCAGGCAATTACCATAACCCCTGCTTGTGCAATATATTGATTACAGATGCATCAGTTTGAGTAGCTCAGACATTAAAGCAAATCTTAGCCTTCCTTTGCAAAAAGCCCTCAAAACATGCTAAACTATCTCTTTCCTCCCTTACTAGCATAATTGGTTTGGTTTCATGAGCCAATGTAATGGCAATTATAAGACCGCCCACATACTAAAGACATCCAAAAAGGATGTGTTGTGCCAAATTAACTGTGATTGACTCAAATCATGTAAACAGGGCACTTGATATGCCATGCATTAGTAACAGTGGGCCATAAAACATTGTGTGATGTTATGAAATGAAAATGGGGTGTGTGTGTGTGTGGACTCAATCACAATTAGCAAAAAATAAATCATGTTCAAACAACATTAAACTCTCATTCTGCTCCCAGTTGGAATGATGTGGGAGGAGAGGCAGATTTAAGAGCCTTTACACTCCCTTACCCACACTAACCTCATCCCATGGTGTTTACACAGCAAAGTTGATGGATTGCCTACTCTAGTTGCCATAAAAGCTCCATCTTGTGGCACCCAAAGACTGCTGCTCATCCTTGCAATAAGGCAAGATGAAAATTCGGGGTAGAATAAAGCCTGCTGTCTTTTCATCATTGCTTTTTCTTCGGGGGTCTTGTAAAATAGGAGTATTCGCAGGGCAGAGGGTGTTGTGTTCATGAAGTTTACAAAACTTCCGTGGTTCTAATCCATAAACACCCAAAAGAGACAAAGAAAAGATAATAAAAAGTATAATACCATTGATCTTTCTTAATCCCCACACCTTTATTTTATCACAACACTCAGATTGGTTTCATTGACTAAGATTGCCCTAATGCTTTTAAAGCAGTGCCTATAAGGAGCGCACATCTTGTGGTTAAGGGTTTGGCTCTTTAAATTTAACCTTGAAACAACTGCACTGAGGTAGGAAGGTGCTGCCAGCTTTTACCCTCAGCCAACTGCCAGGGCATGTGTGCAGCCAATGCCCTTTCAACCAGTGAGGCACATCCCTCAGAGGAGGCCACTCATTGGCCAATTTGAACTGCAGCAGCTGGCAGGAACTTGAGCCAACTATATTAAGGGGAATTCCCTCAATGGCCGCCTGGCCATGTGCATTCTGTTTGTTTGTTTTTCTGCCCCAGGATGGTGACCGAGCGTGAGGATCAGCAATAGCCACCCACACACTGGAAGTGATAAGCGTCCGCTGTCCCAAAGTTGTAGACTGGGAAGCATTGCATCATGACTTCGTTTTAAGATATAGGGCTGACCTAAAAGTAAAAACCTGCTTTGGAAATATGGAGAACAGAGCATGGGGCTGCCCTTGAGACTGACCCAGAAACTCCAGTGGGTGCAGAATGCCGTGAGACTCCTTGGTCCTTGCCACAGGATCACATTCACCCGGTGCTATACCAGCTGCACTGGGTCCTTGCCACAGTTGAGTACATCACATCAGGCTATACCAGCTGCACTGGCTCCCAAGGTACAGGATCAGGTTTTAAGGTGCTGGTTTTAACCTTTAAAGCCCTATATGGCCTAGGACCCTCGTACCTATAGGACTGCCTCTCCTGGTATGTCCCACAGAGGACCATACGGTCTTCAAATAAAAACATCTTGGAGATCCCGGGCCACAGAGATGTTAGGCTGGCCTCGACCAGAGCCAGGGCTTTTTCGGCCATGGCCCTGATCTGGTGGAATGCTCTGTCACAAGACACTAGGGCCCTGCAGCCAGTGTGGTGTAGTGGTTAAGAGCGGTAGACTCCTAATCTGGAGAACTGGGTTCGCGTCTCCGCTCCTCCACATGCAGCTGCTGGGTGACCTTGGGCTAGTCACACTTCTTTGAAGTCTCTCAGCCCCACTCACCTCACAGAGTGTTTGTTGTGGGGGAGGAAGGGAAAGGAGAATGTTAGCTGCTTTGAGACTCCTTCGGGTAGTGATAAAGCGGGATATCAAATCCAAACTCCTCTTCTTCTTCTTCTTCTTCTTCTTCTGCTGCTGCTGCTGCTGCAGGACTTCACATCTTTCCGCAGGGCCTGCAAGACGGAGCTGTTCCACCAGGCCTTTGGCCAAGGCACAGTCTGACCCCCTCTCTCCTTCTGTAATCCTCATAGAACTCTAGCCCAATGGTTGCCATTAATTTGATTCTGAATTTGTTTTAGAATGTATTTTAATTAATTGCCTGCGATTTTATTCACACTGTGCTATTTTTACTTGTTGTTAGCTGCTCTGAGCCCTGCTTTGGCTGGGGAAGGCGGGATATAAATAAAATTTATTATATTATTATTATTATTATTATTATTATTATTATTATATTGGAAGAACAAGAAACTTAGAAAACTGAAACTGACAGATTTGAACATCTGCACACACACCAAACCATGATAAGCCCTGTCTTCTTTATGGCAGTATCAGCCATATCATTTTCTCTGCCACTGCCACTTCAATGATGGTGCCGCTAACTACCCTCCATCAGGCCCCTGAATATACACTTCAGTAGTGGAAAAGTAGCAGTTTTGAATGGGAACTAAGCTCAATTTCTATTGATTGAAGCCACTTGCCATCCAAAGTTACCCAAAATGCAGTGTCCCTATGTGGACTATGGATCCATGAAATCAATACATTCAAATCATTAAGTTCCAATCTGCAGACAAGCATGGGAGCACCAGGTCAGTCAGTTATGAAACATGGACCAAATAAATTTCCTCCCCATCCCTGAGCTTGAACTTACAGCTGTTCTGCTTCTTCCTGGTATTGCTACCTTTTCGCTTGCCATCCCCAAGTGAGTGAGCAGTGACAGGGCAAGGAGAAGGAGCAGCTGCCTCCTCTAAGCAGAGATGACAATTTTGACCAGAGGATGAGCAAGCAGGCAGCAGCCACAGTGATCAGGTGGTGGTTGGGCTAGTTGAGGAGGGGCTGTGAGAGCCTGTTGGCTACGTCCTGTGTGTAGGCAGGGCCGGAGCATCCATTAAGGCGAACTAGGCAATTGCCTAGGGCGCCAAAATGGAGGGGGCGCTGGCCAGCCATGCCTAGGGCGCCAAAATGGAGGGGGCGCTGGCCAGGCTTGGGGGGGCGGGGGGGCTAGCAGCAGCTTCTCCGCTGTAGCGGAGAGGTGCTGCTTGCCCCCTACACCACCCCCTGGCTCCCGCTAAAGCAGGCTTTGGCGGGGGGCAGGGTGAGCAGCAGCTTCTCTGCTACAGCGGAGAAACTGCTGCTTGCCTCTCCAACACCCCCACCTCCCGCTAAAGCAGGCTTTGCCGGGGGCCCAGAAGGTGGTCTGCCTAGGGCGCAAGAAACCCTAGCACCGGTCCTGTGTGTAGACACCATGGAAGTTTCAGTAAAGTGGCTAAGTTCACCAAATGAAACAGTTGTTTAGCAGAGTTAATTTTTCACTTCACTTTTACACACACACACACAACTATATAGAGTTGTTACAAGTAGGCATATCTCTCTGATCCCAGAGAGGGTTCTTTGCTTCAAAATCCTTGCAGTCCCAAAGTGCTGAGCTCAGCTGCTTCCAAAGTTCGTGCAGCCCTTCACAAAGTGTTTAGCCTTCTGCCATGATTTCAATCCATTTCCTCTACTCAGATCTCCCATACTTCCCAAGCACAAAACACAGTAACTTTACCTACACAGGGTTACAGACAAATTCTGCCCAGTAACAGAGATAAGACAGTCACCAGATTCAGACAATTTCATTGTGCAGAATGCGTACAAACTCATGTGGAATTAACCCATTAAACACTTTCTTTAGAATGCGTACAAACTCATGTGGAATTAACCCATTAAACACTTTCTTTAACACCCACACCCACACTGTTTGCAGATATTGTTAAAACATTTTTTATCTCTTTAGGTTTAATAAGTTGTATCTCAGTTTCAGTCCCCAAATCCCAAAATAAGCCAGAGGGTATTCAAGAGCATAGACTATAGAAGGTTATACAGAAACAAATGTGCAGAAATACTTATTATTAGCAACCACAAGTCTTCAGAGACCTTTTCACCATTAATTGGGAATAACTGGAAACTAGAGATTGGTGTTCAGCTACTGCACTGCCGCTAAATTTTACTTAAGTTTTTTGTCTCTTCCTAATCTCTCCACAAGTAGAAACTGCAGTTCATGTACAAGCAATATAGTGGCCATGGCAACCAAGAGTGGCATTTGTGACTTGTGCTGCCAATAGCAATTCAGCATAAAGTCTAGCAAGAGAATTTTGACTTATAAAAGCAGAAGTCATGGCAATCAGAAATCCAGAGAGTGATAATCATAGCATATTGTTACACAGAGCCTCATACTGTGAGATCCAAGGTTAGTTCACACATGACAAAAGAGCCCCACAACTGTCTTTGTGATGCATTCATATGGAGAACAATAGCATGGAAAACTCTAGTTTGCATCATTCTGCATGAATGCAGGCTTGGAGAAGCATGATGCATCCCAGGAAGGCCCTTTGTAATGTGTGAACTGTCCTCAAGAACTTCAAAAGCACAGATAATTAAAGGGGCATGAGAACAACTCTTTAAATAAAGTGAATAGCAATGACAACAACAAAAAGTTCAGGTGCTATAAAGCTCAATGTTCTATAAAATAGAATCTGTTAATGCCTTGACATACATTATCTACCTGAAGGAGTCTACTTATATGCAAATTTCAGAAATAAAAATTGCCACAAGTAAAGCAAGTCTAAAAGTGCTAAAAAAAACCAAAACACTTTTGCTCCAGTTTTTAAGCATATTGTTAGGTTTTACCTTACCCTTCCTTTGTTTCCAGAGGATCCTCAGAGGCCCAGGAGAATGCTTACTTCAGAGCAAGCCTAGTGGTTCCTTTCCTTTTGTGCCCAGGAGCCCTTCTCATTACATGACTCCTCTCACAGATTTCTGCTGTGTAAACCCATTTTTTCCTCTCCTTTCTTTTCTCACAACCAGGACACCCTGGTCCAAGAACGATCGCACCACTGCCTCTCAGATTCATCAAGACAGAGAGTACAACACTCCTACATTTCCCCTTTTTATTTGTTGTTTGTTGAAGCAGAGGGTACCACCCTCCTGGACAATTACTATCTGCAGACCTTAAGTGAGAATGGGACGAGAGATGTGCCAGAGCTTTCCCACCCCCTTCAGATTCTGGGCTACTCCTCCTCCCAGCTCCTGCCAACAACCTTTTATATTGTCATGGTGAGGCACGGTAAGTTGCTCCACACCTGGCCAGCCTGTGTTTACTTCTGGTCATGTTGACTGTCGAGCAATGTCAGCTGCACCATGCCTGCTCCAGCCTCCTCACACACATATATTGCTTTCTAATTATGCTAAAAGGTGTACTTTATTTAGATTGTTGAAGAAGGCAATGGATTCAGGTTACAAGGAAGAAGATCCAGCTAAACATCAGGAATAATCTTCTGATGGTAAGAACTGCTTGACCAGACTCTCTTGGAAGTTGGTGGGCCTTCCTTGGAGGTTTTTAAGCAGAGGTTGGATGGCCATCTGCCATGAATGCTTTAGTTGAGATTCCTGTATTGTAGGGAGGTGGCATAGACGACCCTCAGGGCCCCTTCTCAAGGGTTCTCACTTAGCTATTCTGTGAGTCTAGGATCAGTTGCTGGGACTACAAGCAGGGAGAATGCTCTTCTGCTCAAGTCCCATAGGCTACTGGTTGACCACTGTGAGACTATATGTGGGCTAGATGGGGCTTGAGCTGCTCCAGCAAGGCTCTTCCTAAAGGCACTGCAAAGTCAGACTAAATAGCTACTTTCCTCTATACCAATACGTCCCTCTATTAAGAACAGGAGGTGAAGCCTGCCTAGTTGGCCCACACCCAAAAGACACCTGTTATGTAGCAACCAAGGCAAGGGGCTTACTCTGCAGTGGCACCCCACCTGTGCCCTCCTCCTTGTTATATAGCTGGCACTGATGGGTTTTCATCATGCTTGAGAACTGTGCTATCCCAGTAGGCTTTTATTGGAGCCTTAGGAATGTGGCTGGGTTTTCCCCTCAATGTTGCCATATTTGCTTCTGAGTTGATTTCACCTGCTCATCTGCTCTGTAGTTCTGTTTATATTTTTTGAAGTTTCTAACTGAAGTTATCCCCGTTTTTTCCATGTCCTGGAATCATATTGGGAGAAAGGGCAGACTAAGAGAGGATTTAGATAAATAAGTAAATAGTCCAACTTCTTGTGATCAACAATATGCTTCTAAGAAGCAAGGAAATAGGGCATGAGGCAATATCTCTTCCCTGTCATATGTCCCCAACATCTGGACTTGTCTCTGAACATGAATTTTCCATTTAGTTGTCACAGTTGATAGGCCTATTTTATATGCATTAGGTAACTCCCTTCTGAAACCATCTATGATAGTAGCCATCACATCTATGAGCATCAACCATGTATTTTATGCTTCGATTTTTCAGAGCACTGACCAGCCTTAATTTATTCATTTTTGAAACAACTTTTATCAATGCAGTTTTAAAAAGGAGTCATTCAAGGCTGATGATAATAATAATAATAATAGTACATCAACTGGAAATAGTTTGTTTTTAAATGCCACCTGTATGTTACCAAGTAGAAAACAACCTATCCCCGTCCCAAAGAGTTTACGATCTCAATGTTCATATGTAGCAAATTATGAGCTGATATGTGAAATTGCCCACAGTGTCCTTCTGTGATGTAGTAGAATTCCAACAAAAAGAAAAATGGAGGCGGAAATTGCCATGTTTGCTTGTTTATTTCATGTCCAGAGCAGAAATCAATCCAAGAGCTATGATTGGTATTCACTGTCATTGCTGTGAATCTACAATGGTCCCCCCACAAGTGCACAAGCTGCTCTCTCACCTTCCTTACACTTAGGAACAAGGATTTCCAAACTTAGTCTTGGTCCTTCCTTTGGTACACCAGTGCCAATCATGACTGTGTTTACTCAGAGGTAAATCCCTATTGATAGACTTATTGCCAAGTAGACATGGATTAGGCTTGGGCTGATCCATGCACTGAGCAATAACAACTGAACAGGTTCAATTAAAAGCCAAGAACAGTTAGGTTATTAAGATTTGTGAGGCTCATAACCCAACTGGAGGCACCGGTCAGACTCACCTAGTTGCAGATGAGTAGAAGACATGAGTGCCTGGTGTGCTCTGGTCCATGGGGTCATGAAGCGTCGGACATGACTAAACGACTAAACAACAACAGATGACAGGTAAAATTGCCACATCTTTTATTTTGGAGTAAACCTTCTATAGAAACTAGTCTTGTTCAGCTGTGGATAAGAACAGAACTGCATTATAGATAAAGATCAATGCTCCTAATCAAAGCTTATTCCAAGCCGATTCAAAATGGACAAACAGGAATGGGCAAGCTGAGGGGCAAGACCTTGAAGGAATTAACACTTGTGAATAATAAAAGTAAAGGTAAAGGTACCCCTGACCATTAGGTCCAGTCGCGGACGACTCTGGGGTTGCGCACTCATCTCAGCGTTTGTCCGCAGACAGCTTCCAGGTCATGTGGCCAGCATGACTAAGCTGCTTCTGGTGAACCAGAGCAGCGCACAGAAACACCGTTTACCTTCCCACCGGAGCGGTACGGTACCTATTTATCTACTTGCACTTGACGTACTTTCAAACTGCTAGGTTGGCAGGAGCTGGGACCGAGCAACAGGAGCTCACCTTCTGATCGGCAAGCCCTAGGCTCTGTGGTTTAGACCACAGCGCCACCCGTGTTCCTTGTGAATAATAGATTGGGCTTAATAATGAACAGGCACTTGTTTCAGCAGTTCCCGCTCCCAGTCCTGTCCCTGCTTTGGACCCCGCTCCTCTACTGACCTGCAGATCCAGGCCCATGCCCCAGCAGCATCCTCATTCACACTAACCCTGCCACTGCACCCTCCCTTGCCACCCAGCCTGCTTTTGCATGCCCTTCATTATTTGTGGGTATATAATTTTGAAGTTGTAGCAGCCCAATTTTCAAAAAGGAGATGTGCAAGGATGGAGAGGGAAGAAGAAGAAGAAGAGAAGAAGAAGAAGAAGAAGAAGAAGAAGAAGAAGAAGAGTTTGGATTTGATATCCCGCTTTTCACTACCCGAAGGAGTCTCAAAGCGGCTAACATTCTCCTTTCCCTTCCTCCCCCACAACAAACACTCTGTGAGGTGAGTGGGGCTGAGAGACTTCAGAGAAGTGTGACTAGCCCAAGGTCACCCAGCAGCTGCATGTGGAGGAGCGGAGACGCGAACCCGGTTCCCCAGATTACGAGTCCACCGCTCTTAACCACTACACCACACTGGCTCTCAGGAGGAGGTGGTGGAAGAGGCAGAGGTGGGTGGATCCATGAGTTCACAGATGGATCCCTGAAGGCAGACTTAGTTACATGTGAGTCTATCCCATATGGAGATAGTCTCTTTGTATCTCTGGCTAAAAAAACTGTTGAAAGCCAACACAGTATCTCTGGCTAAAAAAACTGCTGGTCCAATGATGAAGTAAAAGGAGAGAGATGGCTGCATGTCTTGTGCTTTTGTTACCTGCACAGGTAAGGTCACATCCACCTCTAGTCACATGTAGGAGGAAGGATGCTCCAGCCCAGGAGGAAACAGGAAGTTTTGAACTGGCTGGAACAAACATCCCCTTTGCATGTCCACTCTAGGCAAACAAGGAATGTTGTACTTGACTGCTACTTATGTATCACATCCCACACATAACAGCTCATGTGCAACTGGAGCTTTTTTCTCCTTGAGCAACAATCCAACAAAAAGGTTTGTGTGGGTGTGGAGAAAATTTTCAGGCTACGTGCAAACAGCCACCAAACATGAAATGTGTTCAGGGTCTGCCCATGACATTTTGCTTCCTGAGGCAAAGGACAAGATGGTATTCCCAGCATTCCATGCTCAGAAGCTAAGTGGACTGCCAGATGAATCTTGCTTGAACCCTGGTGAGGTGATACCCTCTACTGCACCTGAAGATAGCAGGCTAGTACAGGGAGGGGATACCCCCTCCCATAGCACCTGCTGCCTGGGGCAATCACCCCAACTTTGCCTAACAGTAGGGCCAGCCCTGTATATGCTGAATATACTTGTAGGAGGATTGTTCGATTCTCCCACCGCCTTTCCCACCGTGTAGGGGCGGTGTAGGATTTCCCCACTCCCCCGCCTCCCGGCTATCCCAGCCACCGGCGTCCGGGGTGAGGAAAAATCCTCTTTTCTCTTCCCTCCTCTTCTTACTCTTCCCAGCCCTCCGGCCGGGTCAAGGTAGATCCTTTGCTGCCACCACCCCCTGAAATTTGGAACCTGGCTGACGCCACAGGACAAAGCGCGGGGGCCGCCTCTCCTGCGTTCCAGCAGACAGCCTCCCCAGCTCAAACAGAGCCACAGATATTTAACTTTAACAGTAGAATGACCAAGTGGGTGGACTGAATTAGCCAAGCAAACGTTAGAGCAAACAGGAGACAAGAACAAGAGTTCTCTAAAACATCTTTTAATTAAAGGTTAACAAAACACAAAGGCACAATTTCCAAAAGGCAAGGTACATGCTTAAAACAAAAACATTCTAATTAGACTAGACTAGACTAGACACATTTACTTATCCCTCTCCCTAAGGCAGGGCTAATACTCAACTGCATTTGCGCTTGAATGAGCTGCAAAGTCCTCAGATGTTCTTCCAAGCCATCATAGGCTAGTCAGGTGTTAGAGAGGCCTCCGACGCCTCAGCTCTCCAGCAGCAGTCTTCCGGCAGTAGGTCAAGCTAAGCTCGACTCGACCCACTCGACTCCCTTGCATCCCACAGCCCAGAACTGATAAGGCTTTAGCCCACGTGGAATCCTCTATTCAGTATCCAATAGAGGACCTGGCCTCTAATCCCCTAGCCAACCACTGCCCTTAGGTCATTACTCCCACCTGTCGCAGATGAAAGGCAGCTGTGAGTCTCTGGGCCGTCACCTCCCTTATTTCTCATCCACTTAATAAACACCAGCTGGCCCCAGCCTAGTTCTCATCAGGGCCAGGGTGCCTCTCTGGAGCCAAGACTTACACAGCTCCAGTGATCTACTGATTATAAAATCCTTTAAAGGCAACCCCTCTTTACATTCCCAAAAGGGCATTTTCCGATCACTTTCCCATGGCACAGCGATACCCACAATTCTGCTTTTCCCAGAACCTTTGTTTCAAAACCAAATATTTGGTATTTCACTACAATACTGAACCAGGAGTTTGGGAGTAAATGGACAATGAAAAGAAAGAAGAGGAAGAAGTTGAACAAAGTCACAAAGTATCTACATTTTAAAATTTCATCAGGCAAACCACTGTGACTGTTTAATAGCTGGATCTAGGTTTCAGAGGACTGAGCACAGGGAGAGACGAAAGTTATGGTCCATACACTTCATTCAGGTCTCATTAAATACAACATGTGGAGCCTTGGGTTTGAATAGTTCTTGTACTGTTTGTTCTGTATTTCAGTAGGCTGATAATCATCATTGTGGTGCTTCTATGACGTTGCCTTGTGATGTGCTGTTTTTTTATTATCTGTTTATTTATTATCTGTTTCCCCTATGTGAAAATATTCAATAAAAACATTTTACCCCCTAAAAAGATGAAAAACCTTCTGGGATAGTCCTGATGAGCAACATAAATAAGGGCTATCAGCCTCTAGCCTAACAAATTCCTCCTGTGTGAATCACAATGTCATTGCCACCACCTGGTGACTGGGAAACATTCTAATGCCATCTTTTATGATAAAACTACAGCTCTAGTCTGGGGCCAAGCATCAATATTTCAGCTGTGAGACTTGCCTATTCCAGCATGTTTCTCCATAGGCAGGCAGAGAAGAGAAAGAAAGGAAGTGCTGCTCATTCTCCCTCTTCCCAAATGAACCCCTAGAGTTTATGGTAACAGGCAACACTCTTGTTGCCCCAAGGATAGAGGAACAATTCTTCATAATTTGATTTTTCAAAGGTATTTTATAGACAAAGTACTTGTTTTCACCTTTTCATCACAGCTTGCTATTTTCCATTTAATACGCTAATTTTTTTTAATGAACCGCAGCTGCCTGAGTTTAGCTAATGAATATTTCAAATAAAATGCACTGCAGCCCTCACCCCCCCAACAGCTGCATTTGCACTAACACTGGCATATGGAGGTTTTTTTGGTTTTTGTTTTAGAATAATAATAATAATAATAATAATAATAATAATAATAATAATAATAATAATAATAATAATAATACTTGGCTTTCAAGCATCCAGAAAAATAGAGGATGAAAGAGCGCTGCTTTTGGTGACATGCCGTTATTAGTTGATTATTTAGGATATTCTTGGCAAAGAGTATGGGTTTTTCACATAACAGGCATCAGAAAACCACTTCTTTGCCCAACATAGTCATATTCTCGCATATTCTCACATAATCTCAATTTCTGTTCAGAACAGAACAAGGCCCTTGTAGAACACAATACATTTCCATATTAAATAATACAAAGCATTGTTCAGTAATAAAAGTGTATTTATTATGTGTGCAATGTATCATACATATTTTAAAACTGAGCTATGTCCACCATCTATAATATCTGGGAAATGCTTTCCCCTTTACAGCTTTCACTGCTCCAGGTGGGACCATCTGTTTAAAGGCTGGGCTTGAATGAGTAACCATTTTGTGAAATCAGGGAGCCTTTTCAAAGCAGTTGCACAGCCTGGTGGAATGAATGGGGCCTCCTTCAAATAACAGGGTGGAGGGGAGAGTTTGAATGACCCAGTGCAGCTTCAGTGATGCACCTACCATGAAATCCATTATTTTGTTTGTATGCAGAGCAGTCCCAAGGCAGGCATGAATCTGAAAGTGCCTTACCATGTGTGACAACTAAATCGCACACAGTGTCTCCTTGCCAGAATGAGCTTCTGCCATGGATATGTGGTTCTGATGGGAGAGTCTTCCTTGCAGTTGAAACAATGCACATATCATGGAGCTTTCATATGATATATCCACCATCTGGAACACCACCACACACTGAAACCTGTCTGACAAAATATCCATGGAATTTCAAAGGAAGGTTAATGAATCTTAGATAATATTTGCGAATTTGGGGGAGGGATGTGGTCCACGCTTCCTTAAGTTTTGTTTTATTTGTTTACAAATGTATACCCCACTTCTTTGAGGAACTTCCTTCACAAAGCAGCATATAACTTCCAATAAAAAGCAACTCCACCTGAAAATAAAATACAAAAATACAAAACATAAAATAACTAAACAACAGACCAGCACGAAAGGGGCGGGGGGGGGGGAGGTACAGAAAAAGAATACTGTATAAATGCAGTAATGCAGATCATAGTATTAGAGCATAAAAACTGACAGGAATTAAAACCTGTGGAAATAAATGGGCTACTTTAAGGAAGGCATTGGGAGAAAGGAGAGTTTTCAATAAACGTCAAAATCAAGCAGATGCTTAGATTCACCTAAAGTGAAACTGAATTTGAAATTTATGTCTTCAAGTAAAATACCTGACAATTTTTTCACAGAGGAGGCAGGAGTTTTGGTAAGATGGGCAATGTCTCTAATCCCACACACTCCCTCTTGAGTTTATTTAGCAGCCCGTGCGTGGGGACTGGAACGAGCCCTAAAACCCAGTGATGAGTTGCAGGTTATGGGGCTGGTTGATGCCTTTAACTAGCTAGTGAAGAGGAAGTGAAATTCACAGCAACATAACAAACGCCAGGCTTTCTCAATCCCTGTCAAAATAAGAGCAAGAGTGATGGGTTGTTCCAGCTCCTGTCACAGGAGGATAATGCCACAGTGGGGGTTAATGCTGAGCAGGCCATTATTGAAATTTGCAGCACTCTGCCATGAATTATAGAAACCTCTATGAGCATAGTAAATTACCGTGAGCATTATTTGTGCAATCTCGGCTTTGTGCAAAACTCAGTATTCATTGACAGAGAGTTCCACAGTAATGAGAAGCTATAAAATACATCGCAGTTGCTATTCCCTCCTCATAGCTACCTCAGCCCATTTCTACATCTGCCTGTTTCCTCCCCCTTTTCCCGTAAACAGGGAAGGAACATCTGGTGCTAAACCGCTAACATAGCTCTGGGTATAATGATATGAATTGTTTCTGTTCCCAAAGGGGAGAAAGTGATTTCAGTCTGTTTTGAAATTTCTTTTTGTAAGCTACTGAGCAAGTTTATATCACGCAGCAAATGGAATACCAAGTGATACCAAACTATTTGCCTTCTAAAAGAACGGCCATCTGACAAGTCATTTAAACATACTCACAGCGAAATAATTCATGTGTGTATATTCCGATTGGATGTTAATAACCTAAATTACATTGAGAGGGGATTGTTTTGGGGTCCAGGCTCACTTAGCTTAACTTAGGTCCCGTTGATTTCAATAGAATCTGAGTTCAACTAACCAAGTCTGGATCCAACCATATAGATCAGGCATCCCCAAACTCGCCCCTCCAGCTGTTTTGGGACTACAATTCCCATCACCCCTGACCACTGGTCCTGTTAGCTAGGGATGATGAACAACTACCTGACATTCAGAAAATACCTGAAGGCAGCCCTGTTTAGGGAAGTTTTTAATCTGTGATATTTTAATGTATTTTAATATTTGTTGGAAGCTGCCCAGAGTGGCTGGGGAGACCCAGCCAGATGGCGGGGTACAAATAATAAATTATTATTATTAATTATTATTATTATTACTTTACAATAGGGGCAGTGGCACAGTGATCCGACCAGGGAGGATTTTGACAAAATCCCCGCCCCACGGATGACACCCACCGTCGCCCCCATCCTATGCCCCTGAATAGGGGAAATGTGGGTTTATGTATGAAATATCACATTGGACGGGGTGTCAGATCCCCCCTCCCCCCCAGGTTATAATATCACTGCTGGTCATCTTGCTTGATACGCATTACAGGCCATGATATAATTAGTTACAAGGGCAGGAGGGAAACAAATAACGGCTGGAGGTGTGTGCAAGAGTGGATTGATTTATATATATTTGTCTCTCTTCAAAACTAGGCTGTCAATTGCCCTAATTACATCAGCCAAGCACCCATATTGGTCTTATCCAGAAAGCCTAACAATTGTGGCATTATGTTTGTTCTCTTTTATAATGAATTATTTATTTTTTAGGATAATGGACTAATTATGTCTGTGCTGTGCTACTTTGAAAATAGAGACAATCAATCTACTACTTAGTAAAAGCATTCTGTTTGTTTGTTTTCAGCAAGAACTAATGAGCTGGCTTATGTGAGTTGTAGGAGTTTGTGAATGATGTCAATTGTGGTTGTTCCTTTCCACACTCAGAGTAGGCAATTAAGCGATTTTAAACAAAATGGAAAGTCTGCAGGCCTGGGCAGGCAGCATGATATCTTAAATCAAGATGTCATCCTATGTCAAAGGGTGGCGCTGTGGTCTAAACCACTGAGTCTCTTGAGCTTGCTGATCGGAAGGGCGACAGTTTGAATCTGTGCAATGGGGTGAGCTCCTTTGGGACAATTTACTACCTGATCTGGTGCCAATAGAACAGTGCTGGTCATGATGTCAAAGTACAGATTCCGTCAGTTACTGTGGAGCAGTTCATTCAATCCAGTTTTTTGGACATTATTATTTAGCTTTATATACCGCACTTCATCATAAGGTCTCAAGGCAGTTATACATGCTAACTGTATATGATTCTCTGTATGCATGTGCTTAGTGTGTGTCAAGGGTGCGTGTTATTTTGTGTGTATAGGGATGTGGGTGGCACTGTGATCTAAACCACTGAGCCTCTTGGGCTTGCCGATTGGAAGGTCGGCATTTCGAATCCGTGCGACCGGGTGAGCTGTGTTGCTCTGTCCCAGTGCAAGTAGAAAAATAGGTACCGCTGTGGTGGGCGGGTAAACATTTTTTTTCCGTGTGCTCTGGTTTCCGTCATGGTGTCCCGATGCATCAGAAGTGGTTTAGTAATGCTGGCCACATGACCCAGAAAGCTGTCTGTGAGCAAACACCAGTTCTCTCAGTCTGAAAGCAGAGATGAGCGCCATACCCCATAGTCGCCTTTGACTGGGCTTAATCGTCCAGGGGTCATTTTCCTTTACTTTTTACCCTTTGTCAAGTGTTGATCTGAGGATCTAAATAACCAAGCTTGAAGATGTTTAAGCCACTGCTTTTGAACAAAATTATGCACCACTGACAGGTCATGCTTGGCACATTCAAAAGAAAGATTAAGAAAGTGCCTCAAACGTTCACCATGATGGGCCACCCATTACCAGCAATTGCAACAAAACTCATACAGCATAGTTAGGGTTGTTTTTTTGTGGGGTGGGGGTGGACTAACTATGGTTATACAGCTAATGTTTGATTACATGGTTGACACCATAGGCATATTGCACATGCAGACCATGTTGCTACTTTAGCACTTCAGATGTTTGGTTTGTATCCGTGCATGCTACTGTAGGTTTGTGAGCAGGTACAACATGATAGTACCAAGGGACAGACCATTGTGTGAAAGAGTGTGTACTCTGCATGCAGACAATCCAAGGCTCAATTCATGGCATCCTCACTTAAAATAAAGATCAAGTTGGAATGATAGGTAAACTTCTTCCCAAGATCATAGACAGTTGTGGCCAGCCAGAGTCAATAATAATGGAGACATTGTCTGACAAGTGTTCTGCTGGCAATAGGAGGGTGGCAACTTACACACTGCCAAAAAAGACAAAATGTATCAAAAAAGGACAAATGTTAGACACAGACTTGCATAAAATCTGCATTTGATAATGTATATGTATATATACAAATTTAGACCTATAACAGATAGATGACAGACAGACAGACAGACAGACAGATAGATAGATAGATAGATAGATGATATAGATAGATGAGATAGAGTCTTCTATCTCTTCACCATGGCAGGGAAGACTGACCTGTGTGCCTGTTCAGTTTGCTGTGCAGGTGCTGGCTGCTATTGGCCAACTTCAGTGCCCCTCCCCTCTCTCCCTAAGGTTTTTTATCTATAAACCTAACTTTGACTAGAGAAACCTTAAGATACAGGTTGGTCCTCTGATGGCCCTTCAAACAGATGGCTGCCCTCTGCAAAGTAAGGCACACAGCTACCTAAGGCAATGGGCAAGTACTCAGAGTTCTGCTGACTCCTGCTATATTCTCTGACTTGAACATCAATCTGCAAGAAGGAGACTGAGACCAAGAAGCATATTTGTGTGTTTAGTCTATCAGTCTGTGCCTCTGTTTTATTTCCAGCCTTTGGAACATGTGGGCATTACTTCTGGAATCAAAAGCAAACAATCCAGCAGCTTTCATCAGATCAAACTGGCCTGAATCACCATCATCTGCAGTGGTTCATTAGACGGAGCCTTAGCTCATTTTCCAAACACTAAGGAAGCTGACATGCCCCACCCTTAGCCACTTCACAACAGTAAGGTAAATGTAAAATCCCATCCCCACCAAAATTCTAAAGTGTTCTGAGAGTGAAACAAAAATGGAAGCTTCTTTCACACAGGAACAAAACCATTATGGCTCTGTCCAGCCATAATGGCCTCAGTCCAGATCAGATGGCCAGTGAGACTGCTAAATGCAAAGTGATCAGAGAACTAGGCTGTGTACACAGTATACCTCTAATGTATAATCCAAAACACATTATTTCTCTCAAGGAATTTTGGGCATTGTAGTTTACTGAGTTACGATTCCCAGCATCCCTTAAGGAACTACAGTCCTGGTTAGATAAATCAACTATGGAGATTTTGACAAAGTGTAGGAAAGTTAGATGAAAGCTACATTTCATGAGATACGTTTGGCTTCTCATTAGTTCATTTTGGTCCTGCTCACAGAAGTAATAAGCAAGAAAGAATAGCACCCTCTCCCATTTCATCATTTAAAACCACATATATGCCCTTCGTATTTGACTCAGTATCTTTTTTTGTACTCAGGTGTCCATATCTTATTATTCCTTGTGAGAAGTGGTCCCATAGAGTAGCATATTTTGAAGTTGTGGCAGATCAAGTATTATGCCTCCAGGCCTCTCTTGAAAGAGATTTTCTTTAAAAGGGGAAAAAAGAGGAGAGGAGAAAAAACACCAGTGCACCTTTCTCCAAAATGGAGGGGGAAACAGTTGGCAGTACTCCCTGAAGAGAGTCTCTGTGGCAGTTTAATTCACTCTTTTCAAAGGGGTCTTTGACTGGCAGTGAAGCATAGTGATAAGGAAGGACATACATGAAAGAGTGGGAGTCTTCTTTTACGGTGATGATGCTTCAGTGCAAGAAGACTGAAGAATTTGCGAAGCTGGCAACTGTGAGGTAATTGACCTCAGGAACCAAAGTGAGCCTCAGTAACAAAAGTGCATGCTCTTCTGCATCACTGCACAGCAGAACTAAAATGGCTCCCCAAGCTCATTGAAAACAAAAGCAGGGTTTGACAATGACGAGTAACATTTGACCATTTTCCTGACAAGAGCTTCGAAGGAGAGCCTGATTAGCCAGTTGTTGCAATGCTCAAAGGCCAATTCCCAGCAGAGAGGGGTATCCATCATCACATCAATAGGACTTCTCTTTATGTCCATTGTGCATGTTAGCTCATATCCATTCCTTAACAATGAAAAGTATACAATGCAGCAATGAGAATGAAAAGACTGGACAGCTTAATGATTACTATGGTTCAGATATTTTCCAAATAACTGGAAAATGATGAGTGTGGTAGTGGAATATGAAACATACACTACTTCCACATGGATGCTTTAAAAATGTTCAGGTGTGCAGTATTTCTGTCTCTTGCAATACCTGGCCACAATGATCTGAGTACTTAGAGAGTGCCTCATCTGTCCACTGCAGTCCACAGCTAAGTGAGACAATAGAACCAGTCTATTATCCTATGCACATTTAATTGTGAGTAAATCCCACTATACACAGTGAGCTTACTTCTGACAAAGTGTGCATAGGATTCGGGGCACATATCTTACCAGTACAATTACATGTCTCTGTCTGCAGCTCCGTGTTTCCTTTGCACAGGGACCATCTTGTTTAAAAATCTATCATTAGTCACAGTGGTTTATTAATTCATGCATTTAGTCTTAATTTAACAGCAGTAGTTTAGTTTCCTACATGTTTTATTCACTGTGAAACTACCAGCTGGTATGTTGGTTCAGCTTTATTATTATTATTATTATTATTATTATTATTATTAGAATTTATATACCGTACTATACCCATGGGTCTCAGGGCAGTTCACAGGATAAAATCAGAATATAAAACCACAAAGTACATAATCAAAATAAAAATGACAACAACAACCCAATAATCCCCAATAAACAGGAATAATAGTGAGTTACCTTTTTGGGTGATAGGGAGAAAGAAGGATGAGATAGACCATTTTACAGACCAATGTTAACCATTTCTAGACCATCAGCAATAGTAGGTGATAAATAAATGCTTGTTGCCATTACTAACACCATCACATCCACTTAGTGTAATATTCCTTTCATTCATCCATTTTACATACATTTTCTCCCAAGGATCACAAAGTGGTGAACATGGTTCTCCCCTTCCCATTTTATCCTCACTAAAAACCGGTGAGGAAGGTTAGGCTGAGAGACACTGACTAGCCCAAGGTCACCCAGTAAGCTTCATGGATGAGTGAAGATGCGAACCCTAGTCTCCCAGGTCATTGTCCAACACTCTAACCACACACTAACCCAGGCATCCCCAAAACTTGCCCCTCCAGATGTTTTGGGACTACAATTCCCATCATCCCTGACAACTGGTCCTGTTACCTGTTAGCTAGGGGGCTAGGGATGATGGGAGTTGTAGTCTCAAAACATCTGGAGGGCCGAGTTTGGGGATGCCTGCACTAACTGTTAGGAGTAAAAGCCATAGCCAACACTTTTGTGTTGTGAGACTTTTATGGTTTTAATCCACATAAAGTTGTTTTAATCCACAGAAGAAATAAAAAAATGCAATATATCCCATGAGTTATACAGTATATAGGATGGGTTCTTTCTCTGAATCTCTCTTGCTCTCTCTCACACACCTACTGCAAGGGTAAGGAACTGCTGGTCCTTGTGCCAGATGTAGTCCACAGGGCCTTTGAATCAAGCTTTCAGGTGCCAAACCTCAGCCACATCCACCGAACCTCCTAGAATAGCAGCCAGGCCTACAAAAAAATAGAGCTTCCATTTATACAATTCCTTCTAAGCCTAACTGCAACAATCGGGTGACTGGGTGGGGTGTCAGCTTGGAGAAATGATTTAATCCTCTTTCCCCTCTTGCTGCACTCCAAAATCCACCCCCAGTATAGCAGTTAGGCTTAGGGGGGAAATGTGAGAGCAAAGGGGAAACACCATGACAGAAAAGAGAAAGAAAGCTAAAGAGGGGAAGAGAGCAAGAGAAAGGGAGAAGGGATGTGAGAGAAAGTCAGACAGAAAGGGGTGGCAGAAAGAAAAAGGAGGCCAACAACAGTTTGACCTTAGCATCACCTGAGGCTCCTGAGAGATTTTTACAGAGAAGAAAATGTGTCACACTACATAAACGTTTGCAACCTTGGTCTACTGGACTACAAAAGCATACAGTACATGAAAATATGAATTCTAAGAGCACCTTGAAACTGTATAAAATGCTATACAAACATGCTAACTGTAGTATGAGCGCACAGCAGTCACAACAAGAAGCCTTATTTTTCATCTTTAGCGCATGATGACAGGTTATAGCTAAATCCCCTAGGGTAGGGATGGACGAGAAATTTAATTCAATAAATAGGGTGAGCCTATTTAATTTGCACTGTCTGAAACTACACATGAACTGAAACACAGACATTGTTCAAGATTCACACTTTTCTGAATTTTGCACTACAGTTCTCCAGCTACATAGTATGTACAAAAAGCATATACTAAGGTGCAGTGTTCATAAAAATGCACATGTTGATGAAAACAGCATTAAAACACATCACCATCAATATGTTTTATACCCCACACCTTTCTCCAAAGGAGTCCAGAGAAAATTGCTTTGCAATTTTTTGGCCTGTTTTCTTAAATCATGGTGTCCAGCACTGCACAAAGTACCCCAGGTCGGACTGGTTCAGATTAGTGTTGTTGCAATACCTGCCCTCACATTTCTTGAAAATTTCTCTTCCCTTGCAAAAGAGCATTTTGCTTTTCTGCTTCATTAGCAAGGCATGTTCCAATTATAATGCCACAATTCGCATTGAGAAGGTGGATGGAAAGAAGTTTTTCTCCCTCACTCATAATACCAGAACTTGGCTACATTCAATGAAGAGAAAAGATGGAAGTTTCATCTGGCAGGATAAAGCAAAAGTACATAAAGAATTTTTAGCGCATGTGTTCCGTAAACCATTATATGAAGTGTGGCAGAGAAACAAAGCATTATTAGAGAGGAAAACGCCAAGATGGTTGTCGCCCACAGAGATCTTGACGGTAAAAAAGATAAACATAGGAGAGAATTGGCTAACGTATGATGACTTATTAGTAGAGTCTGAAACAGGATGGAAAATAAAACCATACGAACAGATTGCTAACAAATTGACAGGTTGGATACAGTACCACCAGGTACACAATTTATTCATCGAAGAGAAAAGAAAATGTAATTTTGATATAAGGAAATCTAAATTTCAAATTGAGATATTGGAAGGAAATAGAAAATTATTATCAAAGATGTATAATTTACTTTTAGAATGGTTTACAAAAGATGAGGAGGTGAAAGAAGTCATGACGAAGTGGGCGATTGATGTAGGATACAACATACAACTGGATAGGTGGGGAAAACTGTGGAATCACCACATAAAATTTACGGCCTGTACAAATCTGAAAGAGAATTTAATGAAAATGATGTACCGCTGGTATCTGACACCAGTTAAAATAGCCAGGATGTATAGGAAAGGCAGTAAAAGATGTTGGAAGTGTGATCAAAAAAATGGTGATTTCTACCACATGTGGTGGCTGTGCGATAAAGTAAAAGTTTTTTGGGAGGTGATTTATAACGAGTTAAAGAAGATACTGCAATATACGTTCCCGAAAAAACCAGAGGCGTTCTTAATTGGTTTGGTTGGTGAGGAAATTAAAGGGAAGGATCAGAGAATTTTCTTATATGCCACCACAGCAGCCAGAATTTTATTGGCTCAGAATTGGAAATTGAAAAGTTTACCAACGGTAGAGGAATGGAGAACAAAATTAATGGAGTATTCGGAACTAGCGAGATTAACTGCAAGGATAAGAGACCAGAGAGATCAACAAGTTCAGGACGATTGGAGTAAATTTTTGAAATATCTAGAAGTCTATAGTCATGTAATTCACTAACAGGTGGGACAGAATTCTTGTAACCTAGCAGAAAAGTATGATAAAAAATGGTGAGATTGTAATAGGAGAAATAAAATTGGAAACTTATGGGAAAGCAGATGAATGATGTAGACTAAGAAAACTGGAGTGGAGCAGGAGGGAAGTCAAAACTCGGCGGAGTTTCTGTAATATTGCAAAAAGTGTACTTGACAAATGTATGTTTATGTTCATTTTTGAAAATAAAAAATATACTTGCAAAAAAAAAAGATGGAAGTTTCATGACAGACAAAAGAACATACTTCTTCATGCAACACATTGTTAAACTATGGAATTCATTTCTACAAGAGGCACCAATGAGCAACAACTTGGAGGTTTATAAAAGGACTGGGCAAATTCATGAAGGTTAAGTCTATCAGTGGCCACTCACCATGTTCTACCTCCCCTTAATTGATGGGAAATGGTTGCGGGGGAGGGGGGACTCAGAAGAAATTTTCAGCATCCTTGCAAATCCGTAGCATTTAATGCTGAGTAGGGTGATCCCACAATCTCTCAACTGCTGGTTTTGCCTCCAAGGTCTTGTTAGTTAAAAAATAAAATAAAAAAATGAATAGAGGACACAATAGTAGTTTAGTAGATAGAATTCCCTTTGCCACTATTCACTGTAATCATAACCCCCTTTAGATATAACCTTACCAGTGTGGTGTAGTGGTTAAGAGCGGTAGACTCGTAATCTGGGGAACTGGGTTCGTGTCTCCACTCCTCCACATGCAGCTGCTGGGTGACCTTGGGCTAGTCACACTTCTCTGAAGTCTCTCAGCCCCACTCACCTCACAGAGTGTTTGTTGTGGGGGAGGAAGGGAAAGGAGAATGTTAGCCGCTTTGAGACTCCTTCGGGTAGTGAAAAGCGGGATATCAAATCCAAACTCTTCTTCTTCTTCTTCTTCTACCAGCACACATAGCTGATATCAGAATCACTAACATGTCTTCACAAGAGAGCAAACAATCCCCACGATACACTTATTAAATTTTATAACCTCTCAGATTGTGCCTAAACATTGGTGAGTGCTTCTGAAAGGAATGGGAAGGAAGGGCATGTGGTCACAGTGCCTCACCATGCAAGAAGCATTGCAACTCTGCTCAGGGGATGCTCTCACCAGCAGGAGCAACCTTTGGTTCCCAGCAAAGGGATCTGCTAGATAGAAGTGCTGAATGCCTGGATTTGTGATATTGTGCCTAAACATTGGTGAGTGCTTCTGAAAGGAATGGGAAGGAAGGGCATGTGGTCACAGTGCCTCACCATGCAAGAAGCATTGCAACTCTGCTCAGGGGATGCTCTCACCAGCAGGAGCAACCTTTGGTTCCCAGCAAAGGGATCTGCTAGATAGAAGTGCTGAATGCCTGGATTTGTGATACGAAGGTGGAGAAAACATACACTGTTTAGCATTGTTTAGTGTTGCTGACCAAGCTTCAAGGCTCTAACCAGCAGACTGAAACCCAAAGTAAGCACCCCAGCTTTCTACTTAACTTATCCCAAAATTAGAGACCTATTGAAAATATGGCTGCCATTATTTGAAATTTGACTCCAAGACCCTTTCACTGTTTTCTCATTCACTCTCTTGAATCCTTTTGTGAACACAAGGATGGCTTATCTGGAAAAAACCAAGGTCCATCTCACCCAGCATTCCCGTGCTTCTAATAAAATAATAATAATAATAATAATAATAATAATAATAATAATAATAATAATAATTGCCCATTTGGCTGGGTTATACCCCGCCACTCCAGGCAAATATCCAACAAATACAATAGCATAATGAAACATCACACATTAAAAACTTCCCCTAAACAGGGCTGCCTTCAGGTATGTCTTCTAAATGACAGGTAGTTGTTTATCTCTCTGACAACTGATGGGAGGGCATTCCACAGGGCGAGTGCGCCACTACCGAAGAAGGCCCTCTGCCTGGTTCCCTGTAGCTTTGCTTCTCGCAGGTGAGGGAACCGCCCAGAAGGCCCTCGGAGCTGGATCTCAGTGTCCGGGCTGAATGATGGGGGTGGAGACGCTCCTTCAGGTATACTGGACCGAGGCCGTTTAGGGCTTTCAAGGTCAGCACCAACACTTTGAATTGTGCTCGGAAACATACTGGGAGCCAATGTAGATTCTCTCAGGACCGGTGTTATGTGGTCCCGGCGGCCACTCCCAGTCACCAGTCTAGCTGCCATGCATTCTGGATTAGTTGTAGTTTCCGGGTCACCTTCAAAGGTAGCCCCACGTAGAGCGCATTGCAGTAGTCCAAGCGGGAGATAACCAGAGCATGCACCACTCTGGCAAGACAGTCTGTGGGCAGGTAGGGTCTCAGCCTGTGTACCAGATGGAGCTGGTAGACAGCCGCCCTGGACACAGAATTAACCTGCACTCCATGGACAGCTGTGAGTCCAAAATGACTCCCAGGCTACGCACCTGGTCCTTCAGGGGCACAGTTACCCCATTCAGGACCAGGGAGTCCCCCACACCCGCCCGCCTCCTGTCCCCCAAAAACAGTACTTCTGTCTTGTCAGGATTCAACCTCAATCTGTTAGCCGCCATCCATCCTCCAACAGCCTCCAGGCACTCACACAGGACCTTCACTGCCTTCACTGGTTCTGATTTAAAAGAGAGGTAGAGCTAATGGTTCCAATGAGATCTTTTGGGGCTATGTTTATGCAGAGGCTCGATGCTGGGCATCTGTCAAGGATGCCGCAGTTGCCTACTACATTGAACAGGAAGTTGTGCCAGATAACCTCCAAGCTCCCTTCCAAGTCTTTTATTCTGAGGTTATTGGAATGGCAGAGGTAAGGTGCTTCACCTGCTGAGCAGGCAAGAATGTGATACATTCACTCCCCACCATGTGCTGGGCTGGATCAGAAGAAAGGTCTCATCTAACCTAGTCCAGGTGCATACACATTTCCTCAAACAAATGCTGCTAATTAAAATATTTAGACATTCTGTAAACTTTCAGGATATTTTTGTGAACTTGCTGAAAGTAGAAAAAAGTAAAAAAAAAATCTATTAAGCACCATCTGTGGTTTGAGCGGCATGAAGCTAAACAAATAGGATCTGTCAGGTCACTATTTCTATATTTAGAGATGCCTGAATAATGGGGGAAATTAAATGCATTTGTTTGAGACTTTTAATCCTGTCCCTGAACAAAAGCAAAATAAAGTGGTTTTAGAAAGCATTTGCACTTTCAATAGAATGAGTTGGAAGAATAGACTGCAGAGAGCGGCTCCCATTCTTAATGGTCCCTATAAAACAACAAGACACACACCTCCAGATCTATTTTGTGGGGGGAATTCAAAAAGATCTTAAGCTACCAGACCTCAGTAAAAAGTCCTTTTTTAAAACTTCACCCCAACAAGTGCTTTCTTTGCAAAGCAAGAATCAAGTAGCTATTTTGAGGTGTGCTGATGCCACAAAGCCAAGCCAAAAAGGACAGGTTTTTTTTTACTCCTTACATGAATGTATCAATAACCTAAAAGATATTTGAGAAAAACATTTGATCCACAATATCTAATCTAAGTACAGATTAAAGCATAGCATAAATTAAATGTTTATTTTCCTTGACTTGTCCTGCGCAGGTGGCATACCTTGATTGCTATATCCTCTTTTATTAATTTTCCACCCATAGTTGACTATCAGGACAAACCTCCTCCTCATTTTCCTTTTAAATCAAGCAGTAAAACCTATCCCATTTCCCCCATGTTTCCATTACAGTCTGTCACAAGAAGCTTCTGGGATCCTTAATTGTGAACATGACACTCAGCCATCAGTAAGAAAGGCTTGTCAACACATTGAATGGCACCGCCTCTGTTCTAGGTTCAGCTGATGCTATTAAAGAATCCAACTCCAACTAACTGGGTATATATTGCCATATATAAAACAAAACAAAAATATGCCAATAAAGAGAAAACTGTTAAAAGTTTGTGTGTGAATTTTATTTTTTTTACCATGATTGTTAATCTTGTTTGTGGGGTGGAAAGCATATTGCCACAGTCCCCTAAAAACACACACACCCCAAAACTCCCTGCAATAAGAAATATAGTATAGAAAGATTGGCTAGAATATATTTCTTTGGGAGTTTAGCTTTCTTCTTGTAGGCAGGTTACTTTCAAATATGTATGCCTAGGAGAGCAATTTCTAGCATTTGTAGACTGGTCCTAGGAGAGAGTGTAACAGGATCTGTTCTGTTGTCAAGTGATAAATGGGTAGCCGGCTGCTAGCAGGGGCGTCCTATAGCCATCTCCTTTGAGGAAGTGTGACACCTTCCCTATTTACGGGTGGAAAAGATGGCAGGTAGGCAGGAGCGAGCCAATATCTGGAACATTTATGAAATCCTTCAACGGCAAATAAGTACCGGTATTTGTTTGTGAAAGCAAAATTTTCTCAATAGTTATTTTGCTATTAATTCAAACCCATTAGAAATGGGTGCTTTCCATTTCAAGCCACAAACACATTTACTTACTTATTTCTGTTTTCCTTCCTTCCTTCCTTCCTTCCTTCCTTCCTTCCTTCCTTCCTTCCTTCCTTCCTTCCTTCCTGAGATACTTGCAAGGCTTTTTTTCAGGTGGATGCCATTGCCATTGAAAGAGAACAAGGGAGGCATTCCTGGTGAGCTCTGGCACCTCTTTCTCTTTGTTCTTATTAAAAAAAAGTTATCAAAATGCTTTTGTGCTGGCAGTGGGCGATTGTGCCTTATCCACTGTGTGGGCTGGCCTGCTTGCAATTGTACACGGCATTGATTCATTTCTCATTCCTTGCTTGTTCCTTATTCAAACAACAAATGGGTCATTTAAGTGGTTGAAGGCTCAACAAAAAAAAAACAAAAAAAATGCAATCCAACCTAAACTGAAAGGAATGGAACATTTTAACTGACTGATGTTTGAGACAGTGGAATATTGCGTAGGCTTTGGACAAAGGGCATTGGACTTGAGGGCTTAGCTAATGGTAAACACTTGTCTATAAAACTGCATCATATATTGTTGCTGTTTTTGTTTTTTCAGTACATGTCCTAGATTGCACTGATGGGATCTTCTTGGCAAACACTTGTATGTGTGTGTTTGTGTATGTATGAGGGGGAAAGAGAGAGAGAGAAAGACTCCAGGTGGTTAGCTCTGGAGAGCCTAACGAGATGCTTCCCATTTTTCTTCATCATGACATTTATGGGCAAAGAGGTACATTGAAATACTTACACCTGCTCCTCCTGATGAAATTAAATATGGATTTATGCCAGCCATAAAGTATAGCCCTTTTTGATCAATTTGGTTCTGCTAAGCAAGTGAATACAGGGGGAAATAGCAAGACCGATAAAAGAATACGGAAAATCTGACAGTTGTATACTGTGCAAGATGAGGAAGACATCCAACATCAGTGCTAACACCGCATTAGGGCTCCCTTATGTGTTTTCAGATTTCATTTTCCTTCTTCATTGACAAGGCACTGGATTTCTTTACTCACTGCCTTACCATACCATCAAAGGTAGATAGCGATTAATAATTGACTTGCACTTTAATAAGGCAGACAAATGGTAACTTACTAGAATGATATTAATAATAGCACTAAATCAATATGCCGTTTCCTTCTCCCGAGAAATCAATTATATATTATTCAGCAAATATTTTTCTTTTAATGGCTCGTCTTGGGAAACCTGATCATTGACAGCAAGCATGTCATAGTTGCCCCTGAGGCTAGGATTCAATGAACACTTACCTGGGAGTAAGCCCTGTTGAATGCACAGGGACTTATTACTACCCCCTGGGATTGCACTGTCCAGCTGGCAACCCAAGTTTTCGTGGCAGGGATGGGGAATTCGTGGCAGGGATGATGTGGCTGGAATGCAACTCCATCATCCCTGATTCCTGCATATTCTGCCTGAGGCTGAAAGGAGTTGAAGCCTATCAATAATTGGAGGGCCACAGGTTCCCCATCCCTGCTCCAAGGATGTTGTCAGCTCTCTGCCTGCTTCACAACAGTTTTATTAGAGAGAAGGTGCAAAGAAACAGAAGGAATTGAAAGGTGCAACAAACTCCACAAGCTCACCTTGTTAATGTGAAATACAGAAGACATATTAAGGCAGCCCTGCATAGGGAAGTTTTTAATGTTTGACGTCTTATTGTGTTTTTATATTTTTCTGGAAGCCATCCAAAATGGCTGGGGCAACCACATCAAAGGGGCAACATAAAATAATGATGATGATGATGATGATGAAGATGATGCTGACATAGACAGAGTTAACAATGGCCCAGAATTTCACCAGAATGCTGATTTAAATGTATTGCTTGTCTATTTTAACCAATCCTTTAGGCAGTAGGAGTAGCCCTGATCTTGAAAGAGATTCTAAATCCAAGCAAATGAATATAGTGGTACCTTGGGTTACAGACACTTCAGGTTACAGACACTTCAGGTTACAGACTCTGCTAACCCAGAAATAGTACCTCGGGTTAAGAACTTTGCTTCAGGATGAGAACAGAAATCAGGCAGCGACGGCGCAGTGACAGCATGAGGCCCCATTAGCTAAAGTGGTGCTTCAGGTTAAGAACGGTTTCAGGTTAAGAACGGAACTCCAGAAGAAATTAAGTATGTAACCAGAGGTACCACTGTATTTTGAAGTGTAAAAACCAGGGGCTGTGCTCTGAAAGAATAAAATCTTTAATACAGCAAGCAGTAATAATGATTCCACACCTTCTGCTTCAGTATCAAGTAATTCCAGCTGTGATATGGAATCTTCCTAAATAAAAATGTGGCTCAGTCTCAATCACAGTTGCAGGTTTTCAGTTCCTACTAGACCATGCAGGGACTATAATTAGGAGGTTTTTTTTAAAATGGTGGCATTTTATAATGTGATGATTGTGCCCAAGTAGGGACAGGGGGTTCCTATGAGCACATGACAATCTAAAAACAATAAGTGTATGGCTGGCTATTATTAGACTTTTAGAAATAACTTTTTAAAAATGCCTCTGAATTGTTCTGCAAGGGCAGTGGGTCATCCCCTACCCTGCCCCCTCTCATTTCAGAATGTATGTGTACATCACAATTTGAAAAGCTAAGGAATGCCTACATGCACATATCACTTTGTTTTTTATAGCAGCAGCAGAGCAATTAATAATCCCAGTTTAATGGAGTGTTTGACTCAAGCCAAATGAAACAGGAGCAATATCATTCACTTTGTAAATACAGACTGAAACTGCAACGGCAAGTCATAACCGTAAACGAAGGCTAATGTTACGGAACGTTTATTTAGCATCACAAATATATGTATTTGGATTCAAAGTAAATCCATTTGTACATATATGCCAAGGATAATGAAACAGTTAAGACTAATCTTGATAGTTTTATTACTAGCAGGAATCACCTTGTTCTGATCTCCCACACGTTGCAAAACTGACCTCGGATTATCCCAGCAAAGGCTGCATGCGGATGCCATAAAAAAACAGGGGCCCAAACTGCAGCTGGATGGTAGCCAATATTAAATTGTTTCTGAATGTTGTTTTACATATTCAGTGACTGTAAGGGCCCTTTAATCTGCTGACTAGATGATGAAGTGCTGAGACCCTATGCATGTCCAGTTTGTAGAAATGTGTATAGTCTCAGGTTATGCAGTGAATAGGACCAGCAAGGATGGTCCTAATCTTCCTTCTATGCATGTTCTTTGTTACTTTTGAAGACTCCTCATGCTTCATGCTTTAGCTAAGATTCCTGCATTGCAGGGGGTTGGACTTTGGTGGTTTGTGGCCTTGAGTTGAATCCTTTAGTCTTTTCTTCCCTATAATGGGAGAGGGGCATGAAGTGGTGGCGCACCTCCTGTGGCGGTGATTCCAGGGTCACCTCTTAAAGGCTTTGTAATATGGGTGTCCCCGGCTGGGGGGCTGGGAGGGATACACGCCCAAGGCCTAAGCCAAGGTCTTCCTACATTCGGAAGTTTAATAAAGTTGTGGCCTAATTTTAATTCCATAACACGTTGTCAGAGTCTTTATTCCTTTCTTATGATCCCTGTGGGCTGGGTCTGTCCCGGCCTGGTCACGCAAAAGCTTGATTCAGATTGGTTCAGCATTCCCCACCCACCCCCACAGTGTGAAAACAGATGGAGGCAATACCAGCAATGGTGGGTGTATCCATACATACCCCAATACATTGTAGGTTAACATATACCAAGATCTCAATTATCACTACCTTCTTGATTCACCTGAGATATGTGCAGGGAAGACAGGGCATAGATAATCTAATCAAGGGGGGGGGGTTCAAACCTGTCTAAAGCAATCACACTTATCCTTATGGATGGCAGGTTCTAGAATAAATCTAGATTGAAGGCAGCATGTTGAGGATGAGCATGCATGATTCTGCATTGAGGAATTCTCCTTCTTTGTGCTGCAAATGAACACACCCTTGGTGAACTTCTGCAGTGTTCAGTAGGGCATCTGCTATTTCGCATTCTGAGTAAAATGGATGAGATGTGTGATAAAAGGGCAGGACCTTTGGGCATTAATGTGCTTCAGAGGATTCTAGGAGCACTTTGGTAACATCTGATTGATTTAAGAGATCTTCAACTTTGACCTCTGCAAGCTATCTGGAGTAAGCATTTCTCCTCTGTCGCCCAATATCTTCTTTAAAAAATAAATTAAAAGTCTTCATATCAAGGGAGAGAGAAAGAGAAGCCAACTCACCATGGAAACAAACACTGTGAGGGAAAAAAAATAAACATATGATGGGGCATAGACAGCTGTGCTTCAGTTTGTGGATGGTTCGTTGGCTTGTAAGCTGGGAAATACAAAAAAGAGTGTGCCAGATAAACAGCTGCAAACACACTGCTTACTTGCATTCACAAGGCTTAGCTGGATTACAGCAGACCTCCGGTTGGAGATCTGTTTAAAAGGGACACAAAGAAAGAGGCAAACTTTGCTTAAGGCTGCAATTCTATACTCGCATCCCTGGCAGAACTCAGCGGAACTTACATGTGAGTAAGTTTAAACAAAGCAAGTTCTCCTTCATGGAGAGCACATGTTGTGGTGGGGGCCAGCAAGTCACTCCTCTGTTGCTGGTCGGGATCGTTCAGATGGCCAAGGGCTATGATTGGGCTCTGTGGGTCGCTGGGGAGAATTGCATGTAGCAAGTTGCGATGGACAGCCCAGAGGCTATAAAGGTTGCTGGCACACAGCGTGAGCACCTCTTTGCTGCGTGCAATGGATCACCCACCCTCCCTCTCTATAATTTAGGCTGCTGCGTTGACCTCGCTGTGCCTGTCATGGGGTCATCTGCTTTTGGACCAGGGGCCTGGTAGAAATTTTTCCATTTGGCTGGATTGGCTGGTGCCATTTGGTTTTCGCCTACTGCGTAGCAATTAGTCACAACTTGTAAGGTTGCGGTTAGGCATTGGTTATTAAATTGGTTGGTGGAGGGGAAGTGGTTGGCTGTGCCTGCCCCTCCAATGCTGCTGCTGCGCGGGGAATTCCATTAAAGGAATCCAGGGGCTCACCATGCTTTTGTCCATACCCCCTGGTCAGGGGCTAGGGCCACGCAAGAGCCCCTGGGAACATTAGGGGAGAGGCGAGGGCCAGACCCCCAGCTCCCATTCTCTCCCCAAAGTGTTTTCCCTTTACTGACTTCCGTAAGGTGGGTGGATGTCAGTCTGTCCCCAGGTGGGGACAGATAGTCAGAACCAATGCCTAAGCAACCACTCACATTTTGTATTTTAATAAAGTTGTGGCCAAAATTATGCCAAAAACCTTAAACTTAAATTCCTGTGTGAAATGTGTGTTTATTTGTGGGGTGGCTTGGGGACCTCAACACGCAACCATCAGAACATATATCTCATATCCGTTGACTTCCCATCCACCCTTCTATGGTGTTCTTTTCTTGCCTTATAAAGCTGTTATATTGGTTATATTTTACCCATATATATAATCATATATTAAACTACCACTTCTCATCAGCTGCTATACTTCACATCCTGCATACGTTTTAACATTACCATAATATTTTTCAAATATTCTACAAAATATTTCCATTCTTCAAGATTTTTCTTCTTCATTCTATTCTTTAATTCTCACAGTTAATCTACCATATTCCATCATCTTCATAAGTCATTCTTCTTTTGTTGGGACTTCCTCTTCTTTCCATTTTTGTGCATAGACTATTCTTGCCACAGTTGTAGCATACATAAACAAATTAAACAATTCCTTCAGAAGCTCTGGTTCAATTATACCTAACAGAAAGGTCTCAGCTTCTTTGGGCATCATCACTTTAAACATTTAATAGAGGGAGGCCAACGTAAGCTAGAGACAGTTGCCTGGATGAGTTTTCTTTTATGCTGGCTAAACATTTGCTTTTCAGAAGATAAAGACACTTTACTTAGTGAAGTTCTGTCAGACTCCTTCCCTTCCCCAGGGTTACAACTGTTTTGTACAAAGATACGGCAACTTGGGCTTTCAGAGGATCTTCTAGGTGCTGTGGTTTCCCAATCGCCAAAGCCATGTTAAAAACTAGGTTATGGGACATAGAGCGTCAGGAACTAATTTTAGCTGTGGGAAAAATATGTTCCCCTGTTTATCTTCGACTTTCTTGGGCACAGGAATCTAATCCCAATTATCTACAATTTTTGTTTAACCCGCAAGAAAGAAGGGCTTTTTCGCTGGCTAGGTTCAATTCTAATCCCTCTAACCTCCTCTGGGGTAGGTTCACAGGGACGGCAGAAGGAGATAGGATCTGCCCATGTGATGCCCACCTGGTGGAAACTCTAGCTCACATGGTCCTCAAATGCAAAATGTATGATGATCTCTGCCAACAATACCTAGACCAACTATGTATCCCAAAATGGAAACCAGAGATAGAGGTTATACGCTTCCTATTACAGGGGAGAGACCAGGAGCTCACCAAGACAGTAGCTAAGTTCCTCTATTTGATCTTTTGCCGCCAAAGTACATTACAGGACCCTGCCCTTGTTGGAGACCCACAGAGGTGAAATAGATTGCTGGCCTCCTCTTCCCTTTGGCAAGTGACTGTACTGATGATATGGCGATGAGATCGTACTGGCCTGTTTATTTTGAATGTTTGTAAGTGATGCCAATAAAGGTTTTGATACTGATATAGATCATTTCCCAATAGCCTTTCACTTTTTCTGCAAGTCCACCGCATACGTTCTTTTCAATGCCCAAGGTTTTCCCTAATTGGTTTGTTGAACTTTGTTTCAACAAACTTCAAAGGCAATTGATAAGTTGCTCCTCAAATACAAAATACCAAAAAAAAAAAAAAAAAAATTCCTTCCAGTAGCACCTTAGAGACCAACTAAGTTTATTTTTGGTATGAGCTTTCATGTGCATGCACACTTCTTCAGATACAATAACTGAGCCAAATTCTTCAAAATAAAATAAAATAGGATTTCAAACATCCCTAGCTGTGGTATGGGCAAGGATGAGCTGAACCGACAGAGCAAGTGCACTGGCATGTTGTCCCAGCAAAAGATCACATCCATGGGAATATTTTGTTCTCTGGGTGTGTTTTGTTTTAATATGCTTTAATGCGACCTTTATGCTGATGTGCCACCTTACAGAGCAACATGGTTCAAAAGGCAGATACAGACATTTTAATAAGCAAAAAACTGATACCTCTCTACAGATCTGCTTTTACTTGGTTCCTTTGGACACAATCTCAATCAAGAGTTATATTTCCTAGTGCTATGAGCGGTTGAGAACACCCCAATCCCGTTTTTGCATGATTGGAATGCAGCCCACTATACACTGTACAATATCCATTGCACTGCCCATTTTTAGTTTCTATCACTAGATGGCTAGGGTTGACATATTCCCAATAGTGAAAATCTGGTGCGAAGTTATATGTCTTTGTTTTCCCGGACATCCAGACACCATTTTGACAGTCCGATTCCCATATGTGTTCACAAAAACACAGGTGCATGGCAGCCTATAGATGGCAGACTTTGGGTCTTATTTTTTCAAAAACATGCCCTTCTCCATCTATGGTTCTGTGATGCCTTTATTGCCACACTACCACACTCAAGCAGTATTCAGCGCACAATAGAACTGATCCACAGAAGACAAACTGCAAGAGAAGTCCCGATGTTTTCCTTTAGCGGGTTTGAATATATCTTTCTCAAACCTCACAAACACACTGTGCGCAGGTGACTGTTTAAGTCCCAACTCTTCTGTTGTTTATTTTGGGGGGAAATCATGCTGAATTAAATTAAGCACTAATTATAGTACTTGTGGCCGCTACAACGGAGGCATGAAAGAGCAATAATTTTAGGGCTGATGCTTTTACTTTTTTGACCGCTTGCCCTAGCCTACGGAAAGACTTCATTCAGTGAAAAAATAGGGAGGGGAGAAAATTAAATTGCATAATGGGAGGGCTATTACTCGAAATGACATATTAAAAGTTATGACCCGGCTCTGTCCAGGTAATTAGCCTTCTTAGATTGTAATTTTATGTACCTTATGCTTATACTGCTGATTTAGCTTTAAATGATAATTTAATGGACTGAATAACCTAGATTCAGATTTGATACTGAGGACCTGGAATAATTCCCAGCCATCTTAGGTGCTCGTTGTAAATGCACCTTTTCAGTGCCCTATTTTATTACCTGGGAGCATTGGAGAACGGCAAACAAATCAATAAAAATAGAGATTTCTCTTACTGATGTTGGACAGCAGAGACTTAATAACTTTGCTTAGGAGCTAAACCCAGAATTGTATGAGCAAATGCCAAGGACACTGTTCTCGAATGTGTGGAGTTATGAATGAATGAATAAAAGTTGGCAAACATTCAAGCCCATAAGTTATTCCCTCCTCCCTCGTTGCAGTCATGATTCCCATCTGAGAAACCTAAAACCTAATGAGTAGTAATAGCATAATGCCTGTGACAACATTTACAATTCAAGTACACACATATGTCTAACCTGAAAAGAAGAAGAGAAATATGTCTGCTTGTTTAACCCTAGGGAGAATCTCAACTGAGGTACTTACTGGAATCACACCAGGCTTCCCCCCTTTTCTCCATTTTTTCCTGAAATGAAGATTAAGAGGCACGTGGCATCTTATCGACAGAAGAATGGGACAAGTAGTGCTGCTTGCGACAGTGGGAGGGATATGTATAAGGGACTCGGGAGCCTTACGTAGCCTGCCATCCTCCATATGTTTTGGACAACACCTGCATTCCCCGTGAATGTTGGTCATGCTGGCTGGAGCTGATGGGAGCTGAAATTCAGCAACGTCTGTGGAACACCAAGTTGGGCAAGGTTGCTCTACTGGGATGTGGAAAATAATCCTTCTTTGAGCCCCTGCTGTCCTGGAATAAACCCTTTCGTCCTAAGTGACTTGGTTGTTAGTATCATTTTACCACATATCGCAGAGCTAGAGAACTTCAGGTTAAGGGGTCAAATACAGCCCTCCAGGTCTTGCTGTGATCCTCAGGAATATTCAAGCTGTGTGGTAGTAAATTTTATTTGCCTTGATGGAGGATGGGTTTCGTGTGTGTGTGTGTGTGTGTGTGTGTGTGTGTGTGTGTAGAAATTAGGGATGTGTGATGTGTACCAGCCACAAGATTTGACTTGTATCTTTAGGTTTGGGAAATAGCTCAATCTGTATTGAATCTTCTCTGTGTCTTTCCACTTTGGCACCTTATCTCAAACCATTTTAGGTCTGTTAAAAATAAAGCTCCAATTTCTCCCTGTTCAAAACAATCAGAAAAATAAATTCAACCACAATATTTTTCTCCTTTCTTCCAGAATTGGAGAGACATAGCAGCCCCTCCAGAGTAGACCAAGCCTACCAAATGATAGGCAACAGTGGTGTGAGGTAGAATTTTTCATAGGGGAACAGTTAGGGCCAGAGCCGCCAGCTTGCAAGGGTGATGGTGGGTTGGATGTTGCATGTGTGAGCATCACACCTCCCTCTCTAAGATGGGCAGAAGCTTACTGGGCTTCAGGAAGAAGTTACCAGGGGAACATTTAGGGAACTAGTTTCCCTAGTCCAGTGACCACACACCACTGATAGGCAGTTGAATTTAGGGTTCTTTGTGCAGGGCACATTTAAAATTTTATTTGAAAAACAAAACAAAGGAAAAGTCTGTAAATTTATTTTATTCCTTTTCCAGATGCAATCTGCAGGCATGGTCACCCAGTGGGGATAAAGCCTGCTAAATTTCACAATGATAACTGCAGTAGTTCTCCTGCAATGGCAGGTTTTATCATTCAGGGCAGTGGCCTACAATGGGTGAGGGGAAAAGGATTGTGGATCCTCAGAAAAGACTGGGTGGGGAAAATGTCCCACACCCAGCAAGAACTCTCTTCTAAAATGGTGAAAGGCAATGATCTCGCTACAAGGTGAAGAAATACACAGAATCATTCAAGCGATTAAAAGAGTGCCATAATGGCACACTAGTGCAGGACTTAATAAGCTTTTAATGTCACCCCAGAGTCAGTGGAGATATTACTGATACCATAATCCCTCTGATTTCAAAGTACTTTGCATAAGGGTGGAAAAGCAGAGCAGGCACTGTTAATTAGGTAGAGGGTCTTTCTTACAACTTTAAAAAAGTGATTTATATATATTAACATTATCAGATTGTCCCCATTTCTAAATTGCTTGTGAAAGTATGCAGGCATGAAGGCATCTTTTTTTTTTTTTTGCTCAATCTGGTTTTCAGTTTGGGAAAAGGCTATAAACCTGAGAATATCCCTTCATTTGAGTTATTATAGCAATAGTGCGAGCAGGTGTCTTGACCATCTTGCGATTCCCACAAGTCAGATCAGAGATAGGGAGAGCAAAACAGCTAGCAAATTGTTACAGGAGAATAATCCCAGGGCCTTCCAAAAAGTGGATCAACAGTAAGGAAACATATTCAATTAGGCTCCCAATAATTTTATTATGGACTTGTTTCTTCTCTTCCCATAGAAAACTGGATACTGCCTTGATTGATGACTGCAATATACCCAAGCAATTGCTGACACATCCAGTTTTATACAAACAGAAACGGAGAAAGCAAAACATGCATGATAGACCCTGATGACAAATAAACATAAGCTAGCTAACCGTAGAAATAAAACCACACAAAATGGCATGGGGAACTTACGCAGAACATATAGATCAACTGATAACTGGAACTCTTCCTTCCATAACTTAGCAAATTGATCATGCAGTTCAATGGAGCCAAACAGCCACTGAGATATAAAATAGGAGAGACTAAAATAGCATGGGAGGGGGGGGGAGAGAGAGAGACACATGCATCTGATGTAGCAGATTGGATACTCAATTTGGTATGAGTGTAAGAAGTGCATGCGGGACCAGGCCTGTATTCCATCTAGTACAGCATCCTGTTCTCACGGTGGACAACCAGGTGTCCATGGGACATCAGCATGCAGGACCTGAACACAATTGCCCTCACTCTTCCTGCAGTTTCCAGCAGCTGGTATTCTATGAAAGGCTAGCTATGAAAGGTAAGGACCTGTGAGTACAATTTACACTATAAATGACAGTGTGGTGTAGTGGTTAAGAGCGGTAGACTCGTAATCTGGGGAACCGGGTTCGCATCTCCACTCCTCCACATGCAGCTGCTGGGTGACCTTGGGCTAGTCACACTTCTCTGAAGTCTCTCAGCCCCACTCACCTCACAGAGTGTTTGTTGTGGGGGAGGAAGGGAAAGGAGAATGTTAGCCGCTTTGAGACTCCTTCAGGTAGTGATAAAGCGGGATATCAAATCCAAACTCTTCTTCTTCTTCTTCTTCTTCTTCTTCTTCTTCTTCTTCTTCTTCTTCTTCTTGTGCCAAGGTGCTCAACTGGTAGTCTGTGGTCAGGATATTTTCCTAGGGGAGGCATATACTAATATAATTGACACACAGTGGGATCTACAAACAGGGGAGTTTTTAAGATTATACAAGCCCCAACCAGCAACAAGCTGACGAATGTTTACGCATTTTCTGTTACATACTGAAGTATCTACTCTTACATCGAGAGATGAATGTGTACACAGAGATAAGCAATAACACCTCTAAGCTCCCACTTCTCATGTATTGACTCAGGATATGAGTATTTTTTTATAATAGTGTTCCACACCTGTTTGAATTTGTCAGTCAATTTTCTCCCACTGAATTTGTTTGTTAAATTTGTATCCTGCCCTTCCATGAATTGGTGGTCAAGGCAACTAATGGCAACACTACAAATACAATAAAAAAAAACACAGAAATAAAAAAAAACAAGGTAAAACTGCAGAGAAATAAGGCAGATCAGCATCCATAAAAACAACCACCTAAAACCAATTTATGCCGCATTTTCAAGTCAGCTTATGTGATAAAGGCCTTTCTAAATAAAAATGCATTTGCTTGCTGGCAGAAGGTCATCAGAGATGTGAGAACTAGGTCTCATAAGGAGTTCCAAAGCCTGAACAGCAACTGAAGAGGCACTCTCTCAAGTTGCTGCCAAATGTGCTTCAGATGTTGACAGGACACATAGGATGTATAATCTGGAAAATGAATATGAGAAGTAGCTGTATTTAAGGAATCTACCACTTCGCATGTGGAAAAGAGCACCTTCAAATGCCTCTTCCTCCAAGGAATAGCACTCCTTTTTATGGAGACGTAAATGCATTTGTGGATGGCTGACATTTTATAACAAGATACTTGGAGAATGCCCTAGAAATTTCCTGGGCCTGTTGTTGTTCAACATCTTTATAAGCAACTTGGAGGAATGAATTGTTGTTTTTGCCTCTGTGACATACCCTCCAACATTTCTCCAATGAAAATAGGAACATCCATAATAATATTAATGATAATAATTTTATTATTTACACCCCATCCATTTGATTGCATTGGAAGCCACTCTGGACAGCTTCCAACATACATAAAAACTTTTTTTTTAACTTCCCTATACAGGGCTGTCTTCAGATGTCTTCTAAAGGTTGTATAGTTACTTATCTCCTTGGCTCAGGGGTCACATAACTCCATACCCTCCAAACATTTCTCGAATGAAGATAGGGACATCCTAAGGCAAAGTGGGACATGCTGGGATCAAATCAGAAACCGGAACGGCTTCCATAAATCTGGGACTGTCCTTGGAAAATAGGGACACTTGGAGGGGCTGCTGTGATAAACCCACCAATTCCAACCTTGATCTCAGACCTTTTTTCAAGTCTAGCAACCACCACTTCAGACTAAGAAAAGGGATAGATACTTCTATGTTTAAACCTTGACAAAAAAAAAAAGTGTTAGGATTGAATGTGGAGGAGCAAGCACAACTGTTTCCCTAATGTGGCAGACAATAGTTGGACATCCCTTAGGAAGCCAAAATACATTTTCTAGGCTTCTGAACAATCAGAGACCAACTCATTCCTGCATGTATTATACCAACACCTATTCTTTTCACTATACATTGGATGACATCTCATTAACATGTCCATGGGGATGGGCTACAGTTGAACAGTAATGAAGGAAAGAAGGGAAGGGAACAGATAGATGGAAATAGGTGAGGCAACAGACCAAAGTAAAAATCCCAAAGAGAGAGAAATTTATATGTCTATTATTACACTTATAGCTCAACTCTCCTCCAAGGACCTCAATGTGGCATACACGAATTTCTGTCCTACACCTGTGCACCAGATTTGGCAGTATCCTGAACTGAATTGGACCAATTCAGGGAGATCTAGGCTTCAACCAAGTCAGATGGAGACAGCCTTGGATTGCCGTGGGTCAGTTTGGGTGGCTCAGTGTGATTTGGGTCTACCAAAATGTGTTTCTGAACCAGTACACAGAGGGTCAAATTCTCCACTCAACAGCTGCTGAGCACTTGTAAGGGCACTTGTAAAGCAGCACCCGCAGGACTGAAACATCTTGCTCTTCACCAGAAGAAGGGGAAAGAGTCACAGTGCTTCCTTCTCCTGTCCTCTCCTAAGAGTATGTTAAATTTTTCAAACCCTAATTAAAGATTAGCTTTCCCCACCCCATGTTTATTCTCACAGGAACCCTAAGGGGAAAGTGAGGCTGAGCCTCATGATTGCCACCATCTGGCTATTATTTACTATTAATTTATATATGCTACTCAGTAAAGCTAACCCCAGCCTTCTACTGACAGGGTCAATCAAATATGGGATATAGTACCATGCAATTTATATGTGTGTTACCATTTATTGGGCTCTGTTGAAATTGGATGTATGAAATATTATATGTACACATTGTATAAAACCTGGCCTAAAACTTATCATTTAAAAGAATAAGATAAACCCCTGTGTTGCAAACATCAAGCCTAGTATGAAAGAGGCAACACGTAGACCAATGAATAATGGGCACAATTATATCTTTATAATTTGCAGCGAAGTAATAATGGCTGTACAATCTGAGTAACTGAATACATCCGGTGAGACAGCGTTCCGGATAAATACACTGTTTCGACGTGGTCTTCTTCAGTATATAGCTATAAAGAATAACAAAATATATATATATATGACTAATCGTATGAAGGACAGTGACCAGCATAAACAAGAGTCCAAATAGTCCAAAATAATATTAAGAGAAATAAGAATATCATACCTTAATGTACATACATCTTCTCTGGAGCAGTGGTCATACCCGTATGTAACCACTACTGCCTAACATAGGAAATAAAGAGCCTGATATACACAAACTCAACCACAGGTGATTCTCTAGTAAATTATGGAGCAATGAGACATTTAAAGCAACAGAACCTCACAAATAATCCTCACAATTAAACAAATATAATAGTAAGATCAAATAAAGCAATTCAGATCTAATTCCGAGTTCAACCCTCCTGGGTGAAGAGTCTTACTCAGATTGTACAGCCATTATTACTTCACTGCAAATTATAAAGATATAATTGTGCCCATTATTCATTGGTCTACGTGTTGCCTCTTTCATACTAAAACTTATCATTTGGCTTAAATTGCAACTTTTAGTTCAGCAGGCCATTTGAAGGTCACACGAAATCTAATTAGTTTCTTTCACATAACACATGTTTTTGTGCCCTCATCATTCAATAGGAAACTCACCTGTCTTCATGCTTCTCCTCAACATGTAGTTAGTTACCTTCTCTCCTTGCCTGTATACTTAACTCAAAAGCCAATAAAAACCACACGCAGATGCCTGTGACAGATGGTGTAGCAGATATTGAGAAATATCTTTTGCTATAAAATTAGCAATATTGACAATTATGGAACACAGTCCATCAGAGTAGAGCGCAGAGAAATGTGAAGGCTTTGACTAAGAGAAAATGGTCCTTTTTTATATATAGGATACAACAAGCTGACATGGCCTGAAGCCGGTGGGTTTATTAACCCAATGGGAATATATTCCATCTCAGATTGAAAACACAGGATGACACTGTTGCGATGATGACTCCCTTTGGAAGAATGAGTTAGGCGGGTAGATTACTTGGAAACTAAGATTTCTAGAGTTCATTGCAAGCAGGAATCTTGGAGAATATCGCACATATGTTCCATATTCAAAAGCTACCCCAAACACAGGGTGAGGTGAACAATCCCCTTCTCACATCAAAGAACATTTGGGTTTACAGTGGTACCTCGAGTTACAAACACATCAGGTTACAGACTCCGCTAACCCGGAAGTAGTACCTTGGGTTAAGAACTTTACCTCAGGATGAGAACAGAAATTGTGCGGCGGCGGCACAGCCTGAAGCTGGTGGGTTTATTAACCCAATGGGAATATATTCCATCTCAGATTGATATTAGCTAAAGCGGTACCTCAGGTTAAGAACGGTTTCAGGTTAAGAACGGAGCTCTGGAACGAATTAAGTTCGTAACCAGAGGTACCGCTGTACTAATCATTCACTGAGAACACTTCAGAAATTAAGATGGTATTTGTTGCTCCCACCCCATCCAGTCTCTTCTTCATAATAAAGGAAGTGTAATTGGTAGCCTGGCTCACTTGATGCTGGCTGGCCTGCCTGCTGGACAAATTCCACAGCTTAAAATGATACCCCAGAGCACATCTACAGGTAAAGTGTCTCTATTACAGATTTGAATTTCAGGCCTATTTGGGCCTCATACTGCCCCCAGACCCCACACCCCTACATTGCCGCAGGGGGCACAAAGGTAAGAGACAGGTCAGGGTCATTCCTCCCATTAGGTGGAGTGAGGCGTGCATGTCTGGCAGCAGATGTTGAGGGACTGGGAGCAGACAGAGGTATGCCTCCTGCTATGCAGCCCTGCTGCCCTCAAGTGCAGTAAAGAACTCTGTCCCATCACCGGTGTGGAAGTAAAATTCAATCACCAGTCTGGAAGCTTTTGATCATGAAATGTGGGGAGGCACCATCATGTTGTTCACCTCAGGCAGCAAAATATTTGGGGCCAGCCCACATTTTTCATATTAGCACAGTAGTGGAGGGTTTTGTTTTGTTTTGTTTTGTTGTGGCAAGCTGCCACAGGATGTCTTCTCATTATTCAGCCAGCATTCTGGAATAATGTACTCAAAATCCCCTTAAACCAAACACTTTTTCCTCCACCACAAAAAGATGTGACTTTTGTTAAAGATCCAGAATGGACCCACAGTATTTTCATTTGTGTGATGTGTGTGCATGCATTGTCTTGCGACTCTGCGTGGAGGGGTTGGTGGACATTCATTTCACATAACTTCCCTTTGACCGGTGCAAACTGTGAGTCCGTAAGCTAAGTTCAGAGGAGAGACATAGATGGTTCTGATTAAAAGTACAGCTCGTGGCAGCAGTCATTGGCTGCAGACAGAATTTCAGCAGACAAAATTTCAGTGCATAACCAGGTTCACCATAGCCCAGGCAACCATGTGCTTCCTCCTCTGATCTCCTAAACTCCCACAAGATTAGAATTCCAGAATACTAGCTCTAAACACCTGCATGGGAAACTGCATCAACTGAGGTGTCAAGTTTGGAAGGGATATAAAATGCGCTACAAAACAAAGTTACTGTAACTCCCATTTGGACTTCTGAATCCCCCCACCCCACAAACACAAGAGATTAGAATACAAAGGGCAAACATCTGCAGACTGAATAAAGGGAGTTGGCATTTGATTATTGATAGCCAAGCAGCAACACTCCACTGTGAAAGGAGCTGCATAATAACCTACGCTTGGCACCTATGTGAATCCATGACATTAACAATGAGAATGCAAAGTTTCCAACTTTTATGTAGTTTTATTTCCATCTATATGGGAAACAGAATGAAATGACTGGGAAAGAAGGGAAACAGGAAGAGTGTTTGGGAACTTGGGCAGAGTTGATATTTTGAATACCACTGCTAATCTTAATGTGTTAAAAATACTTTTTAAAAAAAAGAAATTCTGTTCAGTGATGAGAGTGAAAGGAGATCAGTGGAAAATGGAATCTATTTTAGAGCATGAATTATAATCTAGTGAACTATGTTACCAAACAATATAGCAAAGACAGCCTGGGCAGGCCAGAGACATTTTACTATTAAATAGTGTTCAGCATAACCCTAGGATTTAAAGCTTCATGGGTAAGATATTTACATACTGGCTTTCTGACAGCAAAGCTTATCTCTGATATTGAAACAGTGATCCCCTGTGTCATTTTCGTGCTCCTCACAATTAGCTCCTTAAGGCTGCAATCCTACACTTGGAGGTAAGTCCCCAGATCTCTAAGAAGTGACTTCACCCATCCTACCTGGAGATGCCAGAGATTGAGCCTTCTAAAATTTCTTACTTCTTTACTCATTTAAAGCATTTTACCAGAGCAGCTTACAAAAGATTCATAAAAACAAGATAGTCCCTGGTCACAGGCTTTCAATCTAGAAGAGACGACCCAAAAACAGAGGGCAGGGGAGAGATTAGGTGGAACTAGGAAAAGCAAAGCAGGTGACCTACCACTGATCTACCGCCTTTTCTTAACCTCTGTGAAATTTTGGAAATTCTACAAGGCAAAAGTAGATTGTGGGCTCCTCGAAATAACCTGTTTAATCAGCATTCATTCTTACTTGCTTGCATAAAGCTTATGTGGTGGTTATATTCTATGTGCTCTTTAGATCATTTGTTCTGATTTGTTTATGGGGTAGTTATATTATGATGAGCATTCATTCTGCATTCATTCTGATTTGCATGTGGGGTGTTTACACATCTTCCCATTTATCATTCATCCATTTGCACTGGGGATGGTTGATAAATTTGATCTAGTTCATATTTAAAGGGGACTAATTTGCAATATCTGAAACAATATGGAAACCGAAACAGCCATCCTTTGACGTTTGCACTTGCCCTGTGTATATTAAGAGAAATTTGAACTAAAATGCTGGGTAGTTTCATAAGATTTTTCTTAAAAGCGCATTCACAAGCTGGGATGTGGATAATTGAAGGTTAGAAAAATGAGAAACTGGAAGAAACCATATTTGATAGATTCATCTACACCTGTCCCAAACATTTCTCGGTCAGTTTCCAAACCACAAAAAGTATGGTGTTTTTTTAAAGTGGATTAGTTGTGCTAGGGTGACAGAGGCTGGATCTAGACACATCAAAGAAGCCTTTCAGTTTAAAGCATTGTAAATTTAAACAGGGCAAACAGGTGGACAAAAACTGGGCTCCACATTGCCATCTGGGTTATATCGCATATACAACACATATAAATTGCTTTTTTTTTTACCAGTCTAGCTGAGTCCAGAATGGACCAGATATGCAAACCTAAACTTGCAGTATGCACTTGAATCCTTCCTGCAGAATACTGACAGCCTGATAATAAACATTTGCTGCTGTCTGCATCTGAACTTGGAAAGCTAGATGGGCTCTAAACTGAGGCGAGCTTACCCATTTGCATGATGAAGCAAAGGTGAGCAAGTTTCCTCAAATGACCTCAGTTGCAATCCATACATGGGCTCTCCCCATGTCACTTCATGGTTTCTCTTGTATTTCCATTGTGGTATTTGTTCGTGAATGCAGTCTAGAGGCAAGCAGTTATTAATTAGATGACTAGCCAAAACAGGAAATTTTGGCCTGGCCGGTTGTCCCAGCTAGACTTCCTGGTTCTGGTTAGTACCAGACTAGATTCTTACAGCAGGTCCATCTGTTGCCCAGTGACAACATTAAAGAACCATACCAGAACCAGAAGCTTTAAAGAAAGACATAGAACCCCAACGGACACCCCCCCATGACATGGTACTTGCAGTGTAGCCTGGAATAGGCTGGTGTCTCACTCCTCCACAGTAGGACAGAGAGTAAGATTCCTGTTGCCAGATGTGTTGTGTTGAGGCCTTTCTACTTTATTGTTCCAAAGTACAAAATCGTTAGATGGAGGTTTTGCCTTGCAGATGAGCCCCTTTAAACCGATCAAACATAGATACCCTGTTTTTCCAAGGTACTGCTTGTACTCTGGTAGAACATCTTACTCATCCTCAACAGAAATTCTGCCTAAGTAAAACTTCTACAATTGTGTCTTGATTGGGAAACACTGGAGCTGCAGAGCCTGGTTGGCAAAAGGTCATAAATTTCCCAGCAGAACACCATTTTAACGAGAAAGTGTTTAGAGCAATTCCATATAACAGCAGGGAAGGTGTCCAGTTGTGATTAACAACTTTCTTGTGCAGAATCTTCGCCGGAGTGAGGAAATTGTGCCATTTCATCTTGCCCTGTTACATTGATGTTTATTACATTCGATGATCCCTTTCTTCCCAAGCAACCACTGTGTTATTGCTCCTTTCATCTTAAATTTATTTTTTGCGGCTGCTGTGTTAATCTTCTTGTTACTCACTGTTTCAGATTTCTCGTCGTGATTTACTTCTATGTTATTATTTCTTACACTTTTTTTGTTTCAAAATGATTGGTCCTTTGGGTTTGTGTTCTCCAGCTCCAGTCCTCCAGTGTGGTCACAAGAGTCCCTGGCTTAAAACAATTGGTTGCCTATGGATTTATGGCTGTACAAGTATCATATGTGAGGGACTCAGCATTCTGCTGGCAGTGCTAATGAATGTATTCATCATGCTTCATTGCTATGATGGCAGTGTGGAAAAAAATGGTGGGGTTGGGTAAAAGGTCTAAGGAAGTGGAATTAACAGTCCCAAAGAGTCTTGAAAAGCTGTTCATGCATTTGGACACCTTTTTAAGATACCATAACTAAAGTCCAGTCAAAGGTGACTATGGGGTTGCAGCGCTCATCTCGCTTTCAGGCTGAGGTAGCCAGCATTTGTCCACAGACAGCTTTCCGGGTCATGTGGCCAGCATGACCAAACCACTTCTGGCATAACGGGACACTGTGACAGAAACCAGAGCGCATGGAAACACCTTTCCGCCACAGCTGTACCTATGTATCTACTTGCATTGGCGTCCTTTCAAACTACTAGGTTGGCAGGAGCTGGGACAGAGCAATGGGAGCTCACTCTGTTGTGGGGTTCGAACTGTCAATCTTCTGATCAGCAAGCCCAAGAGGCTCAGTGGTTTAGACCACAGCGCCACCTGCGCCCCCATACTGGTCCATGTACCTCAGTACAGTCCACACTGACTGACTTATGCTCTCTAGGGTTTCTGTCAGGGGATACCAGGGATTGAACTTGGGACCCTCTGCATGCAGAACAGATGCTCTTCCCCTAAACTCTGGCCCTTTCCTGTCCCATCCTTCACAGAATACAATGGAAGGGGGTGGTGCCCTTTATTTATTTTCTCATAGTATTCTAATGACTCTAGAATTGGCCTCCTTAATTTGAAATTTCTGCATAGCAACCGACTCTGCTTTGTACTGTACAGTTTGGTCCCCTGTTCCATGATCTGAGGACAGCCTTCACCTCTCCCACTTTTTGTTTCATTCCCAAAGCTTAATGGCTAACTAATGGCCTGAAATATCTTTCCATTTGTCTTCAGCTGTTTCACTTCCTTTGTTCATAAATGATTTTTTTTATTGCTTTCCTACAGCAGCTGGACGTTCTGCGACCATTAGAAGGCATAATTATTATTATAAATGTCAAAGAAAAGGCACAGAAATCATTTACAATCTAATGCAAGAGAACCACCGGGGCATGAATTCTCCCCATAAGCCACCAGCTCCCACTCCAATCCTTAATCCATAATGGTCAATGACGTTGCCGGAAGGGACTCTAACCCCTGTCTGAGTTTAGCCGAATATAACAGCAACTTATACGACCTACTTTGTAATTGCATGGTTATTAGTTTGCATTGGAGTGGCGTTTCCTATTAAATTATGCTCACCCACCCCCCGCCACTACTGGTACTTTCATCAGGAGCATTACATGTGGCACATTTGATGAAAGCTTAATATTTTATAGTATGTTTTTTGTTGTTGTTAAAAATAAATGTCTGGCAGTAACACAGGTTTTCTCAAATAAACTCCACCTGCTACAATATATTTCCCTCTTCTGATCCCAATGCACCAGTGTAGTTCTTGAGACATATGCTTCTTACAGGAAGATACTGGAATCCCAGAGGCAGGCAGACAATCTTTTGTCATGAGGAAGCTTTTATCTCTGGCTACTAAAGTTTCACTACATCGCTGGCCTTTAGGGGGCATGTGCAGCAGATCATTTGCATGATAATTGCTCTCACTGTCGCTGGGGAGCTTGACTATGTGGAATTGCTGTCATTAGTACTCACTAATCATTCCCACTTTTACACAGAGACAATGATCACCCCAAAGTGGGAACACAGCTTTACCACGCTAAGCCCCATCACAGATTTGCTGTCACCTTTTATTGTTTGGGGGAGCTTGGAAATCAAAAGCTGGGCAGATATTGCTATCAATAACTGGCATGATGATGATGAATTTGCTACACTTGGGCAACAAGAGGAGACAGGACAAGAGAGAAGGGATTTTCCTTTTCAAAAGGTAGGTTAATGTTTGAAAAATGTGTGACTAGAAAAGGTGGATAATCCCCTTCCCTGGAGGTTCTCGGGAAGAAGCTGAATAAACATCTCACAGAGAATATTTCAAGAGGAGTTAAGCTTGAGAGCAATGGCTAGACTAGCTAACCTTTTAGATATCTTCCAGATGAACTCTGTGGTTCTATGAATAACTAATCACGCTATCTCTAGTTGCGCAACTCGCATGATTGATTGCTTCAATGTGTTATGTCTGGTTCATTTCAGAAATGCCCAGTGAAACCCATACAGACGGATATCAGTAGCAGCAACTATGCCCTTAAGGTAGCTGCAGAACTAGTTTGCATATGCAGTTGTACTCCACCATGGAAGACCCTAAGTTGTACGAGAGATATTGTAAAATGATACCAAGTGCTTACATCTATCAAATCTTTCGTATGTACCTGTTCACACAGATCGGACACCTGCGCATGAAACAGGGGATGTCTTTCACAGCACTCAGGTCTGTGAATAAATTATGTCCAATCACGCTTCCAGGCTGAAAACCTACTGCCCTACTATTTGGCAGAGTGAGGCAATTGCCTCAGGCAGCTGATGCTGAGGCACACAGTGGTGGCAGTCACCCTCGCCATTCCTTCTGGATGCCCTGACTCTTCATTTATGTTGGAGATTAGGACTATGTGCCCCACCCAGCCTGCATTGCCCCCCTTAAATTCACCTGGTATCCTCAGGTGCAGTGGAGGAAGACCATTTTGAAGTGAGAATCAACTGCCCATCCAGTCAGCTTCATGTTCCTCAAAAACCATTTCATGACAGGTGGAGGACACTATTTTCTTTACTTCTTATGTGATGTGGCAGCAGGCTTTTTATACCAAATTCCTGTAGAAAGATCCAAGGCTTTCTCCTATACAATAATCCCAGTTTTGGTTGGAAGGACTCATTTGTGTGAAATGAGTCATGCATTCAAACGCTTTTAGGGTTGGCTCCTATGTTCTGAAGCTGGTTTCTTGCACAGCCTTGTTCTGCTCTGTAATAAGGGTCTAAGCATCCTCCTATGGGCAGCAAGGAGAACATTCAAAGGAGCCAATTTGCTCTTAAGAAAATGCAAAGGTAATAGCTTTCTTCCATAACTTTATTGCACTTTTCCAAGCCCTCATGTAAATGGAATGGAAGATGAAAGTGCCCTTTATCTAGTGAAAATCTGCTTACAATGACTATTTTCATGCTTTTGTGCCATTATTCTTGCCCTATATAGCTTATTCCCCAGTTAACTCTCTTTTTACCCAATGATTCTCAAATCAGTTACCTAAAATAGAAAGCAGCAGAAGCTGGAAACTGGACTCCTTCAGTTGAAGCCTCACTGGCATATCAATGCAACCCATCCTACATTATGTATTGTGTCCTAAATTATGAGTTAGCCTCTCTGTGCATATAACTTTATGGACCTTTTCAAAGCAGGGGTGGTGAACCTCAGGCCTGTGGAACAAATGTGGCCTTCCAGGCCCACACAGAGCTTGTCCGAGGCCAAGGGCAGTCCATTCACAGAAGGCCTGATGGGTGAGTAATAATAACAATTTTATTTCTTATACCCTGCTCATCTGACTTACCATACTGTGTGTGGGTGCCTTAGTGCCTCCGTTTGTTATTATGGTATGTATTTTTGTGTTCTTATATTGCAAACCACCCTGTGGTCTTCGACTGAAAGGCGGTATGCTAATTTAATAAATAAAATGAAAAAAATATTTAAGCCGATGCAGCCCACTCCTCTGCCTCCCTTGTCCTTGCAGCTCCTACCCTCACACAGTTGGGAGTTTGGGCATTGCTAGTCACTCTTGGGAGGGCTGAGTAGAATTGTGGGAGGTGAGGGCTATTTATTGGCTGGTTGGATTCTCTTTTTCTTCCTTCTTCTTTTTGCCTACTCCACACTGCCCTGGTTTCTAATTGACTGTTTTCGGTGTGCTCTTCTGGGATAGCTCAGTTGGTAGAGCACGAGACTCTTAAGAGTCTCAGAGTTGTGGGTTCAAGCCCCGCATTGGGGGGGGGGAGATTCCTGCATTGGGGGAGGTTGTACTAGATGACCTTCATGGTCCCTTCCAACTCTGTGATTCTATGACTTTATTTTCATTGGCATTTAGTGTGAGCAGGTGAACAGAGTTTAAGAAAGGAAGGTGTAAAAGTCCTGAGGTGAAGAGCACTTTCCAGACACCTTCCACTGGCTTGGCAAGACCTTGGTGGGTGGACTTTGAGCCTGGAATGTACAATCTGAAGAATACAACCTGGATAGCAGGGGCAACATGCACAAGTTAGGTATTCAAACCCACACTTCCTCTAGCAAGGGATGGAGAAATGGCCTTTCATCCTCCCTGCTGGATTGCCATGGGGAATAGACGAGTGCATTCCTAACTCTCATGCCCTCCAACATTTCTCCGATGAAAATAGGGATGTCCTATTCCATCATCATCATCATCATCATCAATTTATTATTTATACCCCACCCATCTAACTGGGTTGCCCCAGCCCCTCTGGGCAGCTTCCAAAATATATGAAAAAATAATAAAACATTAAACATTAAAATACTTCCCTATACAGGGCTGCCCTCAGATGTCTTGGCTTCTTGGCTTGGGCGTCGCATAACTTCAAACCATTTCAACATTTCTCCAATTAAAATAGGGACATCCTAACATACCCTCCAACATTTCTCTGATAAAATAGGGATGTCCTAAGGAAAAGCGGGACATTCCAGGACCAAATCAGAAACCAGGAGATCCCTGAAAAATAGGGACACTTGGAGGGTCTGACCTCTGTTATCTATCATATTACACCTGTCTACACTTTCCTTATTTGGTTGAAATGGCGGCATATCATAATGTGATGAATATATATGGAAGGTAGCCCATTCCTTATCCAAAATGTGCATCCACTATACCTGAAATGAATGTGAAATGCAGTCTTCATAACTTTCCCTCATCTTGAACCCTTTGCAGTGCTTTACTCTGGCAACCGGTTCCAGAAAGTTTATCCCATATTTCACATCTCTAATGATTATAGTGAGTCTTCTGAACTGGAACCAGAGGGAGCTGGACATCACTAACCCATTTCCATCTCTTCCTTCACGGGAATATTGCCAAAGTAATAATAAAAAAAGCTAAACATAAAAAATAATTAAAACCATAAAGCAAGAACAAGCTGCTGAGCATATTTATCCCTATGGCTTTTAGTCTAATTTTAAAATGCCAGCCTAACAAGATGAACCTGTGATCCTCTATCCTGAATTCATTATTTTTGCAGCATTGTGAATTATGCCTGGATTATCTTCTGGGTGAAAAGTATCCTTTGTTTATGGTGAAAAAATAAATAAAACAAGAGAATTTGCATGATAAAGAAGTATACTGTTTGTTGTAGCTGAATTTCTCTTCATTTCCCCCCTGTTTATTTACCAAGAATTTATTTATTTATTTTCTGTCTTTTGCATTTTGTTCTGGCTCAATGTGCACACTCTTGCTTTCTTAAAAGTGTGGAACAGGTGCAGCAGTTATAAATATTTCCTTCGTGATTCAGGCAGTAATAATTGGTAGCAAACACCCCAATTTCAGAAAGCCTCTTTGCTGATTTGTGAACAGTTTTCTTCCCTCTAATAAATCCATTTCTCCTGAGTGACAGCCAATTAATTCACCTTCCCAAAGACCTGAGGCAAAGTCCCTTGCATTGTTGGCACCAAGTCATTATGTGATTTCCTGCCAGTGTACATGGTACTTTAAACCAGAGTGAAGAATTAATTTCAATCTAAGAAATGGCTGCAAATTAGCCTAGCCCTGATAGATTTAAAGATATTTTAAATACAGAAACCTACTTCTGTTACGTGTTCACTGATATTTCCATTGTGTCCCAATTCTGTGTGAAAAAAATCCCCCCAAACGTAAGGAATTTAATATTTCTTTTTACAAAAAGTGTTTTTTAAGTACTTGCAATGTAATCTGAGGACAGCCTCTCTCTCGCCTTTATTCTTTTGTTATGGGTGCTTAGGTGCCTGGAGAAGCTATCTTGCACAGCTTCCTCCCATTACACAGATTAAAGATGGGTCTGCAATCTCCCCCTGGGATTGAGACAGCATGCCATCACACTCAGAGATTGTACAGCATTCTTGATAGGTAGCCATCAAGTTTCTGCTTAGAAACCTCTAATGGAGAATACACCACCTTCTGAACATGGTTTTTCCCACAGCTTGTACCATTAGGAAGTTCTTCCTAAGGCTTGGGTTTATGGTTTGCATGAACCCATTGGTTCCAGTCCTGCTATCTGGAGCAACAAAAAATAAATTTGCTCCATCTTCTCTGGGGCAGTCCATTAAATGCTGATTTGCATTTATAATGTTTCATCTGAAGATTCCAGGGTGGTTTGTTGGAAACTGTTCAGGCATCATATGAATACTAGAGTGTGAGTGTGTGTAACAAGGTAACAAGAAAACAAGGTATAATGTAAAACAAAAAAACAAAATTTAAATATTACCTTTTAATCACTTATTCTGCAAGCTAAACATATCCAGCTTCAACCTTTTTCATGTGACTTGAGTCACACATTCTCAGCTTTGTACTACTCTAGGATATCCATCATCCCTAAGTGATGGTGGAGATAGAAGGTCTAACCCCAGAATATCCTGGGATTGGATTTGGGAATAAGGACCACAGAAACACCTCCAGGAAATCCTTGTTTCTGGCTGAGAGGATGTGCAACAGACTGGGATGTCTTGCCTGTCTAATATCAGAGCTCCAAAGTTGGTAGAGCCACAGGGGGGTGGGCGTAGTCTTCCCAGTCTCCTGACACACATCCCAAATAAGGAAGAAAACTGTGCCAGTCCTGGAGCTGGCATAATGAATTTCCTTCTAAAAAATAAAGCAAGACAAGGACAGAAGAGTGCGGTGATTTCTCTCTAATTCTGCCCTGACAATAAAAGCCCAGTTTTGTGTTGGATCAAGCAGTTCCACTGCCTCAGTTCCCTATCGTCGCTACTACTTTAGGATTGCACTGTTCACTCTTTAAAAGATAGCTGAAAAACTAGAACATGTGGTTTGTGTTATATCTTTCACATGTGTGTGCAATTAGTGCCCAAGAGGGATCCAACTGACTTTTTTGTATAATGCTTGGATGTGTGCCTGAAAGGATGCTAAATGGACTATAGCAAAATTTGTAAACCATGCAGGGGAAATTACTTGTCTTTTAGATTTCACTTATTGAAGGAATACACCAGAGCCTTTATGTGTTGTTTTATCTTCTGCTTATTAATTGCCAACATTTAGCCTGCTACTATGCACTAGTGGGCAGTGCAGCGATGCTGCACCATTTACCTGACCTCCTTCGGGCCGAGTCGCTGCTGCATATAGGGACAGAGAGAAGTTGGGGTGAGCCATTGGTGAGTTCAGCACAGTGCAATCGCGCCAACAGGAGGACCAAATTTCTACTGCTGCTACTTGTTATTGATCAGTGATTTATCCTATCCCTAGCAAGGTAACATTCCTGATACAAGACAATACCCACTTCATCTGTCAGCACAGTTCCTTCCAAATATGCAGGTTTTTACATGTGATGCAGGTCCATCTACGTCATGTGGTAAACTCAGCCTGTGTGGGGGATCTTTCTGTAGTGTGGAGATCCTTATTCAGAGATATGTGAATACCAGGGTATCATTTTTTAAAAAACCCAACAAAACATTAAAATACCAGTGAAAGGCATAGGCAAGCTCAGGAGAAGAATCTGAAGGGCTAAATAGAGAGGCCTGGTTGGGCCCACCCAACCTCAGGTTCCTATTTTGTATGCTAATATTTTAAGTTTCTGCTTTGAGGCTTGATTGGGCTCCTGTCTCTTCTGATTCTAGCTGCTGACCCTGTTATATTCCTTTTGTGCTCCCATGGAGTTTGGTCACAAAGGAGCATCTGAAAAATGTGGCATCAGGGTGGGGGCAGTCCCAACCTTAATGGGACTGAACACACACCCAGAGGTGGGAGTGCAAACCAAGTCTCCTCCAGGGCCCAGCGTGTGAATTTCACTGCTGCTGTCCATGGTGCTGGAGGGAAAGCAAGCAACGAGGAGTAGGTCTGAATTCAGGCATTGGGCTCACTGGGTTGACTCCAATTCTAGTAAATGGGTGGAGCTTTTCCCTCCCTCTGGCTATGTTACAATAATGTAAGGATGTGTTTGAAAGACTGGCTATATATTGTTTTCTCCCTGGACCACAATACAAAAGTTCTCCAACCCTAAATCTCAGGAATTACCATTTTGTAATAGTTTAGGGCAATAGTCTGAAGCTCAACATCAAAAAAACTAAGATCATGGCCACTGGTCCCATCACCTCCTGGCAAATAGAAGGGGAAGAAATGGAGGCAGTGAGAGATTTCACTTTCTTGGGTTCCATGATCACTGCAGATGGTGACAGCAGTCACGAAATTAGAAGACGCCTGCTTCTTGGGAGAAAGCAATGACAAACCTAGACAGCATCTTAAAAAGCAGACATCACCTTGCCGACAAAGGTCCGTATAGTTAAAGCTATGGTTTTCCCAGTAGTAATGTACGGAAGTGAGAGCTGGACCATAAAGAAGGCTGATCGCCGAAGAATTGATGCTTTTGAATTATGGTGCTGGAGGAGACTCTTGAGAGTCCCATGGACTGCAAGAAGATCAAACCTATCCATTCTTAAAGAAATCAGCCCTGAGTGCTCACTGGAAGGACAGATCCTGAAGTTGAGGCTCCAGTACTTTGGCCACCTCATGAGAAGAGAAGACTCCCTAGAAAAGACCCTGATGTTGGGAAAGATGGAGGGCACAAGGAGAAGGGGACGACAGAGGATGAGATGGTTGGACAGTGTTCTTGAAGCTACTAACATGAGTTTGGCCAAACTGCGAGAGGCAGTGAAGGATAGGCGTGCCTGGCGTGCTCTGGTCCATGGGGTCACGAAGGGTCGGACACGACTGAACGACTGAACAACAACAACAACATGGTGCCCCCCAAAAATAAAAATAAAAATCGCTTCAATTGTGTTTTTAATAGATCAAAAACATACACAATAATTCACTGTGAGCAGAAGGCAAAAAAATACTACTTAACAAATCCAACATATTTTGTGTAAAATAAAATTTCAGAGAGATGTAGATAATTCCTTGATTTCAAGACAACATGTTTTACTATGCTGGTATGTTCAGCTTTTCCTGCATTTGCAAAACAGCCAAATCAAAGTATAGTGTTTTCTCAAATGTTTTAAGTAGTCATAAAAGTCACTGTCATCATTATCTCCTTCAAGGTCAGATTCAAAGTCATCCTCATCAGCTTACTGGTCACAATGCTGTGCAATTGCTGTGCATGTCAAATCATTTTTCATTCAGATTCCATAGTTTAACTATGCACTGTGTGCAGTGAAGCTTTTTAATACTGAGTTGGTAGGTTTTACACTGTTATTGTAAATGAATGAAGCTGTTGAAAAGAAAAGCAAGCCTTCAGGCAAGGTGATATCTCTGTAAAAAAAATGTTAAGATCTTTCTTCCCTAGTGTAAACATCAGATACTGCATTGACCAAGGTAAAATTGCTAGCTCCTCAGCCAAAGATGTAAGTTATACATTAAAAACAATATTTAGAGCTACTACAGCCTTTTATTAAAGAGAGGGGATACACATTCCACTTCCACAATCTCCACATGTGGCCGGGTAGGCTGTGAAATTCCTTGTAAAACCTCTAGTACTGAGAAAACAATGAAGGTTGTGACCCTCTCTTTAGACTGGACTGCATTTTATGAAGTCAAATATAAAATTCCGCTTCATACCTGTCAGATCCTGTCAAGTATGAAATACTACTATCAAATACTACCAGGTGTCAAACACTGAGATCAGTTATCATCAATTGTCAAATGCAGGTAAGAAGCAATTGGTGAATATATTGCATATGTTGACTACTCAGAGAACATTCAGTATCAAAATTCTCAGAAGAAAATTCTGAGGAGAGTTTTCTCTGCAAAACATCTCAAAGAGGTGATTCCCAAATGAAGAACCCCCACTTTGCTGCTGCTCATCAGTTTGTGGCTCAGCCGGACAGAGATGGGGAAGATTACTGGTGAACTGCAAGCATGGTTTCTGTACATGTGTGCTGTGTGCATGCATTATTTGCTATACATGTGTCTGATATGTGAATGTGTGCTATACATGTGCGCACATATGTATGTATATGAAGGTGTTGTGTAGTGCACGCATGTGTGAGAGTGTGTGGAGTGGCTGCACCCAGGGCCGTAGCAAGGGGGCGGGGGCAGGCCGCCCCGTGTTCCATAATGGAGGGGGTGACAAATTACAAGGAACAATTTTTTTTGAAAAAAATAATAATTAATGCCTGCTCCAAAGGTCTTATCTTACTATACTAGGGATTATATAGCTATATATGAAATTTCATGCATATCGGTTAATATCTTGACCCTCCTCCACCAAAATAGCTGTTCACTTGGCTGTTTTCCTATGTCATGAAGGCTGAAATTTCAGTTCAGAGAACACTTACTGTTCCCAACCCTAACCCTGTGGAAAGCCATCTAATTAGACTTTAATTTGATTTTGAGATGTTTTTAGGAGGTAATTTAATTATTGTTTGATTTTATACCAATGTTATGTATCTGATGTTAGCCACCCTGAGCCCGACTTTGGCCGGAGGGTGGGATATAAATAAAAGTTTTTTATTATTATTACTTGTTATTATTCCTTTGTAAGAAAATATGAAATAACGTAAAACCATTTGGGGGGGAATCAATGGGGGGTTGACAAGAAATTTTCCGCACCGGGTACCACCTGACCTTCCCATGCCTGGGGGGGTGACAAAAAAAAATTGCCCCCGGGTACCAATTTACCTTGCTACGCCCCTGGCTGCATCCACCATCAGCTCTGGTCCTGGTCTCTCTGGCCACACCCATTTTTCTTTGGCTACACCCACTGATGAAATACAACCCCCTAGAACTCTGGCTACGAGTCAATGTAGTCCTCAGACTGAAAAAAAATCTTTCCATCCTTGATTTATAACTTCCTTTTAAAGCAGTTCACAAGAAATAATGGAAATAGTTGACATTTCATACAACAACTAAGCAGTAATGCTGACATAACATGATCTGCCCTGTGCCTCTCTTACAACACTTCCTTCTATCATATTCCACATAATTAAGCCAAGGGCCTGTTCATGGATGCCTTTGTTGAGTTCCTGCCAGTAGGCATTTGCTGTGCGAGTTTTTTCTCTTTTACTGCAGGGATCAGGGTGTCCTTTTGTCTGTCTGTTTCCCGATCTCCACTGTATATGCCATATTTTGATTCCTGGCCTTTTCGCGGTGAGGTACAATATGCTACTTTGCCAGGGAAAAGAAAAAAAACCTTAGCAAATGTTAATTACATTTCAGCACATTCCCTAATATGAAAGAGATTTTTTTAAAGGAAATTGTGCAAATAAAGTTCTTCCGCACTCTCTGCTGATACTCTGGAATGTACATTGAGGACACCCAAGGACATAGACGATTGCTTCAGTGCAGCAGAATTTCCTAACCAGAGCCCACACCTAAGAAATCTTTCATTAAAGAATTCCCCACTTAACAGTGCATCTGTATTCCCATCGATGCACTCGCAGGGAGAGAGGATGACAGTTATCTAGAATGATACTGAGGTGAATGACTTTCTAAATCACTCACTTGAGGTTGTGGCAGAGAATGCAAAATCCTTCCACGCAGTTGTTTGTTGGGTTGGATGGAGACTGGCCAAGTCAAAGCACAAACCTGATTTATGTCTAGCTGTTCTGCTGTTCCTATCTTCTCTTTAAAAACCATCAACACAAAAAGCAGCATATAGCTACTTATTTTACATGGAAAGAAAATGGTTGAGCATGTTCATTCTAAAGCTGTTCATATTTCCTAATGGTTATTTCTTCTTTGTCTTTGTCCTCCTCCTCTTCTTCTTCCATGTGAAGGAGAGAAAGGCTTGGTACAAAGTCAACCTTCAGTTGTAATGAGATTGCATTTAAACTAATGCCAGTGTCAGAGGCTCTGTAAAGACTTCAGTCACTGAAGCACTGCAGTTTAGGGTTTTTTTTAAAGCAGTTTTGTAGACATTGCTTTGCCATGCAGACAGCACAAGCAGTTGTTAAATCATTCCCATCTGCGCACATGGAGGGTGTGCCCTCTGTGGGAGTGTGCATTAGTTGCTTTGCACGCTCCCCTTTCAAACCCCATTGCATTCCTTTAAAAAATCCTGCAAGTTTATTGATATTCTGAAAATCTGATAGCACAGAATTTGTTATATTGCCCTCACTGATATTGGCACATTCATCTATCCCAAGGGGATAGTGCAGCTACACTGAGGTCTGTTTGTTGGCTTCCCATAGGCATCTGGTTTGCAACTGGTTTGCCACGATGCATGGTAGATGGGTCTTTCATCTGACTTAGCAGGGCTCTCCTATTTTTTTTTTATCATTTTCTTATTGCTAGTGAGTGCTTTTTTTTTTTTGGCAGGCCATATAATTGGACCTAGAAAAAAAAAGATGTGAAAATCGAGTAATGTGCAAATGCATTGAATTATTGGGGACAGGGAGAGTGAAGCTCAGAAAGAGGATATTTTGGTAGGGGCTGTATCCCCTGTTTCATGAATGAGTCGCTATGAAATTTATAGAAGCCCTCTTGAAACAAGACAGCCTTATTCAGGATATTAGCAGCCTCCTGGTGTGTCTTAAGGATCTCTCAAATACTTTACAACCCCTTTTTAAAAAAGTCTAGTTCTTACAGTCCCTTTTTCACAACCAAAATACCATCATCTCATCAGACCAGTTAAAATATAAATATTCTACCAATATGACTTTATGTGAAGAAGAAAGAATACCAGTGACTAGGACTATAGCATGTTAATGAACAAGCTTCTTTCCCAATACACTGCCTCCATGGTTCCATATTATTTTTTATTGTTTCACAGAAATTGCATGTTCCTTTTAGCTCTTCTTGATTTTTACCTGTTCTCATTTTTTAATCTCTTGCGACCTGTTCAGTGACCTAACATTTCCATCTCTAGGATATCATTTTCCTCTTGACTCAACTAAATATGAAAATGTAGTTAAAATTTACTGCAAATGACATCAGTAGGCATGCATGCAGAAACAATCCATCCCCAAGATTCCTCCAACTATTAAGAATAGATTAGGTTTTTTAAGATTCCCCAGATTTCTATTAATGCGTCACTTTTACGCTCAGCATCATTGATAATAGCTTCCGTCGGAGAGAAAGTAAAAACGAAAAGCTGGCTCCCTGGTAGAGACAATGCCATCATCCCTGGCATTTGATAATGAATCCATATTTAATTCAGGTAAAGAAGCCAGTGAAGCCCAGAAAGGGCATTATGGGTTATTCATTTTATACAATAACTGATGTGGACAGCTTTAGCAGAAAGAAGGAATAGACAGAATTTTGCAGAACTTTTTATTGTGTCGTGCTGGTGACGAGCCCTTTGCATTTGGAAGTGGGGGAAATTGAATTTTCCTGCTTATTGTATGTACCTGCTTCTATCACTTGCTAGCCATTGGCTGTAACCCTCAAGACAGCTTTCCCTAACCTGATGCCACACGCAGAAGTTGACTTGACATGCAGTTGAATCTTATTTCAATACTGTCAATAGAACAGTGTTCTCCACCACACTTGATGACAGCAGCCTAGTTATGAGCACACACAGCCCTGTCCTCTAATCGAAAGATAGGCCTCCCAGCAATTGCCACCTGACATGGTCACCTCACTCTAGTTATAGTAGGGTGCCTTGGGAAGGCTGCCTTAAGCCAACTTCTTCAGAATCATCCACATTGGGAACACTCCAAAAAGTAAAAACTAGGAGACCATGGGAAACTCAAAAGCTGTTGAGATTCTTTTAGACAAATGCCAAAAAACATTATTTTGGGGCTGACTTGACAAAGATCCAGGACAAATAACTCCCTTCTGAAAATTCCCCCCAGAAGTCACTTCCCAGACATATGGCAGCCCTAAATTAAGTATCCTATAGCCAATCAACCCTTTGACAATTTGCTGGTGTGCTAATAATCCCCCCCCCAAAAAAAACCTTTAAGGTTTTTCTAAATTCAAGGGGAATAAAACAAAGTCTAAATAGCCTTTGAAGAGATCTTTTGAAGTGTATCTTGGGGATTTCTTTGGCTAACAAATTGGAATAATAGCTAGTTCCTGCAGTGATTTGCCTTTTAGTTCTTAGGATAGATTCTGGTGTTAAAGCAGGCAAGTATACCAGAAAAGTTTAGATTTAGAGGGGGAAATACAGTGGTTATTTTCATAAGTCATTACCAATTTTATAAGCTGAATTAGCATGAGCCAGCAAGGTCAAAGAAGAGACCCACACCCACAGAACTGAGCCCATTTTTAAAGCTGGAAATTGAGGAATGTGTTGTACCTTACATTCTTGGCAGAGATTGAGTTCCAACCGATATCAAGGTAGTTGAAGTCTCCCATGACTACTTTATCTCTCCTTTTTGAACATTTGGTAATCTGCTCTAGGAATGCATCGTCCAAGTCTTCAGTCTGGCTTGGAGGTCTATAGCAGACACTCACAGTAAGGTAACTGTTGTTTCCCTATGTAACATTATTTTTTTTTACCCATATATACTCAATCTGCCCTCCATGTGTGAGGCCATGAATATCTTCACAAGTGTATACATCCTTTACATATAATACTACTGTTCCTCCCTTCCTGTTTGGTCTATCCAAGGTTGTACCCTTGATTTCTACATGATTTTTATAGCAAGGCCGTGTATATATGCTGAAAAGAAAGTGAGGAGGAAAAGGAGAAGGAGAAGAACCATAGGGACAACAGGCACTGCAGTTCTTTGGGTCCTTTTGGTTGGGGACAAGCTGTGAGATCTGCATGGCTGGCGAGACTGTGCAAGAATGAGGTTTTTATGTGGATGCTTTCTAAGAATCTATTTGAGAGAAATTACTATACATTGTGGATGCAGCCTCTAATTCTGTTATTTTGCTTAGTTATTAATGATGGTATTTTGTTCAGTTGTATCATATTTTTGTCTTTAACTTTTATCTCTATTTTTATGTTCAATATTTTTGTTTCCCTGTCAGTTATGCAGGTTTAAACATATATTTGGCATTTCACTTTGAGGATTTTTAATATTTCATATGATGCTTCAGATACACTTCCATTTGTAGCTTGATACTTTGAAAAGTAATTTTGAAATGTGTCCTTAAAAAAAAGAAGATAAATCTCCCCTTAAATTATCATCTGATAGCACTCATGCTCTGAACATGTTCAAAGGCAGCTGCACAAAACAGTCCCTTATCCTGCCAACAACTTGCTCACTTCAATAAAAGACATTCAAATTGTCAGAAATCAAAGCAGGAGATTTATTTCGTATTTATGTTAATAAACACTGAAGATGAAAAGCAGTGCAAAGATGAAGCAAACAGTTTGGGGACATTTGTTGTCAAAGACACAAGAACACAAAAATGCATATGTGAAGCAATATTATTGGAATCATATCCATATTAGACAATGATAAGGTGAACGGACCATAAAAGGTTCAATCCCTGGTTCTCCTCCTCCTCATTTCATCCTCACAACAACTCTGTGACATAGGATAGGCTAAGAGATGCTGACTGGTCCCAGGTCACCCAGTGAGCTTCATAGCTGAGTGGGGATTCGAACCCTGCTCTCCCAGATCATAGTCCAACACTCTAATCATCACGCCACACTGGCTCTTAGAGAGGCATTGACTTTGTCTAATCCTTCTTTTAAAGTCTTCTAATTTGGATGTCATCACTACCTCTTCTGCAAGTGAATTTCAGGGCTTTTTGTGCTGTGTGAATAATTACTTTCTTTTGTCCTTGTCCTGAAACTCTTTCAACATTCAGGTTCATTGGGCTCTAGTGTTCTAACATTGGATTCATGTTCCACCATGGTGGCAGAGGCATTATGAGAGAGCAATCTAGAAGCATTGTAAACAGCTAAAAAAAAAAAAAGAGTTTTCATTACAGCTGAAATGCTCATGATGGTCTGCAAGATACACTATGCTGCTGGGCACCAAAGCTCTGTTGAGGCAGCTTTAGGGACTCAGCATTTGAGACTGGAATATTTGGCTACATTCACACATGTGGTTTACTGCAATAGTTTAACTGATTATAAGGCTAGTGCTTCTCTCTTGCCCTCTCTTGTTCCTTCCAGACAGCACACGCCTGTTCCATCACATCTTGACCACTATACTGCCATGTTGTGGTAAATATGAATTGCACATACAGTTCCTCTATGCCACCCCCTTCCCCTCATTCTCTACATTCTGCCATTCTTCTAGACTTTACCTTCTCAGCATGGCTTTCTGTGCCAAAATACTGGCACACTTTCTCATCAGGCAAAACCAAAAAAGGGTGCAAGCCTTGAAATAGTCAGACAGTGTAATAATGCATGCACTTCACAGCTCATCCTGTGAGCAGCTGCAATGTGAACCCTTTGGAAAAGGAAGGAACATTGACATGCAAAACTCCCATGGTTTCCCAAGTTGAAGAGGCCACAAATGGAATTTTTCGAGAATCAAATAACATGGAAATGAGTGCTAACCTTGCATTGTATTCCATTCCGTTCCGTTATTTTTCTAGAAATGTGAAAGCTCAAATATAACAGTTACAGAAACCTCAGGAAAATGGAACAAACTTCAGTGTAAATGCAGCCTTGCTTGCTGAACCACCTGAGAGTGTTTGTGCTCTGGCTGCAGAAGCTCCTTCAAGCATAAAAAGAGGTGAGACTGTACAATATCAGCCCTGCAATTGGCAGGCAGAGTTTATCAGTAATACTTACAGCTTGCCCTTCACCAAATGATCCCAGAGCAAGTTACACAAAATATCACAACTTGAAGCAATATTCACTTCGTTAAAATCATCAGTTAAAAGCACAAAACGAAACAAAAATGCAAGAACAGCAGAACAGGAGTCAACTAATACAGCAGGATGGAAAACACCGGCTCTTTGAAAATCCTGGGTAATTGTGACTGTAGTGGGTTGACTGCCAGACTTGGATTGTTGGTGTAAATTCATATGTGATAAGCATGTTTCATAATGTTGATACTTCAGTGACTGAGCACCATTGGCTGAAGTTAATATAACCAAATACATCTGGAGGGCCACAAGTACATACCCTCCAACATTTCTCTGATTAAAACAGAGATGTCCTAAGGAAAAGTGGGACATTCCAAGATCAAATAATCAGAAACTGGGATGGCTTCTGTAAATCGGGGACTGTCCCTGGAACAGTCGCTAGGAGAGTCTGCAAGTTTCTCATCCCAGGTCTAGAATCTGAAATGGTCGCCTGCTGCCCTAACCTCAGCTAGCTCTGATACAATGCTTCTCTGCATTTCTCTTCCATGTTAGAAACTGCTGTGCTCGTGTGCACTGTTGGCAGTAGCAGGCATTGCTGACCAGGCATCCCAAGCCCATGTCCTTCTGCTGGTTACTGAGAGGGAGAGTGTCAGGGCTGGTTCATATGCTAGTCAGCACTCAAGATGCAGAGACAAGCAGAAAAGTTAACTCTTTATTCAAGACAACAGCATACAGCACAGAGAGGCCTCCACACAGGACTGGCCTCTACAACACAGTTGCCAGAAATGAAGGTCTCCGCCTTCAACTTCCCTCTACATCTCCTTCTCCTCAGTCAGATGTTTCCCAAGCAGACTCAAACTACACAGGGGGAGGGATCTGTGCTCTTTGTTCTGCTACATGCATAGCCCTCTGTGTCCTTGGAGACAGGGGGAGAAGGCAGCTTAGTGCAGCAGGAATGGCAAGCTCCTGAGACAGCCTCTGTTCTCTCCTGCTTTGCTTCATCTGCAAGGTCATCTGCTTTCTGCCCTTTCATTATACACCTTCAGGCACCAGGCAAAAACGTTCCTCTTTAACCAGGCCTTTGACTGATTGACATCTGATGCCCTTTTTAGTGTTTGATGTTGTATTGTGTTTTTACTATTTTTTGGTGGGAGCTGGCCAGAGTGGCTGGGGAAACCCCGTCAGATGAGCATCATCATCATCATCATCATCATCATCATCTAATAAGTGTTGTGGAAGGGGGATTATTTGGTTGTTGTTGTTTTTCTGTTTTTCATGTGATTTTATGGGATCTACGGGTTTAGGAAAGTATACAAATTTAATTATATACGAACAAAATTTTTATTAAATCTCCAAAAATATTCCAACTCATTTATTGTAATATACAACTTTTTCTCCAGCAAAAAAATTCTTCTTGACTTCCCACCTCTCCTTTGTTTTTTTTATCTTATTTTATAAGCTGTTTTAAAATGCATATGATTTTATTATCTAAACTTCACTGTCATTAAATCTCTCAGTAATCCACTGCTTATAATACATACATACAGTACATGCATGCATACAGTACATACATACAGCCTGTTGCATCTTCAGTATCCAACCATTCCTCCCCCCTTTATCCTCTGACCTGTCCAGTCTCCCACCACCACTCCCTGGGCTCTGAGTTTTCCCGCTCAGCGGCTCCCACAGGGGGTTCCCCGACTGGTGCCTCCCACCACTCCTTGTCACCCAGCCACTCCCTGACAGAGAGGGGCAAGGCAGTAGGGAGCTCAGCACAGTGCAGGTGTGGCAGCAGAGCGTGGTGCCCTTCTTGATAACCACCAGCAGCAGCGCAGCTATGCAAACCCAGGGCAGCTATGCAGCCCCACCCATGCTGCTATGCCAACCACTACTGATGGTTGGTATATCCGTGCAATCTCTCTTCAACTGACATCCACACATAAAGAGGCTCTCATGAACAAGCCAGATAAGCCTGCTCCCTAGATGCCAACACCCCTTTCAAGCACCTGACAGGTGCTGATCCCTGAACACCTACTGCTGTTGGGTGTGTGTTGCCATGGCAGGGTGTGTGGTCAATGGATGCAATGGGACTACCCAGCCCATTCATTAGAGCCCCTTCATACACTTGCCATGAATGCCTGAGGAGGTCGATTGTATCTCCCATTGCTGAGGTGGATGGGAAGCTCTCGCTCATTCAGGAGCTCTGCTCTGCCACCCAAGGATACCCTGAAATGGGGCAAAAACTTCATAGAATCATAGAGTTGGAAGGGATCCTGAGGACTATCTAGTTCAACCCCCAGCAATGCCTCACCAATGCCTCATATGCAGCTGCGCCATATGAGGATCAAACCTGCAAGCCTGGCATTATCAGCACCATGCTCTCTAACCAGCTTTAGTGAATGAATTTGTTGAGATATTCTATTAGTCCATAAAAAACTGTTGCTTTACTGAGTTACTCTTTCCAGCAGAGGGAAAAAAAGGGAGAAGCAAGTTAGACTGGGTGAGTTTCTTCCCATTTCTGTAAATCAAGAAGCATATCACTTAAAAGCAGTATATGTAATAGATGTTTTTTCAATGAAAGAGGGTGCTGAAATGTGCAGTCAGCTATTTATAGGTGAAACCACAAAAGCACTCTGTTGATATTAAACTCATTTCTCTCCCTTTGTATTATACAGCAAAATGGGAGGAAAATCTCAGCAAATAATTCAGTGTATCCTGAACACATTGGCATGTAACAACTTCTGGTGTACTGTTTCCTGTAAGCTTTACCACAACTGAAGGTCAATTTGATGTGACAGTGGCATGACCCATGTGTTAAGAATAGTGCTGTGCCAAAACCTAATGTCAGGGTTGAGCCAGATGAGGAGGAGGAGTGGTGGCAAGCCCCCCCTGGTGAGGCTGCACCCACAGAAGAATCTGGGGAAATGGAGGAGTTCATACCTGGAGAAGACTGGTGGCGGCACTCCTCGGAAGAGGAAGAGTCAGATGGAGAGGGGGAAAGACCAGAACAGGAGGAGGAAGGAAGTCGAGCCAGAATCAGGCCCTTGTGAGGAGAGAAACCGGCAGGGCCCCTCCCCTCCTCCCTTCTCAGCTGTAGAGCGTAGAGCTGAGAGACGCAGGGAACAATTAGAGGCAGCTGCAGCTCGTAAGAGATGAGATTATGGGCCGGCTACTTAAGGAAGGCCGGCTGCTCCCTTTACTAGCACCTGCAACTGCTGTGCTGAGCACGTGGTTGTTCTTGTCATCCTGTTCCTGACTCCTGGCTTGTTCCTGACTGACTTGGCTGGTTACTGACTTGGACTGTTCCTGACTTCGGCTTCTCTTGACCCCAGTACTGATACCTGACTTTGGCTGGCTTCTGACCCGGACTGTTTGACCTCGGCTTATCTGACTCTGACTGCTGCACTTCAGCACGCCAACTTGTTGGCGCCCTAACACCTAATCTCCAATTTCTCAATAGCTTTCTTCCCCTGTAAAAGTCCACCATTTTAAAATATGTGGTGGGGGGAAGTAAAAATCTCTGCTTGTGTCTCCTTCTCCCCACATTTAAAACCATGATTAAATACACAGTCACTCTATGAGTCCCTATTTTAGCATCCTCGGATTGCTCTGGGTGGACAACTCTGGGGGCAACCTGGAGCTGCCTTGGCCCACTCCAGGCAAATGCTGGATTAACCAAAATCACTCAATGGTTTGGGATCAGAGAATTGTCCGAAGCCAGTGCATAGCCCTAGAACAGGGGTCAGCAAACTTTTTCAGCGGGGGGCTGGTCCACTGTCCCTCAGACCTTGGGGGGGTGTGGACTATATTTTGAAAATAATATATGAATGAATTCCTATGCCCCACAAATAACCCAGAGATGCATTTTAAATAAAAGGACACATTCTACTCATGTAAAAACACGCTGATTCCCAGACCATCTGCAGGCCAGATTGAGAAGGCAATTGGGCCGCATCCGGCCCTTGGGCCTTAGTTTGGGGACCCCTGCCCTAGAATAAATGTAAAACTGAGCACACGCTAGGGAGGTACTGACTTTCCCCTCATCCTGCAATTTGCCACTAAAACAATTTTCACTTGCTAGGGGGAAAGCAGCTGGGGCAGGAGATTTGAGAAGGAAAGTGAGTGAGCCACAGTAACATGAACCTAATGCAGGACAGGGGAACTAGTGGCTCTCCAGATGCTGTTGGGAATTGATCCCTTATCAGCCCCAGGCAGCATGGCCAATGGTCAGGGATGTTGGATGCTGTAGCAACTACCAGAAGGTGCCAAGTTCCCCATCCCTAATCACCTGCCATCCCATCTGGGCTCACAGTATAACTTGGGCCCCGAGATATTCAATCATAACATCTAATTAGACTGATATTCACTAATGGTGCAATGCACCATCCTTTTCAACAGAACTACGCTTAACATAGCAGCAGGACTTGGTGGAACGGATTTTCACACTGCATCTTTCTTTTTTAAATAAAAAATAAAAAAAATACTAACACTAACCATAAAAATGAGATGTCCGTGATGGCGTATTTTCTTTGTTATAATAATTCAGTATGTGATGCGCTGTTGTTTTACCATACTTTTAAATGGTGTGTTATATCTGAGTTTTACTCTTTTTATTTCTTTTGGATAACAACAATGGTTGTGATCCAGAAAGCAGCAGGGGAGAGCACATGCTGTCTGGTTTTGCTGCTTTGCAACATACCTTTTTTTAAAAAAAAAAAGCTGCAGGGAAGAGGTTCAGAAGGTGGCTGATCAGAAAAAGAAAACAGAAAAGCGGGATATCAAATCCAAAGTCGTCGTCGTCCTCCTCCTCCTCCTCCTCCTCCTCCTCCTCCTCCTCTTCTTCTTCTTCTTCTTCTTCTTTATGCACAGGCCAGCTGCTAATAATTAAAAGCAGTAGCTTTTTGCCAAGAAAAATCCAGCTTTTAAGATATGAGTGTTTCTAATGGAGGTAGTCCTTTCAGTGAAATTTTACCTCAGCCAACTGAGGTAGGGGCTGGAACCATATCTGTTGGTGAATAAACTCTATTCCAATTGCTCCAGTGTAAACAAAGTGTGGTGTTCCTCCGCTGTCCTCCACACTCAACATGGCAACTTAAGATGTAGAGCTATCCTTATCAACACCAGGCACGACTCTGGAATAAGGACTTATAATGAAAATAATTTCTCCATTATTTCTAAAGAGCTGTTGGAGCAGCACTCTCATAGATGAGAGGTAACTGAGACCAAAGGGAAGTGGCATCATTTCGTAAATCACCATTTCAAACCTAGATTGTTTTGCATGTTTAAAATAACCACCCCTAGAAATAAATTCACACACGACTCAGATATTTGGTTTTGTTTTTGGCAGAATTTAGGCCACAACTTTATTGATTACAATCAAGTGAGTGGTTGCATAGGCTCTGGTTCGACTAGCTCCCTGCACCCTTGCAGGCAGTGCTGACCCAGAGCTCTATCATAGGTCAGCCAAGGGTGAACACCAGGGACAGCGGAAAGCGGGAACCCCGCTAGTCCTCCACCCTGATGTCCCCCGGACTCGGGCACAACCCCTCTCAGGGTTGACCAAATCACTGAGTCCCTGGATTCCTTTACTGGAATACCCTTTGCGTAGGGATGGCCAGACCGTTCTACCACCCCTATCACTTGAACCAGAGCCTATCCGCAACCTTACAAGTTGTGACAATTTGCTATGCGGCAGGCGAAACCCAAATGGCAACAGCCAATCAGCCAAGTGGGGAAAATTCCTGCCGTGCCCCTGTCCCAACGACAGGCGACACATGACGGCATAGCAAGGTCAAGCGCAAGCCCTAAATATAGGGAGAGGTGGGCGGGTGTTCTGATATACTAGCCCCAAGAGGAAGCTCAGGCACATGTGCATGGGCTTAAATAGGTCCCACGATGCCCTTTACTTGTGTCCCATTGGCCAGATTGCTCCCAGCATTGAGGGACCTAACAATAGGGTGTTGCGGCTATCCAAACATTCCCACCCACAACACAGGGTCTGGTTGCCAGGTTGCACCACAACACGTGCCCTCTGTGAGAGAGGACCCAATTTATGAAGCAATAAAACCAGATCCAATTACTTAGATATTAATGTACTTATATTATATGTGCTGGTTTGTAGCTTCTCCTCCTACTTTTGCTTATATAGGAATAGATATATGTAACTTACTGCCTGCTTCATCTATAATTTAATCCTTGGATCTTTGGTATTTTGCCTGTGGTGAATTTACAACAAAACCATATTCAACATCTTAGTTATTCAGTCCTTCTTCTGAAAGAACCATTTCCAACTCTCAGAAGACACGCTACAAAACATAGAATGGAATAACAGCCTGACACAGGGGGTTGTATTTTTCAGTCTGCTGGAACTTATGGTAATATATCCTGGAAATATATTGAATAGATTTTCTATATTTGGGTTGTATGCACATAAATTATTAAACAATAGAGACACACCTCTCAGATGCCAAGGGCTGCGTTCAAGCATACTCAAACAATTTGAGTCAACTAGTGGGGTGTTTTGACTTATTTTTCTCTGAATGACAGAATACACATCCTTCCCCAGGCCTTTCTAAAAACCTCTCAGATGAACACTTCCTTCCAACTTAAATTTTCACTTCCTGAATCTGTGTGAAAATCAAAACACAGCCATCATTCAAATTCACATTTCTCTGATTTTTTTCAGTACCATTCTCCAGCATAAACATGCATTTATGAGGGTAAAGCAGTGCTTTTCTCTGGGAGAAATGGAGAGAAACCAAAATTGACATATTTGCCCATCCCTAGCAGGGAGCTTGAACCATTGCTGTTAGAAGAACATGGGTCAGTCTTCCAGGCTAGCAATGCAGGAAATGAAAGAGAAAAGGAAGAGCCAGTGAGGAGCTTCATCAGCACTCACTATGAGTGACTTACCACCCTGGCTACCTTTCACTATACAGTGGTACCTTGCATCTCGAACGTAATCCACGTAAGCCTGTTTGACTCCCAAAACAGTTCAAAAACCAAGGCACGGCTTCTCATTGGCTGCAGCAGCTTCCTGCACTCAATCGGAAGCCGTGGAAGCCGCATCAGATGTGCAGCTTTCAAAAAAACGTTTGCAAACCAGAACACTCACTTCCAGGTTTGCGGCATTCAGGACCCAATTTGTTTGGGAGCCATGCCGTTCGACAACCAAGGTACCACAGTGGTACCTCGGGTTGCAGACACAATCCGTTCTGGGGGTGCCGTTCACACCCCAAAGAGTCCACAACCTGAGCGGCAATATCACACATGTGAGGAAGCGTGATATCGCGTTTCTGCGCGTGCGCGCGGCAAAACCCAGAAGTAAACACTTCTGGGTTTGCCACATTTGTAACCCATGCCATTCGCAACCCACAGCGAATGCAAAGCGAGGTACAACTGTACTAATATAATCCTTAGATAATGTATTTGCCGCACAAAAAATGTCACACAACGAAATTTGGATGGTATCTATGGAGTGTTTTGGCCCAGCAACAGTGTTATAACTGCTAATAAACAACGGTGAATTCATCTTTACCTTAGCATGTGCATTTGCAATAAATGTGAATTATTCAAATCGGCAGAGCTGACAAGTGACAAGGCCTGTCAAGGACTAATAGGGAGAAATTATAGTTCTGTCTTGGTTGTATTTATTATTGTGATTTTTATTTTAATGTAAGCTCCCTTGAGGACTTTGGTGGTGAAAAGTCAGAATAGTATTTTTATAATTAATGAATAAATATTAATTTTTTTACTTAGCAACTAAACCAAGAGTCACACAGCAACTAAAGCAAGGGTCACAAAATCATGACACAAAGCGATCTGTTGACCTATAATTACAGGCAGCCATACAGTTGATAAATCCCTATGTAGATGAAGTTAATCATTTCAGTCAGATTTCCCCATTCTTAAAAATATAAACAAAAACGTTAAATTTAGAGTGGGAAGTAAAAAAAAAAATATGTACCACTGGTTTTGCAGTTAATAGAGAAATGGATTTTTAGTGTTCTTCTAGCATTCTGTTTTGAAATGCCTACAAAATATAGTGTAATAATTTCTGCAACATTTCAAATGAGCCATGTTTCCAAGGGTGTGGGGAATCATTAAACCTAAGAACCTGCTGGATGAAGCCAATGGCCTATCTAGTCCAGCTGCCTGTTCTCACAGTGCCTGACCGGATGCTTGTGGGAAACCTGCATGCTGGATTTGAGTGCATGAGCATTCTTCCAACCTGAGGTTTCCAGCAACTGGTACAGAATAATTGCTGCCTCCAACTCCAGAGGTCGAGCATAGTCATCATAGCTAGTAGAAGTTGATAGCCCTCTCTTCCATGAATATCCCCAATTCTCTTTTTAAAAATATCTAGGTTGGTAGCCATCACAGTGGGAGTGGGTTCCATAGTTGAACTACGCACTGTTTGAAGTACTTCCTTTTTTATCTGTCCCGAATCTTCCAACATTCAGCTTCATTGGAAACTCATGAATTCTGGTGCTATGAGAGAGGGCCTTTTCCCTTTCACAGAGCTCCAGTTCTCAGAGTTCTCTGTGAAGAGGGATTGATAGTTAGACCTCTGGCAATTGTCGATCAATGAGGGGACTATGGTTGCTGTTATTCACTAAAATAATTGAATGTTAACACTTTTGACAAAATGCGGGCAGGAGGATACCAGTACAGAGTTTTGTATGATTACACACACACACACACACACAAACACACACACACAAGAACAAGGAGAAAACATTGACTTGCACTCTGAATGAACAACACTGAATAACAATTCTAATCACCCTTAACAAACTACATCTCCCAGAATACTTGGTGGGAAACCATGACTTTTTAAAGTGGTATCATAGTGCTCTAAATGTATGGTGTGAATGTAGCTTTACTGTCACATCCCATAGTTCAAGCAATCGACTTCCTTTCCTCACCAAACACAAACCCTATAGAGGGTTCAATATACCTCCTTAAAAATGTCAATATGGGGCTCGTGCTCCATACCTGGGAGGCCACTGATCCCAAAATACACCCTTCTGCCATTCAATCTGCTCATCCAAAATGTATTTTCCTATGTATGTAGCCTTCAGGTTCCAAACTGCATAATGCAGCACAAACAATGTTTGAGCAAAAACATCCGGCGTCTGTATATGAAACGATAAGCTGTTCATTAGCAGCACCAATGTGACAAGCTGAAATCCAAAGGCTAGATGGTTATTCCATTGAAATCTGTCTGACTTTGGTGAAATTTCTCCTGGGGGCTTTATTGTTCCCTAAACTGTCTTTCTAGAGGGGAACAACGTTACAACTGGGCAGCACAATCCTATGCAGCTTCTTAAACTGCATGGTATAAATAGTGGTTTTGATGCAAAGGCTAATTTAACTTTCTAAACTTGGCCGAAGCAGCAGCCACAGAAGACCCACATGCTACAAAGAGTCTCCAGCTGTGGTACTAATAGGAAGTTCAGACAACCACACACAAATGCTTGATTTGTAATAATATGTGAGGCATAAGCAACGCTTTGCAAGGCATCTGAAGCAACTGATGGTTGCTGGTTCATGCATGGCAGAGAGTAGGGCATTCTGGAAAATGCCTACTTTTGAATCACCACCCTATGATCAGTCCTGGTACTAGGCTATTTTGTACCCTAGGTGAGGCTAACTACTTGCAGCCCACCCCAATTTTTTATTGCTAACTTCAATTTTTTTAAAAAAAAAAAGATATCTTGTAGAAAAAATGAAAAGCACAGAATTCAAAACTGCTGAATTTATTTTACATTGCGAGAAAAAGTGCTGCAACAATCTGGTTATCTTTCTCAAATACAATGTAAAATGTATTAGCACACAAATCATTTTGAATAATCTTGTGAATTGGGATGTTTGCATTTTAGTCTCTTACAAGTTTCAATCTCAAGCGCATTGAATTTTCACTTTGCATGCTTTGCAAATTTTGTCACCTATTCATTCAGGTCAAGTGCTGATGTTTCGGCGTGTTCAGTTGACATAGTTGCCAAGCCAACTTGTGTCTTACCGTATGTGATATTGTTGAACGTATGTAAGTTTCTATAAGTGCTCACCACTTGCCACTGGAAGTGTGAGAAGCTTAGAGCATCAGGAACATTCATCACATTCTCCGGGAATTTTTGTTGTAGTATGAAGAGAAGTAATAGTTGCGGCGTCATACACATTCACAGCACAGATCTTCAGCATTCTTCCAGTGCTTATGTATATCTTCAATATGTTTTTTGTTGATACTGTATATATCATACAGGAAGCCAAAGAGGAAGTTATATTGTTTCAGCTGTGGGAATCTCTCCTCAGCAGATTGTATGGCCACGTCTAAGACAGTATAGTAGAAACCTACTTTGAATTTCTGCTTTGGATCTTGCAGTTATATATTACATAACCTCCAATCAATGCTACATATATATATACATAAAAAACAACAATCCTAATGTATGAATTACTTTAAAAATTAAAAAAATTCTTCCAAATGTAAAATAAAAGTAAACTGTTATCAGTAATTTATGAGATATAACGAAAACTGATCTACTGTATATAAAACGGTGTCCCTCAAAGGTCAGTACTGTGCCCTAGGCAGCTAGTTGGTCTAATGACAGCACTGGCCCTTCTTATGACAGAATGGCCAAGAGTTCTTGTTTTCTAGGGACAGTACTGGAATTACAGAAGCTGTCTCAGTTTCTGATTTGATCCCGGAATGTCCTGCTTTTCCTTTGGATGTCCCTATTTTCATCACAGAAATGTTGGAGGGTATGGTAAGGTGCTGTACCATAAGTAGAATTGTCCCGGATGATCTACATGATTTTACAGGTCTATACAGAAGCAGGCAGTCTCTCAGGTAACTCTGAGCCCAAGCTGTTCAAGGTTTTATATACAGTATTAACAACAACACCCTGAACATGGCCTGGTAGCTATTTCAGCCCAGGTGTAATGTGTTTGTGTTTGGTTGCTCCACTCAACAATGTGGTCATAGTTTTCCACACCATTATGCAAGCAAAGCCCCCTTACACACCAAATGGCAAGGACATGACTGCTATGCTTGTCATTGTGGGGCCCTGCAACTCCTCTCACATCTTCCCACAATTCTTGAGACATCATCGGAAACTCTCTTCCATTGTTTTCACCTTCTTAGCGACTTCCACAGCCCTGAGGGTTGTTGCTACCTCCTGCCCATCACCACCATAAATACTATATGGTCGTTCACTGAATATGTGTTGGAACAGGCAAAATCAGGCCCTAACCTTGTGTTTTCACCATCACAATCCTTGAAGCTGATGCACCCATACAAAGGACCGGATGGTAAAATGTTTTTGTTTAACCATCCAGTTCAACTGTTTTTGCAGCCATTTCACAGAACTGATTATTTTTCTTTTCAGACATGTTTACACACTAAATGCCAATACTGAAAAATGACTGCACACTATGTATAAACCTGGAGTGACTAATGCAATGCTGGGTGTGCTCTTTCAGTTGTGATATTGGCAAGAGTGATTGGTGCTCCCTGAAAGCTGTTCAGAAAGAGAGGTGGTTATTTTTTATTTTTACCCTGAAGATCAGATGAATAGAGGTTTGGGGGGGGGAAGTGCTGTGTTTCTTGCTTTTTGATAACTGACTACAAAGATTGCCAGCCCTCCTCACCTCTCCCAATATGCTAGAAAAAAATAATAATCAAGGCCATATCTGAATACTCCACTGAGGCATAGCAAAAACAACAACAACCCACAAAATGCTAGCAATCAAAAGAAGCATTTTTAAAGTGCTTGCCAACTACAAAGGTCAAGGATGATGTTCTGTTTGAAATGATTCTGAAGCATCTTTTGTTTTCTAAAATGTTGTGTACTTTCCAATTTAATTTCATGAAACTTTACCTCTCTTTGTTCCTTTAGACATGGGAGAAAATATGCATGAGAAGACCATTTGGCTGCAACATAGCTGGAAGAAGAATCAAATATAACTGCGAGGAAACTGAAATAGCATCCATTTGAGCAGGTGAAATAAAGGATGTATCTCCCGAGGCTATTTTTCATTATTTTATTTCATAACCTTATTAATTCCATTTCCTGCTTACCATTGGCTGTACTGAAATGATGCCTTATTTCAATGCCAAACACAGTGCAAACACCTCTCAGTGACTCTCACCTTGCCCTGTAGGACAGCCTTACTCAAATTGGTGCCTTACAGATGTGTTGCTGGAGTGCAACTTCCATCATTCATGACCATGCTGCCCGAGACTGGTGGAAGTTGGACATCCAACATCTGGAGGGTATCAGGTTAAGGAATGCTGCTGTAGGATGTGTCTTGGTTTGTTTGTGAGAGACATCTCTTGCTATTGGTTTGCAACTGCATTTTTATGTGCACTGGGCAACTGTTCTCTGCTTGCAGACCTCTGAAGTCTGTATATTGTATATTGTATTCTCTGGGTCAGTGTTTGTTTAGATAGACAGATATGTGGTTCTGTTTTTCCTCTTCAATTGTTGCATCGTGAAAATGTCCCTCTCTAAAGCATCCGAGGACATTATGTATATTTCAATCGAAGATCACTTCATAGTGAAACTCATGATTGCAAACTCTCGGCTTATGAACCTAGTAAGTGGAATGGGAAACATGTATCAAAAGGTAAAGATAAAAGTCACTCTTCAAAGCCTCTCCCTTTTCCATCTTCTTCTATCCTGGCTAACAGAAAGCTCTAAAAATCTCACCATTTTTTTTAAAAAAAATCCCCCCTTCTTTATTTCTCTGAAATCCACATCATAGAAGATGCCTGCTGGAAATAAAATGCATTTTTATGGTAAAATTTCCCTTTTTGTCTTGATGATGTACATTATCTGAGACAAGGAAGACCCCTGCAGAGAGAAGACTGAGCACTCTGATTTGGCAGCATTACCCCCCACCGCAAACAAACTGTCAAAGCAAGGCAAGAAACCGAAATGTGTATATTACAAAACAAGCATGTCTAATCATTTGCTTTTGCCCTTTCACTCTCAGAGGTTTCTGTACAGATAAATATAAATGCAATCCAGATTGCTGGAACTCCACTTTCCCCAGACTCTTAAGGCTAATAATAAACAACACAGAAGATACATAAGAGGAGCTTCTGATCTTTGCTTTTTTAATAAAACAAAAGTATGGGAGCTATCAATTTAATTGGAGCAGTGGTGCCTCTTCTGAGGGTGGGGCATTAATTCTTCCATCGAGACATTTTCTCAACTGCTGTAGCTGGCACTCCTGTTGATGACTTTGCTTGCTGTAGATTGGCAAAATGGGCAGGACTATTGACACCATTATAGCCCTGGGGGGCTGGTGTTAGAGATTCATTCCCCGTGTTTGCAGTCATGGGATTGTTGTCTATCACATGACGGCGTATGTTTTCATTCCACAGAGTGGGAAGTGATGGAGACAGAATGTTTGTGTTACTGTGTTCCGTGAAGTGGGACTATTGTCCTTTGTTCTTTCTCTTTGCTGTCTGATGCTAGAGAGAGAGGGAGCCATGTTGCAGTGCTCTGTGTGTGTTTATATGTAAATAAAGTAGATTAGCAAAAAACAAACAAACAAACAAACCCTGAGTTGCTGAGGTCTGTTACGCTTGCTACAAAGACTCTGCAGATCCCTGAGTGTGCTGATGCTTCTTGGTATCAGTCGCTGTGATGTTCAGGCAGAAGAAAGCTTTTGAAGCTCTTGAACGATCAACCAGGAGGGAAATAACATGCCAGTTGGGCATGTTTCTCTACCAGGGTCCTACACGAGAGTAGGACGCTCCTGCTAACACCTGGATGGCCTCATGGTTTTCCAAAGATCTCTGCACTACGAAGCAGATCAGATGGCAGCTGGAGTGTAGGTGGTGCAAATCCCATGACATATACAAAGGGCACAAGTGCAGGCACTTAACCATTGCCTTGGCAATGGTGTCAATGGTGAAGAAAGCTTACTTCTTCGCCTATACAGCATCCTCGGTGCATCGCCCAGCAGAGCTTTTCCAAGCTGTTTCTGCTCCAGTCCCAGAGCTGTAACAACTATCAACTCAAGAGGCTCACTGCAACAGTTTAGAGATTTTGCAAAACAAAACAAAGCTTTGCAGAGCTCCCACAGTTGACACCGTAAATGATATGGGCTTTGACAGTGTTTAAAGCACAAGTCAAAGGTTATGGGATCAGTTTCAGTTATTGCAACCTGAGGATCTGGAAAGAACATCAGCAGCCTCTTTCAGTCATTGCCCATCAGACTTTTCAGTTCTAGCAGATACTGATGGACTAGATGGGTTTGGGTAGTGGATAATAATTACTTACTTCAGGAGTAATGCCCATCACATTGAAAGAAGTGGTGGTCCAGCTCCTGATGGAGAGGCTGTCCCAGGATTATGAGGTTTTAGATAACTGCAGCCCAGTCAGATATCTGTTTCTTGGTCAAAGTGATTGAGAAGGTCAACTGCAGATTGAAATGGGTTTAGATAAACTGTCTCAATATGGCAACAGGCCCAGTTATGGTGCTGAAACGAATGTGGTTGCCCTGATCAATGACCTTTGTTGGGAAAGAGGCAGGAGTGTTTTTTTCTTTTGGTTATGAATCATCTAGACCCTTATTTGGTCTGGATATGATAGATCTCTGCTGCTATTTGCATTTTCTGATCTAACCTCTCTGTTTTAGCTGGGGGGGGGGAGGAGAATTCAGGAGTTCAAATGAGACTTAGTTCCTTTGTTCTTCTAACTTATTTCTTTATTTTGTATCTTTTCCCCATTGCCATGCTTTATCTCTGCCCCGCTGTAATCTTAGAGGATCAAAAAGGTGTGAGAAGTTGGCTTGCAGCAAATTTTAAACCTCATTTTGCAAAAAGGATTGACAGAAAATGCTAAAAACAAAGAGAGAACTGAATTTGAGGCAGCTGGTGCTCATGGTAGCAGAGAAATGACTGTATCTTGCACTCATGGGGAAATGGTTCACATGGAAGAGAAATAGTTCATCATGTGGATCCCTTTGAAGATAAGCAGCCCAGACTAAGGATTGGAGAATCTTTCCATTTCAGTTTCTCTCCGTTTCTCAAATTTCCAATCTTAAATTCAGTTGTCCACATTTCCGTTTGTGATTTAGTTATTTAAGAGGTCCTCATAAAAATTCACCAGCATTTTAATGCAAATATCTCCTGATATAATCTTGTTTATATGCAATTTTGCCCAGCATGTTATCATTCTCTACTTCAGAGTAAAAATGCACAGGATTGTTCCATGAGAAGATTCTGCTGACAATGGAATAGAAGTTTTGCAAGGGAAAGGTTTGTGGTAGTCTGTAAAGAGAAGTTTTCCACCCAGAGAGTTTCCTTGGTTCCACTTCTGTAGTTCCATACAAGCTGATAAATCCTTCGCTGTAATTATTCTATCTTTATATCATAATTCTTTGCTGCCCCGCTTTACCTCAGCTGCCTTTTGACATTGTGTAAACATGCCCTGACTTTAATTCCTAGAATTGAGGAGCATGTGTGCATTTCTGATTTGTATGCCATTCAGCTTTCACAATGACAAAGTTATAACTTAATATACATTAGCAGGAGGAAAATGGTACATTGTGTGTTTCTATGCGAAGGGCAACGGGGGAAGAAAATTAAGAGAAGCTTGGGCCGCCCGATATTTATATACTTTGCTGAAGAAATGCTCATAAGATAAGATAGAACTGCTTAAGCATTGAGCACAAGTTTTTTTATTTTTCAGAGATTGGTTTTATGATTAAAAGAGGCTTCTCAGCAGCAATCCTAGTAGATAACAAGTTTACAATGATAAATGCTAAAGGCAATGGTGAGGTCATGTCCTGACCAGTTATATCTTGCTATCATATCAAAATGTACATTCATGACTTACCGTAAATCCCCTTGAGGTTGCATGCTTTAATAAAAACATTGCACCCTCCCATCTTCAGACTTACCCTTCTTTGAATGCAAAAAGGCAAGTCAAATTCCTTATTGCTTGGTATACCTCAACCTAAATGGTCTCCTGCCATTTAATTAAGACTTTGAACAAATATGCCCTTACTGTCAGTGCAGGTGTTATGTAAGTTAGTGAATAAAGCACAATGTGAAAGCTTTCATTCAGAGAAAAGATGATTGACTTTGTTGCTTTCTCATGAAACAGAGTCCTGAAGCAGAGTGACATGACCCTGGACCTCTCAGGCAACTCACCATTTTTCTGTCTAAATTACCTTACAAGTTTGTTATGGGGGGGGACCCTCTTATTTCAACTGGTGCTCCTCCTTATAGGAAGGACTGGACACAAACGTGCTCAAAAAACTAAAGTTCATATTTGATTTATTTGCAAGTTTTTCAATTGGCTTGCTATCAGAAAACATCAAAACGAAGTACAGAAATTAGAAAACATACAACATTAAAATCAGCAGAATACTATAAAAGCAGTATAAAAAAGATATCTCTGTGCTCAAAATGCTAGCAGTGGACAAAAGAAATAAATAAATAAACAGAATTAATCTGCTACAGATTGCTACCCTGAAAACAACCATCTTTATGCCAAATAGCTATGTTTATTTTTAAACAAACCTGTAGGGAATAAAGGTTACTATGGTGATCATAGTAAATATCACATCGCCCTTCGAATTCTGAATACTACGCAAAGTGGGGAAATACTATAAAATGGCCTCTCTTTACGTTCAGTCAAAGAATCGTAGACCCATAGGTTTGTAAGAAATGAAAAGACCAATGGTTCTAGCCCCTTCTTCCCCTACTTCATCAGAGCAGTTCTATCCCAATAAGAACTCCCCAAAGACCAGCCTATGCAATCTAGATCAGTGTGCCCCAAGGAGAGAGCAAGAGCACAGAGAGACAGGGTCACCATCAAATGTAAGCATCCTTAGGCAAGTGTTGAGGCCCACAGCCCAATAGAGGACCCCCTGCCAAACTCTGGATCCTAGGGCCCTGCTGTCTCTGCCTGTTCATCTGAACTCTTTGAGCAAGCAAGTTGTGAGAAGAGAAGGACCAGTTCCATTTGCAAACCTTGTCCTCTCTCTCGCTTTCTCTGTGACATAAGTGTATGTGCAGTTGCAATAGTGGCAATGAAAAGGTAGATGGCCTTCAGGTCCCACCCTTTTCCTTTAGTTGTAATTTGATTTTTTTTTTAAAAAAATGAGTTTTAAATTGCTGTAACCCCCTCTCCCCAGAATCTCACAGTAAAGGACAGGAAAGAAATCAAATGACTAATAACCCCAAAAAATATAATGCAGGCTTCCTCAACCTCGGCCCTCCAGATGTTTTGGAGACTACAATTCTCAGCAGCCCTGACCACTGGTCCTGCTAGCTAGGGATAATGGGAGTAGTAGGCCAAAAACATCTGGAGGGCCGAGGTTGAGGAAGCCTGATATAATGGATCAACTCAGGGGGACGACCCACACATATCTTGGCCAAGGAGCTCCCACACCTAGAACTGCCATTGAAGACCCCACAGGAAAGAGAAAGAAAAGCAGAAACTTCAAATAATGGGACAAAGACATGTATTATAGAGAAAAGGAAAGACAGCTGTTAGGGTATCTTATCAGACAATTGAGATAGATAATCTTTCTGACTCTGCTCCAATACCAGTAAAATCTAAAGGCAGCAGTTCCTTTTGTCTTAAGTGGCAGCCCTTTCAGTGGGAAATGTGTGAGGTAATCTGAATTTATTTTTGTCAGTTTGTTCTGCTGATCAAAACCTCACAAGTGTGTGGGGGTTTTTTTATTATTATTATTGGTTATCGATGCAAACCCTCCCTAAAACAAGGTAACTTTTACACTCTCACCCTTGTTGATGAATGAAAACTTACCACTACGGGACCACAATAATTTGAAACGGATACTTTGTTGGTCACATACAGATGCATGGGAACATTTAACAGACCTTTAAAGGGGTTCATCATACTGCTGTTCCCCTGAAAAGAAGAAAAAGTCCATCAGAAAATTTAGCTGCCATTCATATATATTATTGATTGGAGAAAAAACATGGAAATTACATTTCAATTTGAATGGTTTGACTGCCTATTTGTGCTGTACTATTTGCATATTTCAAGTGTGCTGTACATGGTGAACTTGCTTGTTATTATATAATGTTCTTGACATATGTTTTCTTTCTAATTGTTCACATAGTACTGTATACTAATTGGTTCCTGTGACTTTCTTGTTTTCTTAGTCTTCATTTACAAAACGTAGATCAAAAACATTTTTAAAAACAATCTGTATTGGGACAAACAATCCATTTTTGCACTCATTCCTTTACCAACCACCAGATCAGCGATTACTGAACCACAGAACTTCTGTCAACAATCCAGTCACCACCTTCATAAGAATTTGCCAAATGTTGAGCCAAGTGGAGCACTAGTATTATCTATGGACTTCCGGTCAAAATGGTGATGTGAAAGATTGTTTCTTGGCTGAGTTCCCCAATCTGTTTTTAATTGGTCAGATTGCGCCCAAACAATGCGGGATCCACCTAGCAGGGGTTGTGGCTGTTCCAGGATTACCCACCCACAACACTGGGCAGGTGGCTAGGTCACACCGCAACACATGCCCTCTTTAATGGAGCACCCGATTTGCATAGGAGATTTGGAGATCTAACAGAAGTTAAGCTAGGTATGAGCTAGCAGGTGATATTTATGAATTCCGACTCCCTTTCTTCAACTCATCAGTGCTTTGTTTGATGTAATTGCTGTATGCTGTATGTTATGATTTGCAGTGTTGCAAATTGAAATGGTAGAAATGGTTATGGCCTTTGACTAATATAATAAACTTTGTATTGATTGATTGATTGATTGATTGGTTGAGCCAAGTGGAGCCTGATTCCAATAGGGAGTGATCAGGAGGGTATATATTGTAGTCACGTTTTCCGTGTTTGTCTACTTCTATTTAACTAAACATTTGCTGCATCCCACTATCATTGGCAGCAGCTGACAGCCCTGTCAGTAATAGGTCATGGCTGCAAAAAACAGGAAGATCAGCAGAGATTCTAAGCATTCTCTCCAGTGAGTGCATAGTGACCCCATCAGCTTGAAACCATGACCTACTATTTAGGAATCCCAGAGCTAAGCTGTTTTGGGCACAGGTACCCTCCATTTCAGCTACTCGGCTGCACTGCATATTGAGACTCCCCTGTTTGCTTTGGTCTCATTCTCATCTCTTCAAGAGAGAGGGTCAAAAGCAGCTTTTGCTAATGCCGTTTTGTATGGGTGTGCACATACACAGAAGGGGAGTCAAGAGCAGGGGAGGATTACTTCATTTCTAGCTCTACCAGTCTTAAGCATTTCCTCCTACTTTAAATAAGCTCTTGTTGGATTTTCTACTTACCCCTAATGGTTTTGAAAAAAGGAATCTGATTTATGCTGTGGATTTACTGCTGTGTTATTTGGAGGAGGGTTTGTGGCTGCAGCTCAATAATTCTGCCTTAACAAACCTTGCAGAACCTTTTGTGTTGGAGAAGCAGCAGTGGGAAATATCAAGCACAAGGCCTTAAATCACTTTCCCCTCTCTAATACATTTTTTCTTCTGTCTCTCTCCTGAGTTCTCAGAAAGCACAATGCAGAACCCATTAAACACCACCCATAAACATCTGTTTTCCAAATGCTATCAAATGAATGGCAGATATTTACAAATTGTTTTTAAATGGATGAGCCTTTTTTATACTGTCCCCTTGCAGTTGGTATGGAATCTGTGGCCTGCAATGTTAATGGGGTTTGTAGTTAGAACATTGTAAGACTTGTGCATCTATCAAGATTAAAAGTGCTCAAGTGCTTCCTTCCCTAATGATTTATTGCTTTCTCAAAATGTCTCTGACAGCCATATGGTGTTTCTGTTAAGAAACTATTACAAGATTTAATGTGCACACATAAAGCTAATATGGTCATGTGGCTTACGACAATATTCAGGTTCTTGTTTTTCTTTACAATGTTTCATTTAAATAACAGCTATCATTTTGGGATCATAAATCATGTAGCCAAACATTCAGAGATGAAATGACTACTCTTAGCATTCAAGAAAATGGAGAACATAAGATACAAGGAGGAAAGATAAGTCAAACAGCCTTATTCTGACAGGTATCATAGGTGAACTTGAGCATGTATGATGCTTGATGTTTAATGCTTGATGTTTTTATTAAGTTTTTAGATATGTTGTAAGCTGCCCAGAGTGGCAGGGAAAACCCAGCCAGATGGATGAGATATTAGTAGTAGTAGCAGCAGTAGTAGCAGTAGCAGTAGTACACCACTGAAATGAATAAGAATGGTGCAAAATTGTGGCTGTCCTCCTGGGCAGCTTTTCGTCATTTTCAATGGGACATACACGAGAGAGTTCTTCCCTGAGTCTCAAACCTTGAGCAATCAGTTTCCCATGTTTCTATCTTACAAAAGCAATGAGTGCCAGGGACATCTAGGCAGATCATATCACTGAAATATAGAGGTGTGCATTGGCTCTGTATGCAGCTTGAAATATGAACAGGGGTGATTTAGGTTAGGTTTCTACAGTATATGCTCAAATCAGATCATGCCATTAACAAGGTGTCTGAGTTGAATCAGGCACTCCCTAAAAGTGCCATGTTACTCTGAGGCCTTGGGTGCCTCCCAAATATTGCATTTTGCCATTTAAAATAATATGACAGCTGCCTTTTTTAAAAAAAAAAAGCAAGGCCAAATTAACTAGAGAAACACACTGAGTTCATGTGATGAGCGGATGGAGAAGATAGGGGTGGAGTTAAGAGATAGCTAGATCTTTCATTTTGATAGACATCTAGGTTTTAATCACAGTAGATTATGGTCTCTGGGCTGTGGAGTCACAGTGATATGGGGTTGGGATGCTTGCTAACTTTTCTGATAAATTAGAATAGGGTCATTCCTCTTGGCCATGAAAAGGCTGTAGGGCTTTTGTGTGATTTATTTCTTCCTTTGATTTTAATTCTTGTCTGTTTTCCAAGCAACACCTACTTCAATTATTTGCTGTTCCCTTAAATTCATTTTCTCCTGTTTTCCCTTAGGTTTTTTGTAGATTTCTCTTAGATGCTCTATCCCCACCACCCCCAGCATACACATGTGTGTATTTGTTACTTTTTATTAATTTCCATTCATTTTTTTCTCCTGCTTTAATTTGCTTCTTCAGGGCTTTACTCTTCTCTCTTTGATTTTAGAATACCAGTTGAATTATTGTTGTCTCATATTATTTATATTTTTATTAAAAATTTCTCACCTTCCTTCCCTATGACTGATACTTGCCCCCCACTTAGCTGAACCTTCTTGTCCCTGAAGTAAGCTTCCAGTTGTGTTGTTGTTTTCCAACCAATTTCTTTCCACTTACTTAAGGAAACCTCCTTTGAGTCACCAGCTTTCAGACTGATTACTCGCAAAGCATTGGGGGATGAAGTTAATTGATTTCTATTTTACCCACCTCAAAACTCAAAAGTCTGACTTTGCAAGAAAATCACTTCACCTATTATTCTGAAAGTTGTCGGGCTTCATCTCTTCAGAAAGGACAGCCACTCTTGCAAATTGCACCCAATTCTGGCAGAAAATAAAAAAGTCATTTTTCTTTTATTTATTTTTTAAAAAACACCTTTTAAAAGTTTCCTGCAGCAATAACAACAATAACCTTGCAGGGATCTGACAGGCTTAATCCATTATGGAGGGACATGTTTCCCTGCAAATTTCATCCACTTCTGCAAAATGGAAAAAAGTAAGAGGATATGACCGTTTTTAGATTTTGCATTATCATCCATAGGGGAAACAGAGATTTGGATTTAACAGATGAGTAGAACACTGTTCTGATTTGATCAGTTTGATCAATCTGGTAAGGTCTTGTATGCATCCAGACACTATATAGTAATGTGGTGTTTAGTCTTCACTTTGTAAAACACATCTCTCTTGCTTTCTTGCTCTTCTCGGACTCTTCTCAGAATTAGGCAACAACTTCATGAAATGGCCAAGTGAAGGAACAATTAATGTGTTAGTCTTTAAGGAGCCACACAACATGTTTTGTTGTTTTGTTGTAATTCTTTACACCACACAGGAACTTGGCAATGGCTGAAGCTGCTCTTAGAACAAAAAAGATAAATGAAACATTTTAAAAGTTAATTTCATATGCAGATACTTTTTTTATATAAAGTTCCCTGCTGCAATATGACCTTTTTTTCAACTGCAACTTATGCAATCACAGAAATAAATGTAAAAAATGCTGAAGTTAATAACAGGAAAGAAAAGGTGAAAGTGAAATCATTACATTTCACTTTAAAATAATGGCTAGTACACTGGGCGGCATACCCTATAATTAAGGTGATATTGAACATTCGTTCCACCTTCAATTTTAAATTACTGTCACATGCTGATTTGAAAAGGAGGTTCAGGAATGGGAGGTAAGAAGGTAATCAAATAAGTGCACCTTCTATATTTTTCTTTCTTAAATGTGCTACTTGAATTTAGGACATAGGTGCTGAGAAACCAGCTGAAGTTACTAGCTATGATATACCGTATTTTTCGCTCCATAAGACACACTTTTTTCCTCCTAAAAAGTAAGGGGAAATGTCTGTGCGTCATATGGAGCGAATATGTGGTCCCTGGAGCCGAATTGCCCAGGGGCCAAAAGCAGATCGTGTTTTTGTTTTTTGTTTTTTTACAAAGAGAGAAGAGGGTGTTGAAAGGAAGCCGCTGAGCAGCTGATCAGCAAGCAATCGGGAGAGAGATAAGGGTCCTGGCTCCCTTTCTGCCCTGCCCCCTTGCCCAGGCCTCCATTGTTGAATGTTCTGCAGAGGAGGCTGTTTGTTTCCCCAGCGACATGTGACTGGCTGATTAGATTATCTGTCTGAAAACTGTAGAAACGGCTCCCTTTCCTTTCCTAAAGAAGCTGCAGAACTGTGAGTTGAACCCCATAAAAACGGGGCTTTTCCCCCTTTGCAAAAGAAGCTGCACAACTGTGAGCTGATCCTCAAAAAAACCAGGGCTTTTCCTCTTTACAAAAGAAGCTGCACAACTGTGAGCTGATCCCCCAAACAAGGCTTTCCCCCTTTGCAAAAAGAAGCTGCACAACTGTGAGCTGATCCCCCCAAATGATGCTTTTCCCCCTTTGCAAAAGAAGTTGCACAACTGTGAGCTGATCCTTAAAAAAGGGCTTTTCCTCTTTACAAAAGAAGCTGCACAACTGTGAGCTGATCCTCCCAAACGAGGCTTTCCCCCTTTTGCAAAAGAAGCTGCACAACTGTGAGCTGATCCTAAAAAAAACCAGGGCTTTTCCTCTTTACAAAAGAAGCTGCACAACTGTGAGCTGATCCCCAAACGAGGCTTCCCCCCTTTGCAAAAGAAGCTGCACAACTGTGAGCTGATCCCCCCAAACGAGGCTTTCCCCCTTTTGCAAAAGAAGCTGCACAACTGTGAGCTGATCCTCAAAAAACAGGGCTTTTCCCTTTGCAAAAGAAGCTGCACAACTTTGAGCTGATCCTCAAAAGACGGGGCTTTCCCCCTTTCATCCTCTAAAAACTAGGTGCATCTTATGGAGCAAAAAATATGGGTGTGCTATTGAGATGAAAATCCACAACCAGTAAGCAGCACTAAGCATGCAGCAGACTGTAAATTCTTGGAACATTTGATCCCATGCCAGTCCCCCTGGCCCCGCCCTGCACATCTCTTAAACATGTGAAGCTTTTAACATTTTTTGAGAGTCTATTCATAAAAAATATAAACTGCTTTTAAGTTTCAAAATGATGTTTTAATACAGTCATGGATACAATAAATGTTCATAGAGTTAGAAGGAACACCCCAAGGGCCATCTAGTCCAACCCCCTGCAATGTAGGGAGTCCCTGGGTGGTCTTGAACCACCAACCTTCTGGTTAACGGCCAGGTGCTCTGGCCCATTGTGCCATAATGGTTTGTTTTTCAGAAGCAGGAGGTACAAAAAGTAGGTTTGAACACCAGGATAAATCCCCTACTAGACTGAGAACTGCACATGTATACTATGTGGGTGCCCTTGTCTGCATTTCTACATGAATCAAGTATAGCTGTGGCTCAGAACCACAATACCTGAAGGACCACCTCTCTCCATAGGAACCTACCTAGACCCTGAGATCATCCTCTGTAGCCCTCCTTCATTTGCCTCCTCCACATGAGGTCGGGAGGGTGGCAACATGAGAACAGACCTTTTCCGCAGTGGCTCTCCTTTTGTGAAATGCTCTTCCCAGGAAGGTTTTGTTGGTGCCTTCATTGTACACCTTTAGGCATCAGGCAAAAATGTTACTCTTTAACCAGCCTTTGGCGGATTTATGTCCAATGACCTTTTAAAATATGTTGTGGAAGAGGAGTTACCGAGTTGTCTTTAGATTCAGGTAAGTAGCCGTGTTGGTCCGACGCAGTCGAAATAATAATAATAATAAAATTGTCCTGTAGCACCTTAGTTGGTCTCTAAGGTGCTACTGCACAATTTTTTATTTACTTCAAATTGTTTTTGTTTTTGTTTTTATTATTTATTTGCTGTTTTTTATATTTTGAATTTATGTTATGAATGGCCCTGAGATCTATGGGTATGGAGCGGTATACAAACTTAATAAATAATAATAATAATGTTGGGGTTTTTGCTGGCCAATGACAGGGGAGCAAATTAATAGTCATGCCTTTATCTTAGGCAATGCAGTTCACCTGTGTAGAGAAATAGAAGGTATCAAATCCAACAAAGGAACCCACCTTATGCTTCATCAGGACATCGGTCCATCTAGCTTAGTATTGTGTACACTCACTGACCGTGAATCTCCAGGATTTCAGACATGGGATATTCCTAGCTTTCTGGGAACTGAACCTGAAAGCTTCTGCATGCAAAACAGCTGCTCTACCACTGAACTATGGTTCTTGGGTTGGAATCATTCATCCCCTCTTAAACAGATGATCAAGACTGTCAAATGGAGAAATATTGGCCATCTGATTAGATGCTTTGCTTTCCATGTGTTTCTGGATCCAGGCTTCATGAGAACTTCCTTGGGAAGAGGGATTGACTGTTAAGCCACGTTGAGAATTGCAGCTATGTTCTGGGAATTGAGGATCTTCTAGCAACACTCAGCACTCTTAACAAACTACAATTCCCCAGCATTATTTGGAAGAGCCCATGACTGTTGGGCAGTACGATACCACTTTGAATGAGTGCAGATCTTTTGCCCTGTAACCGTGGATAACAATTTCCTCCACTTTTTAATATGGTTCTGGCCAAGTATTTTGTGCCTTGATCTGGCACTGTAAATTAAGCAACTTGCTTCAGTGCAATTTTCTTTTTTCACTTTGAGACAAAACCAACAATAAATGTAATCATCCTCCCTTTAAGTACCCAGTACGTCTCCAACACCCACATGTAGTAAAGCAGAGGGAGACAAAATTATATTTCCCTTCCTCATTAAGTGTTTAACAGTTCCAGGCTAGAGCATCTTCCAAGTGTACTATGAAACAGAAAGCAACAGATGTTGCTGCCATTATTGCTAAGAATGAGAAGGATCTCTGGTAATGCCACCAACTGAAAAAAAGAAAACCATGCATTTTACTTGACTTTAATTTGCCAGCTTGACCCTGCAAAACACTGACATTTGGGAAATGTGTGGCTAAAAGACAATTCTGTGTATCCAACTATTCAAAGATGCCATTGGGGTAAAGGCAGAAGGGTTTGAATAAAGATGCTTGGTGTTTTTAAGGACATTACTGACTCTCTTTATGTCAATAAAGTTTGCAGAGTGGTGCCATGAAAGCAGTTGGTGAGAGAGTGTGGTATAAAATTGCCTGAAATTGGTTTTGATAAGTGTATCTTGAGGACAAGATATAATGCAATATAAACAGAGAAGTGACTCAGATCAGTCTACCAAAGAAAATTACATTCTGCCCCCTTGAAGCTAAGCAATCAATATGGGAATCTGTTTCATAAAGTCATGGCGCTTCAAGCATAAAAAAGCTAAAGGTCATCTAGTCCAACAAATAGCAGTAGGTCAGGTTCCACAAGTTATATATTCATTTTGTAATGTTTAGGTCTGGAGGTCCCTGACTTCTATATCAAATATAGAAAGTTAACAGCCTATTATCAAGAGTGTCAGAGGCAAGAATCAACTGGGACCAATGTGTAGAATAATGGAGGTGTTTCGACCCCCCCAAAACGTTTGCACTGTGTTTTGATGAAGCAGCAACTTTAACCGTATACAACATGATAAAATATCAATAAAATGAAATGGTAAAGCAATTAAAAAAAACAAATTAAAACACTGCTATAACAGCATCCCCAGCAAAAGAAACCAACTCCAGTTGCCTTTGGCCAGCACAGAACACCTGCCTGAACTGCAAACATTAAACAGTTATTGAAATGCTAAGAGAGAGGTTGCTGAATACACCTCTGATGGCACAATATTCTCGTATTGGCTCTATGGCACAGAACACATAGAACACCTCATCTGTAGATCTGACCAAATACAGAGGAATATTTAGATGGTGTCTCTCTGAGAACTGTGGACTTTAGGAAGGGCTCTAGAGAAAAATGGCCACACTTTGAATCGGAACAAGTTCCTTATATACAATTGGAGTGATATGCTCCCACAGACCTTTTCCTGATCAGAAGTAAACAGCAATACCCTGTACTGAGTAACCATGGCTAATTGAAAATGAAAGTGAACATTTTCAATATTGTCTCCATAGCAGCAGTGGAGAACGAGAGCAGAGTTTATGTTTTAGCATTATGTACAACCAGACCTCCAGCTTGAGCATTACAGTATGATTGCTGCTGGGAGAAGGAGGTGGTTGGGGTAAAATATCATGACTTTGCTAGAGGCCTACTTTCAGGAGTGAGCCAGCAGTAAATAACACTGTGCAAGTTAGAGTTAACTCTTTATTAGCAAGAACATGATCTGCACAGTGGAGTGTGGGGCCTAATGAGTGCAGCAGCTCATCTCTAGTAGGTCTTGCCAAATGGATCAGTTGCTGAGACTGAAAGTCCCAGCTTCCCAACAGACATCTAAGTCCCCTCCTCTCTGTGGTTAAGAGTGGTAGACTCGTAATCTGGGGGACCGGGTTCGCGTCTCCGCTCCTCCACATGCAGCTGCTGGGTGACCTTGGGCTAGTCACACTTCTTTGAAGTCTCTCAGCCCCACTCACCTCACAGAGTGTTTGTTGTGGGGGAGGAAGGGAAAGGAGAATGTTAGCCGCTTTGAGACTCCTTCGGGTAGTGATAAAGCGGGATATCAAATCCAAACTCTTCTTCTTCTTCTTCTTCTTCTTCTTCTTCTTCTTCTTCTTCTTCTTCTTCTTCTTCCTGAATGAAGCCAACCTCTTTGCTGCCCTTTTCACGCCTCTTCTGGTTCTGGGAGACTAGAGGGGTGGGTGACTTGTCACAGCAGGAGGGAGGGACACCCGTAACTCTTCACCACCCTCACTCATCTCTCCTGCCTGGCCTCCTTCCTCCCCTGCTTCAGTTTCTGCCTCTGATTCTGGATTTCTTTCTGCCACAGTCTCTCCCAGCTCAATGATACCTCTTCAGCTTCCAACACCTTCTCTTTCCAGTCTTCTCCCTTTTCTCCTTCTGACCATTCATTGTTGTCTAACCACCACTCCTTGGGCTCTGAGCCTCCTTTCTTTGGTGGTTCCCCAGCTGGTTCACGACACCTGCTAGCTAACAATACATTGTGGAGCTTTCTAGAACAAGACCTAAAGCTGATTATTGTTTCTCTTCTTTTCTATGTCTATAGCTCAACTGTAGGGGTTTATAAATCCCAGAATACAGTTGAGACACAATTCTTTTACATTTAATTAGGTTAGGATTGTTAAAAGCTAGTAATAGCAGACTCATTAAAATCTGCCTTTATCTCATCCCAGGCAGTTGAAGGATAGCCCTGTTTCTGTGCAACAATAGATTTGAAATTTTAATATTGCTGAAGGTAGAATCGCTTTCCCTCCACATTTTGTACAGAGATTTATTGTTTGTATCCCAATAAGGACTTTAATATAAAAATGGCAAAGGACAAACACTTAAAAGTAAAGTTCAAAACCTTTCTGTCAGGTCCACAGAGAAAAATAAATAAATGCCACTTTTAAAATGTGCTTCTTCCTTGATATTAGCTGAAATATCAGCCAGACAGCTACTGTGCAAACATTTAGTGCATTTGTCCTTTGTGCTTTAAGGATTATGCCCATTTTATATATTTGCAGGCAGACCAATGACGTACAAAGGGTTGAAATTCTGAAAGAATATTAAACTATGCATACTAATAAAAACGGGGTACAAAGTGCTTCTGTCACTGACTTAACACCAAATACAAGCTGAAGGAAGTCAGCTGAAAAGTGACTCCCTCCCCCCCCAAAAAAAAGAATAATAAAAGAAGGGTAGACATGCTGCAACAATTAACAAAAGCTAGCCAATATGTCTTGAGGCTAATTAAAGACTAAAGTTTGGTAGAAAAACTAAAATAAAACAAGTATTTAATTATAACCGTGTAAAGGCTTTCTCCTTTAGGTATTTCATTTTTTATTGATTGTTTGCGTCTGGTTTATTTACTACAAATTATTAAGTATTATCTCTTTAGTTGACCTGTGTTGGGTTAACTCCTTCATTCTTGTCTCAGCAGAAAATACACTTGTGTATCTTCCCCATCCCAGCTCAGCCAGGACCCATTTGGCTGAGCTGAGCTTGGCGGGTCTTAAGCATAACTTACACTGGCTTTATGTCAGCTTCTTGTGTATGGGATTGCTCCTTAAAACTGCGATCGTAATCACACTCACCTGGGAGAGAGTCTCATTGAATTCAATATGACTTATTTTTGAGAACTAAGGTCTGAGATCTCCATCCTTAAAGAAATCAGCACTGAGTGCTCACTGGAAGGACAGATCCTGAAGTTGAGGCTCCAGTACTTTGGCCACCTCATGAGAAGAGAAGACTCCCTGGAAAAGACCCTGATGTTGGGAAAGATGGAGGGCACAAGGAGAAGGGGACGACAGAGGATGAGATGGTTGGACAGTGTTCTCGAAGCGACTAGCATGAGTTTGGCCAAACTGCAGGAGGCAATGAAAGATAGGCATGCCTAGCGTGCTCTGGTCCATGGGGTCACGAGGAGTCGGACACAACTGAAAGACTGAACAACAACAACAAGGTCTGAGAACTCTAATACAACCCTAATGAAACTGCAGAATATCCTGAATGCATAAAGAAAAGGGAAATTGTCAGCCTCAGAACTCAAATTGCTGATAGGCACTGGATACAAGTTGTGTCTGGACTGGCATGTAGTTTAAGACCAAATCCCTACAGCAAGCTGTAACTCACTTTACTATTTTTCAGGAAGAGTAAGTGAGTGAGGTAACTGACCTGTAAATGAATAGCATTATGGAAGTTACTGACCATATAATTGCCACTTTGATGATGAAATGTGACGCTGATTAAATAGTCAAAGCAGCAAAAATTCAGAAGATTAATGTATCGGACCAGCTTACAATCATAACCATGTCTACTAGAAGTCCTACTGAATTCAATTGTGCTTACTTTGAAGTAAGTGAGGTGAGGGTTGTAGTCTCAATATCTGTAGCTACTATCTAATATGAATCACTTCAGTGGGACAAATATTGCATTTGAGATCAATGCTATAAAATTTGACTAGTTAAAAAGAGGAAGGAACCAAATGTTGGTCAGAACTTACTGAACTTAGCAGGATGGTAGCTAAGCCCACCTATCTCTCAGTTACCTGTATGTAGTGTATTTCTATTCCACACAAAGCCCAAAAGAATGTGCCCCCACAGAAATCCATAAATATAAAATACCTGCTGCCAGCCATTATACCTGCTGCATCATTTGTTATTCCACTCCAAAACTTGTTAAAAATTGGGGAAGGTCTCCTTAAACAGATCTTCCTTGGCATAGGAGTGGGGGTCCAATGACAGAAAAGTTTAGTTGGATGCAAGATGGAACTTGTAACAGAGACTTATTATCATAGAACCTTAGAGTTGAAAGGGATCCCGAGGGTCATCTAATCCAACCCCTTGCAATACAGGAATCTCAGCTAAAGCATCCATGACAGATGCCCCCCCCCAACATCTGCTTAAAAAACTCCAAGGAAGGAAAGTCTACAACCTCCTGAAGGAGACCGTTGCACTGTCGAACAGCTCTTACTGTCAGAAAGTTTTTCCATATGTTTAGTTGGAATTTCCTGCAACTTGAAGCCATTGTTTCGAGTCCTACTTTCCAGAGGAGGAGAAAACAAGCTTGCTCCATCCTCCACGTGACAGCCTTTGAGATATTAGGGAACCAGAACAAATCAGTTCTTAGGCAACCAGAAGAAAAGAGCACCCTTGGACACACAGGGCCTGAACTGTTGAGAGATTAGAAATTCTGGATCATCATATTTCATACAACTTGGAAACATAGCAGCAGCCAGTTCAACTCATTAGAATAACTGTACGTGCTTTTTATGCCTTACCACCACCAGGAGATAAAGTGCATATTTTGGAATGACCAGCAGTTTCTGAACCATTTTCAATGGTAACTCTAGCTCTCTCAATGTGTCACTCACATGTAGAGGGCCAGTATAGGGGAAGCAGGCCTTGCTGTGTGTTTTGTCTCACTCCCACCATCAGTGTGCTGAGCATAACTTCTCTTTGCATAATTTAGCACTCGGGTCTGCCAAGGTTCTTCAGGGATATCAGGGCACAGAGAGAGTATATGCAAATAAAAGTTATGCCTTCTCTTCAGCTGAAAAGTTGTGCTTAGCACAGAAAGAGTGGAGGTGCCTGAGTGCCCATTAAAGTCCAGGGGAAGACATCATTAGTGTAGGTTTCATGAAGTAACTCTTCTCAAGGGAGTTCAGAAAGTGTGGACAGCCACAGAGGCTGTAGAGCACTGGATAAATGTTTACTGGTGAAATGGAAATTAAGCAAACACGGAACAGATACAAGTCCCTTGGCAACTCACAACAATAAGGCAAAACCTCACACTTGCTGAAATTATAGAGTGTCTTCAGATTGAGGCAGAGGAGTGAAACATTTAAGGAATTGGAGGAGAGACCAGCACATCACTAAACTGAACCATTCTGCTATGAGACAAGAGGCTAACTTCTCACAGAAATGAGCAGAAATATTTTGCTTGGTGGTGTAATATATGTAGGCACTATTGCAAAATGCATTAGCAAGAAAACCCATGAGGTGGATGTGCCCCCATCAGTTCATTGAAAGCTTCTTGTGGAAAGGAGGAGGTAATTTTCCCACAGGTCTCATAGTGTTTTGGACAGTTCCCCAGCTTGCAGGAGCACATTTGCATGAGGAGAATCAGAAAAAGAGAAAGAAGGAAGTATCTCCCTACAAAAGCCAATAGTATCCCATTCCAAGAGTGGAATTCTGCCCACCAGGGCCAGTCCACCTATGAAGCAAGGTAAGGTGACCACCTCAGGCAGCAGGATCCACAGGGGCATCAAATCACCATGTAGATCTTTATTTCCCCTTTGTTCCTGATGTAGATCCTCACTCACCCCTTCTTACATGGCAAGGAGGGAGACACCTCTTTGTGGTTCACCTCAGGTGCCAAAATATCTTGGGCCAGCCCTGCTGCTCACATAACTCAAGAGCCAACCCAAAATTAAACTGTACTCCAGTTTATTAATTAAGCTATATTCCAGCCATTTTCCTTCTAATTTTTTTAATGACTTAGCAACCCCAAATAGCTCAGTGGACCAAGGAACCGAGGGTCTTTGTAATACCAAATTAGAATTTGAAACAATAAACCCCTTACTTAGCAGATTGGTGTTCTGGCTTTACTGCTGTACCACTGACCCAAAGGCTTCCAAGCTATGATTAATTGCAACCCACATTCCATAACTAATGTAAAAGTCACAGTAGTTTTATGGTTTCAGTCATCAATCTTGAAAGTAATGTCACTTTCTGAGTTTTTCCCATCCCTGTGGCAAAGACGAATTAAGTTAATTTTATTACTCATTACTTTGAACCCTACAGGAGACTACTGTTTAATTTGTACTTTTGTTTATTTCATCAAATCAGTCCTAGAAAATACAGCCACAGACAATTGTACCATGAAATACACATGTGGGTGTTACACACACACTCACACATATTCTATCTCTGGATCCATGCATCTGGGGGAAAATAAATCTCTATTATGATATAAATAGCAGCCCAAATATGTCTGGATTAGCAATACTGTCAATTTAATTCAATGGCTATATTGGTACATTTTCATCTGCCGTTGACATTTAGTTGTTGCCCAAAAGTCAAAATGCTATGAATTTTTGTTTTAAAGAAAAAGTAATGCATGCATGATTTGTTAGCTAATGAAGTTGGAAGTTAGTTCAATTAAGAGATTTGTGGAATTAATGAAAAAATATATAATGAGCTGAGTATATTTCTGCAGCTCCCAAGGCAGTTTATAAATTCAGACAAGTTCTTGAAGTAACTTCACCAGCTTGGAGAGTAAATTGGACTAAACAAGCCTACAAATTTTAGTGTTGGGGTTTTATATATACCTACCTAGTATAAATAAAGTTAGGCCAATTCATATGTCAACAGATCCCACACAATCACCTTTCTGAAGGTATGAAGAGGCCTCTAGTTCCTCGGGAAAAGTACATTGTTTCACTAGAATCTTGAAGAAAAATACCATTTCAATGTGGGGGGAGCATATGGCTCTCTAGATGTTGTTGGACTACAGCTCTCATGATCCTTCATCACTGGCCATGTTGGCTAGTGCTGATAGGAGCCCAACATCTGGGCGGGTTCCTCACTCTGACATACGCTAACAGAAGAAATGTAATTTTTATACCAACTTTTACTAACCTTCATTTCCTCAAATAGCAGATCTCCCATTGCCACTGAGCACTACACATTGACAATTAATTGCCTGCCCTCCACTTTTCAGAAGTCCTTCTCCTCTAGACTTCAGATTCTACATAGTAAGAATGTCTGACTGTCTGCTCATGGTCCACTTATACCCTTTTTCAAGAGAACAGAAAATATATTACTCATGTTCATTTATAAGGCTACTTCATTTTGAAAACCTGGAAGATAGACAGATTTCTAATGCACACAGTATGATAAATTTGCTTGTCTGCTTGCTTTATTATTAATAATCTTAGCAGTGCATGTTTTTCTATTTCTTTTAATGCTCATTTCATTTTCATGGCCATTAATTTGTGAATTCAAATGTAGAGATCCTCATGAAAAGGACTCTGTTTAACATTTTATGTTGTGTACTGATTTGATTTATGAGACTGTGCAGCATGAATATTGTTCTCTAACCTTTACTTCTGTTGAAAGCAGTTTGAATTTCATTTTCTTTGTGCAATTTAAGCATAGCTGTATAGGATGGTCTTTGTACATCTTTGTAATTATTCCAGAGTATGACAGGTTGAGAAAAGTGAAAGAGCATCTCAATGGGTTCAATTAGACTAAATAATAGTTTTCTTTCTTTTAGAGTTGAAACAACTGGAGAAATACAACAAATGCTTGTCTTCCATGTATGACAGGACAGGTCAATGAGGAGGGACGTTAACATGTCCCTAGCCTCCCAGCAGTGGAGTTTCTGCCACTTACCAGGAGGGGAAGTGGGGAGAGTGAGGTGGCAGGCAGGTCAGCATTGTGCAGACACATCAGTGGGAGCTCCAGGCTGGCTCTGCCACCATGCCTACACAGCACCAACCTCCCTGCCACCTTTTCCCTCCCAGTAAATGGCAAGAACTCTGCTGCTGGGAAGCCAGGTGCCTGTTACTGCCCTTCTTCTTCAACCTCTCCTGCTGTATGTTATTACCTGCTGTAGGTTATTGCCAAGGCAATGCCTTTATTGAGCCAAACAAAATGTCACATAACAGCATGTAAGTTTTTTAGTTCTCTGGAACTCCTCATCTGGCTAGATGACAAAGCAAAGATTGAGGAGAGGAACAGGTGGCTGATGGTGTAGCCTTTGGTTCTATATCAATAATATTCTATGTAGGCTTCGGGTTGAATATAGGGGTGCTAGGATGGAGATACATACAATGGTTGATCCCCCCATTATTGAAAATATAAGGTGCACTTGTTGCCAAGGTCTATCCTTACTTACACAAGACACACAGATTCCTTGGTAGGTGGAAAACAAGAATAGACAGTTGTTAGCAAACCTAGAACGTAATTTTTGATGGTGTGTTAGGTACTTTTAAAAAAAAAACCCACCTAATATGGTTTTGGGATCCCCCCCCCCATGAGCCAACATAGTTTTCCTTTACTTTGTATGTGACATGTTATTCCATGACATAACAATGTTTTATATTCTCTGTGTATAAATTAAATTACAGTGGTACCTCGGTTTTCGAGTGTCTCCGAAGCCAAACGTTTCGATTTTCAAACACCGAAAACCTGGAAGTAAATGTTTCCGTTTCGAATGTGCCTCAGAAGTCGAATGGCTTCCACTGCATTTTTTTCTTTTCTCAACTGAAACTGTAGACAGCCCTTTGCACTTCAGTTTTTAAACATTTTGGAAGCCAAACGGTCTTCCAGAATGGATTACGTTTGAAAACCGAGGTACCACTGTATCTAAAACTTAGCAATGCATTTCATCCAAAATTCATAAATAGTTCAATTCAGTACATGGCCCTGAAAAATGTTAGAGCTCCAGGTGTGTTCTTTTTCACCTGGACATCCAACATCAGTGAAAGCAGCAATACATCATTGAGAGTGGATCAGTACAGAGGCTAGACATCTTCCCTTCACCTGTCAAAACAGTTTAGATTTGCTGCCGAGGGAGTGAAGCCACGCTGGCAATGGTAGTTTAGCTGTGGAAATGGTTCATGTGAATGCTCTTTCACACTGCAGATAGTAGGGTTCTAGCTCACCACCTTCTTTGAATTTCTTTCATATGTAGAGATGGGGAATTTGCAGTTCTCCAGATGTTCTTGGACTACATCTCCCTTCTTTCTTGACCATCAGCCATATTGTTTGAGGCTGATGGGAACAGAAATCCAACATCTGGAAGATTTCTCCTCATGCCTGATCTAGGAGATTGTGAACAGTAAACTTTCCACATAGCACTGATACCTCATCAAATTCACACAGACACCCCCCCCCATGATGGTCTATGTAGCTTTATTATTTACAGTGGTACTTTGGTTTACAACCATAATCCGTTCCGGAGGTCCGGTTGTAAACCAAAACAGGTTGTAACCCAAGGTGCACTTTTGGCAATGGGGTCTCCCCGAAAAAAATGGGTTGTAATCCAAAAAAATGGGGACACACTTCAGGGTTTGATGTGGTTGTAATCCAAAACAGTTGCAAACCAAGGTACCACTGTATACCATACCATGGCAATACAAAGGATTCCCAAAGTATGGCCTCCAGTCCTATTATCAGTTCTCCCAAACATACCCGTTTGTTCAGATACAAAATTCCTGATAATCAGAATTTCTCACAGCCACACTAGGAAAGACAATATCCTTAAATCAACTTACATTTTCTTGTTGGAGTATAGGTGCCTTATTTAGGATTCATGGAAACTTCAGCCAGTGTTCACAACTAGGCAGAGTTCATTATGCATACACGTAAACAAATCCCAAGTGAATTCATTTGATATAAAATGTTCTTTCACTTTATTCCTTGTGGAGGGATAGATAACAGATAAAACACCAATCAGAGACACCAGAATCTTGACAGTTCTTTTCTGAAAGAAAGAACTCCACTCTCTTAGTTGCAATCCCCACTAGTGCTGCGTTCTTTGGAAATGACAGGCTATTGCTGCCACATTCTAATTTATCCAGCTAAGATTATAGCAAATGCTGCAAAATGGGTACCAAAGATTTTTGTTTTATTATTGTCAGGATCTTCCCCAGTACTGCTCATGAGTAACGACAGAGCCTCTTTAGAAAACTAAGGCTATTTATTAAGCATTGCTATTTACAAGCGGAGATAGTCAAAAACATGACCGTTCAATCACTATCAGAATCCGGAAGTACATTCCTACGGCTACCCGCCCAACACCAAATTTTCGGCACCCTGAAACGAATGTCTCCTGGGTCCCCTAGCCCCCCTGCTCTGTGCCTGTGTTGGAAGCTGTGAGCTTCTTTCCGATCTCGTCTGGCTGGTGGTGCTGGGTCTTTCTGCAGCATCATGGAGCCCTTGCTCCGCTCCCTCGCTTGGAGACAATTCCTGGGATAGGCTGGAGGAGGAGGAGGAGGAGGAGTCCGTTTGCAAAAGGGGCTCGGGTTCCCTATAGCTTAGCGAGCTATCTTCCCTTGAAGAGCAGCTCTCCCTGCCCTGCTCCTGAGCAGGCCTCCCTCTCTCCCTCTCCTCGTGAGGAGCTGGGCTACTCCTGACAATTATGTGTAAATATGACTTTCTACTTTTGAACGTAATTTTTAAAACACTGGAATTTGGAGACCCATTTGGAACTCTAAAAGGTACATAGGCAGACTGTCACACCCACCCCTTCAAATAACACGAGTTGAATGTTCAAGCTTGTGAAGATATGCATTTCAGAATTGCTGCTGACAGGTTTTCATTGGCTGGTATTCTGTGATAGGAACGTGACATGCCAAATCGAAAGATGTATGATTTTGAAACATATAATAAATGAATTTTCATTTCTTTCATCAGATCAGGTCAGCAGTAGATATCATGGATTAAATACAATATTACAGGAAACGGTTCATTTTACTAGTTTTGTCAGATTTAAGTCAGTAGAGAAATGCCATCTGCAGAACAGTATATATAATCCCCTACAAACACATATTCTTTTCTGAAACAGAGATTTCCTTAGAGCAGAAAATGTTACAATGACATCTCTAAATTACATCTTCTGTTGCTACTTCTTACTTTTTTAAGGGGAGGGACTTTCCCATGAAAATGTTGTTGTTTTGCAAATCTCTGTTTTGTTCTCACCCTATGCTCAAACCATATATGCACAAGCAGTATTTGCTTTATATCATCTTCCTATGGGATGACAAAAAGGTAACCAGAGGTTAATGCTTAATTCTAGCAGCAGCTTTTGGGGGATTCTAAAGCTTAATGGAATAATAATAATTGAAAAGTAAGGAGAACAGGGGAGCTCATAGAAAATGTTTGGAGGCACCATTTCAAACAAAGAGTTGCAACTATCCAATTTCCATTTTTAAAGGTGTTTTCATTGACAAGAATTAAATGAGAGGGAAGCAGGAGAGCGACGTCAGAGATGAGCAGTTCTTGCATCCAGGCAAAATATGTAGATGAAAATATTTAATGTCTCAATAGGGTACTTTAAGATATATGGCTTTCAAAATTCCTGAAATGAAGCAGGAGCCCAAAGTGCATGCAAAGAAAAACATCTGCCAATGTATATGCAATGAGTGTGTTGCATATTTTTAGTACTTCAGTGAATGAGCATCATATTGGTGTTTATTGGCTTAAGTTAATTTAACTTTTTTTTCCTCCGAAAGAAAGGAGTGGCCTTTGGTACCTACTCTTTCTCCAACCACAATTGCCACGAAAGCTGAAGAGTCTGACTCAAAACCTTTTACAAAAAACTAATGGCTAACACTGATAACAAGTGGGAATTGTAACAAAAGGCCAGTGTGGAGTAGTGGTTAAAGGACTGGACCTTAGAGGTCAAGGTTCAAATCCCTCCCTATAAAATTTACTGGGTGACTTTGGGTCACTTCGTTTGTCCCAGTCTAATCTACCTCACTGGGTAATGGTAAGGATAAAATGGGAAAGAACCATGGGTGTAAATCCTATTCAGAGTAGACCCATTGTAATGAATGGACATAATCTATTTTAGGACCACACATTTAAATGGGTCTCCTTTGAGAAAAACATCACTGAATATAGTCCTGTGTGTCCAACCTTTTGCTCCTTGGCAGAAAGTTGGGATACTAACGTAATTGTTGCAGTGTGGAGAGATGTTGTTCAGGGTTGCAGCCAAACTCCCTCTGCCATTTTCTATCCTTTATCTAACAGTCAGTCAGCATCCCATCAACACTGGGCACGCCCAGTTCTCATTTGGGTATTTGGCTGAGGGATTTTTCCACCCATTTCATCAGATCAGTGCAATGTGAGGGGGGTGCGGTGGGGGCGGTACGCCCCCGGGCGAGGGGCGAGAAGCGGCGGGTGGGGGCGGCAAGAGGCAGCCCCTCCCACCATTCCCAGCGCTGCCGCTCCCTCCGTCACCCTGGGAGCGGCACGCATCGGATCGCCGCTTCTACAGCCTCCTTTTGAGCCGGAGAGCTTAAAAGCGAGCTTCGGCTTAAAAGAAGGCTGCAGAAGCGGCGCCGGCACCCCCGGAACCGCCCTGGGGGCGGAGCGTCATGACGTCACAATGTGATGTCACGACGTCCCGCCCCCGGGGCGTTTCCTTTGCCGCCCCGGGTACCGCGGAGCCTTCCCCCACTGGTGCAATGTGAAAGCAACATTAGAAACATAGCTGTCAACCTTCCCTTTTTTGTGGGAAATTCCCCTATCAGTACTATACTGTAGTACTGATAGGGGAATTTCCCACAAAAAAGGGAAGGTTGACAGCTATGATAAGAAAATGGCACTGAAGTGCTAGCAATATAATTAGGAAAATTAACGCAGCACTCCAGGACCAGTTTTATTTGTGATAAGCAGTGTTATGAGGGAGGTTCTTATTGAGTGAGTCAGTCATAGGCAAACTCCAGCCCTCCAGATGTTTGGGACTACAATTCCCATCATCCCTAGCTAACAGGACCAGTGGTCAGGGATGATGGGAATTGTAGTCCCAAACATCTGGAGGGCCTGAGTTTGGCCTATGCCTGGAGTGAGTGATAAGGAATGGCTATCCTCACATGATCCCAACCACATGGCCCCAATTGTGTGAGGGAGTGAAAGCAAGACTTCGCTCGCTTGCCCTATCCCTTTTCTAGTCGGGTATGTGTGACTCAGCTCTGATAAGCACATTCTCGGATCAGACTATAGATAGTATTTTCCACTTGTGAAAGTTCCTTCTCTTCTTTTATTGTTGGGCCTTTAAAAAAGAAAAGGAATTTATTCCTGTGGTACCACCCATTTTGGCTTAAGCAGTGTTTCCTTGAAAGGGCCAAGGCCTGAGGAGAGGATAACAGCAGCTTGCACTGACACCTATGACAGGAGATTTTATTCAGACCTGCAAAATAAAATCTGTTATTTCCAGACACAAAGGAGAGGCAGTCTGTAGGATGAGGGCCAGTGCAGTTTCAATACCATCTGCCTCTCTCTAATTGTATACCTGAGAATAATTCTTCAGAGAACAGAAAACACCCACCCACCCCATTGTGTCTGCAACAGAAAGGAACAGCACCACCGCCAAAATATCTAATGGTACAGAGAAGACACATTGGAATATGGTTTATGCACTTGGGAACTCCTCCTGACCTCTGGAGCAAGACATTTCATTATAACATTCAGATAACATTTAATTGTAAAATGTTTAGTGCCACAGCACTGCAAAGGAAATGGCACCAGTTCTCAGTAAGATACAACTAGGGGACAATTGCACAGGCACCAGGATCTTGATGACAACCCCTTAAAAAAAAAATCTCAAAGAAATTAAGGTTCTGGGAATGAGGCTTACATTGTGAACATCGGATCTGACAAAAGGATATGACAGTGACTAGTCATGAATGTTGAGAAATACATGTACCATGATCACCTGGCTGGCCTTGGGTACCACACACCTTGATTGGGGTACACCACACCCCTTGCTTCTCCACTTTAGGTGGCAAATGCCTTGGGTAGGACCGGCTTCTCCTAGATGTAAAACATGCTTCAATGTGCAGGGTAAATATTTTAAGCACCTAGGAAAGCAACAATATAAATAACTGTGCATTCACTGTTACTATTATTATTCGACAGTTGTTTTCTCTGTGGTGAAAGTGGATGGAGAGGTGTATCTCTCCGTCTCTCACAACACTAGAACTCAGAGGACTACAAGGAAGCTGAATGTTAGAAGATTTAGGGTAGACGGAAGAAAGTACTTTGAACTGATAGTAGTTGTTGTTCAGTCGTTCAGTCGTGTCCTACTCTTCGTGACCCCATGGACCAGAGCACGCCAGGCACGCCTATCCTTCACTGCCTCTCGCAGTTTGGCCAAACTCATGTTAGTAGCTTCAAGAACACTGTCCCCCTTCATGGATCACTGCCTTGTCGTGGCGAAGGGGCTTGAATTACTCAGGGAAGCTATGGACAGGTCAAGATGGACAGGTCATAGTGGAGAGTTTGGACCAAACGTGATCCACCTGGAGGAGGAACTGGCAAGCCACTCCAGTATCCCTGTCAAGAAAACTCCATGGACAAAGACAACTGATAGTAGTAGAAAGTAGTAGAATAGTAATAATAGTAATAGTATTGGAAGAATAGTAATAATCTTTTAGTCCAATTTGTGGTCAATTGGATCCTCATCCGTGATCTGCTGGGCACACCACTGCCAATCATATTAAACTTGAGCATTGGCAAGTTAATTACCTCTCAGACAGGGAGCCAATGAACTAGGGAATTTGAAGTGGATTTTCAAGGGGCATCTCACAGCTGAGGTTACAAGAATTGCTAGTCACTTAAAATAAAGCCAAAGAGTGTTTGCAGACTTCCTTTCGTTATTGCTCTCTTTGATTTAAGGTCTAAGAGCAAAGGATTCTGTTAGCTTTTGCTGAGCTGTTAATACATCTGGATGAGGTATAAAATAAATGCTGCTGGAGGCAATTGATGGCTTCTGTGCAGACAAATGAAGTACAGAAGAAAAACAAAAAGAGCCAAAATAAGATTATTTTAAAACAGAACTAATATTCCCCTATGCCAAGCTGTTTCAATGAAATAGAACAGAAGTAATCCTTCCATTATTTGATTTCCCACTTCCCTATATACTTTTATAGCCCTCAAAGGCACCCACAAATTCTACTGTATACTAAAGCAGGTTTCTTGTATTCATAAAATTGAAATGCTGGCATTTTTGATATGGCATGAAAGATGCAAAGACAAAAACGTACAAAAATTAGGTTGGGTATTACAGCATGAGATCAACTTGAAGACCCAGTTCCAAGACAGGGATTGCCAACTGAGGTTGCTGACTGTCTTGCAACCCAGATCTGTCCCACATCTTAAATGAAGTCATGGAAGAAGAAGAAGAAGAAGAAGAAGAAGAAGAAGAAGAAGAAGAAGAAGAAGAAGAAGAAGAAGAAGAAGTATACCCCGCCCATCTGGCTCGGTTTCCCCAGCCACTCTGGGCAGCTCACAACAGAACACTAAAAACAAAATAAAACTTCAAACATTTAAACACTTCTCTAAACAGGGCTGCCTTCAGATGTCTTCTAAAAGTCTGGTGGTTGTTTATTTCCTTGACATCTGATGGGAGAGTGTGCCACAGGGCGGGCGCCACTACTGAGAAGGCCCTCTGCCTGGTTCCCTGTAACCTCACTTCTCGCAGTGAGGGAACCACCAGAAGGCCCTCAGAGCTGGACCTCAGTGTCCAGGCTGAACAATGGGGGTGGAGATGCTCCTTCAGGTATACTGGGCCAAGGCCATTTAGGGCTTTAAAGGTCAGCACCAATACTTTGAATTGTGCTTGGAAACGTACATAGTGCCTAATTTTTATATTCTATTTGTCTCTCCCACTTCTTATTTTGTGTAACATCTTGCCTGCTGAAGTGTTCTGAAGAACCCAAAACCTTGCCACAATTTTCTGTGCTGCTTGACTGTGAATTTCAGATTTTCTTTCTTTTCAGTGAGGTCAAAGCTATTATTTACCGTATGCTTCTGGTATATGTGATACAGCCATATTTTGTGCAGTTCTTCTGCCCTCTTCTAGCTTCCAGACATGAAAACCATATTAATTAATAATGTTCACAAAGATTTTTTTTTCCCTCCTGCGCTAACTCTAGCCAACATTTAGATACAGCTACAAATGCCCCAGTGTTTAGCCCTCCTTGGGTTTCATTTTTATCAGTGCCGATTTCAGCCATGTGATGTGCAGAAATCTGTGGCACAATGGAGGCGAGATAAGGGATGGCTTTTCAAAGCAAAATATAAAGAATTGCATATGCCTTTTATAATGTTAATGTGATATGTGCATAAGATTCCCGGAGCTCTGCTACAGTGCTTCTCTCTGTCTGGAATGGTGAATTCCACAGAAGAGCTCCCAAACACATTTTCTTTGTAATGTAGATAAGGAAGACAATGGGGCAGGGACTGCCTGTTGGATGTAGCACAAACAAGCATGAGATGAAAACATCAGAGCACATTTCTCTTTGCACATCAGATAAGATGACTGCAAGAAGAGCCAAATGCCTTAAAAACCTATATGAGGTGTATCGAACCACTGCTGCCTTGACATCAACAGCAGGCCCTTGTCCCATCAAGAAGAACCTAGCCCATCAGAGGCTCAAAACATCTGTTGTCTGTGAATAAAAAAAAGAGGGGAGGTTGCCAAGTACTTGGCAGGCCACAATACATGCCTTGTACGAGCCATTTGGCTCATGAGTCACTAGTTGTGCAGGCCTGATATGCAAATATTATAATCTACAGTCAAGATGATGCAACACTGTTTTGATGTTGTCAGAATCCATTCTCTTTTGTGACGAGGCAGGCCAAAGGGTGCTGTAGATGCATGGCTACGGATACCACGCTGCCTGTGTGGTTCTGAAGCAGACATGGGAACAAAACACCCACATAAGAGATTGTGACAATTGTCAATTTGGGCGATGCTGTAATCATACCAGCCTCCTGGGGGATCTTTCCTAGTCTCTCTCTTGAAACATATGATCAGCACTTACAACAGTTGGTACTGTGGGTCACGTTCTGCTGTACGCAGAGCTCTTCAACTCAGGACCAAGTTCACACCCTCAAACATTCCTCGGATGAAAATTGGGACATTTCTCACTCCTCCCACAACTGATCCTCCTCGACACCCCCCCCAAAAAAATTTTTTTTGTCATCCTGCAAAGCATTTTTTAAGAATATCAAGACTCCTTGCACTCTGCTCTGCTCCACTCCCATTTTGTTCCTGCTCAGGGTGGCCCTGCCCTCTACCTGCCCCTCAGAGCCAATGCATCACACAGAACTGGCCTCGGTGGGCACAATCTCTCCTCTTCCTCTTCTTCACCTGCTCTCCAGCAGCAGCTAGCAGCTGCCCAAGGGAGGATGCCAGCAGCAGTGGCCATGGAGAAGCCATGGAGAAGCCACAGGATGCTCCCTCACAGCCGACACCACCAGCAATGCCATTGTTCAGGATAAGTGCCAGCCTATTTTCCTCCCTGAGCTCAGTGGAGCTGGCACAGGCAGGGGAAATAATGACATTTTGGGATCAAATGTAAGCATGGACCAATGGTACCAAATAGCCTTATTAGAAAACCTAACCAATAAACTGAAACTGACATGGGGACAAATGGAAGAAGACGCCTTCACCCTGGTATGGCTCCCCTTTATCACATACACAGCCCAACAAGACAACGACAAGAATCCACCAACAGCATATGAATCAATATGGCTAACCTGATCCAAAACACCCACCCACCCCACTCACACATGAAAACAAAGTTCACCACAGCTAATCACAAACAAGCAACCACACCCTAGGCCAGCCCCAACCTCAACGTCTCTCACCACAAAAGGAACACAAGCGAATAGTAAAGAGAACCAGCACAAGCGACGCTGAAACAAAACCCCACACATAAAGTAAAATAGAAACATCGCCACCCGACTCCACCCCCACTCACCATGGCCCCCTCCACCTCTTCCCCCTTTTCTTCCTAATGTAACACTAATGTCTCAACAAATGAAACTGATCTGTAGAAAATGTAACTTGAAAAAAGAGACATTGCACATACTTTTGTAAACCAAGAAATCTTTAATAAAAAATATGTTTAAAAAAAAATAAAGTAGTACCTCCAGTTATGGACGGGATCTGTTCCAGAGGCCCAGCCATATCCTGAAAACTTCGTAACCGGAGGTGCCCTTCTGTGCACGCATGCAGCAGGGTTTGCCACAGCTGTAACCTGAAGTTTCCGTAACCTGGAGGTTACGCAACACGAGGTACCACTGTAAAACAGAAGCCAGGGTGGCTTTCATAATTCTGGGACTGTCCGTAGAAAATCAGAGTGCTTGGAGGGTATGCAACTGGCATTGATTTTGACAATATTCATGGCATCAAAAAGTAATCTTGGAATGATGGACAGAGAAGGCATTATTAACTCCTTGCATAAAACTCCACTTCTAAAAGAAAGATTCCGCATGTGAAGGTGTGTGAAGAGAGTTATCTTTCATTTCTTTGCATCATTTGTATAAAGTACATTCCAAGACCTCTTGAAAACAGTAAAGCACACTGTACAGCAAGGTTGTGCAGAAAGGATTTTATTTTCCCAATCCTCAATTTCTAAAGGTACGAATGGCAAAACATCAGAATGAATAAAGTGGGGAATATTCTAATTTAATGGGATTGTAAACATCAGTCGGTACAGAATTTATTTCAAACAGAAAGAGCTGAGAGAAACTATCTATCAAAGGCGGGGGGGATGCAGGGCTTCAATGAATAAATGGGAAAATGAGAAACATCTACTCCTATTGGAACAGATGGTGTTTGTATATGTTATCATATCTCATCCTTCAGCGGAAGGAAAGTACATGGAAGAACTGATTAGGTATTGAAACTGCTGGGGTTATAATGCATATACTTAGGTTTTCTGTGCCAAAGCTTCCCCCTAACAATTTAGAAGATCAATAAAAGCATAGAAACTCCATGCCTCTGAAGTCATTACCACATGGCCACAGATCTTCATCAGGCCCTTACAACACTATGAAGCATTTACCTTCTTTGTTTCATTTTTTATCCAAAAGTAAACTTCTGGCCTGAAACAATGAACAACTTTGAAAGGTGTGCTTGTGACTTGTGGTTGTGAGTGGTATGGAAGTGGTGGTGATTTTGCGAGTTGCAGTGGGACTTTTCTATGGAAAAGACATATAAAGGGCATTTTAACTGTATTGTATGGGTATGACTAAAGAATGAAAAACATGTTCAGACTGCAGAAGAAAGCTAAATCAAGGGAGCACCGTGAGAGACGTATAGAGTGTCTAAAGTAATGAGATTTTCATTCCCAAGAATTGCAAGTGTCATTTATTAAAATAGAAAAGAACAATTTGCCGTGGACATGCAACCTGTTCACATCAGTGCCTCTGCACAAAGAAACTATCTTTTAGCACTGGGAAGTTAGAAGATTTGAAACTGGGGTCCACACGGGAACACTCTTTGCCACATTGACTGCCTTATAAAAGGGGTTTATTTCCCAGCAGAATGCATCACTTCCACTATATAACAAATTCAGCTGGAGAGTGCAACAGTACTGTAGGCAAAATGGGAACAAACAAAGATGTCTGAGGGATCCCCAATGTTTTCAGAAGTACACAAAATTCTTTAGGAAGGAAAGCTAAGGGAGCAAAAAAAGAAAAGAAAAGAAACCCACCCAAAATATATAACCCAATGAGAAGTGAGAATGCTAAGAACATAAGTACACTTCAGAGAAACATGGGAAGTCGTGTTATATTGAGTTAGACCATTGGTTCATCAAATTCAAGTATTGTCCACACTGATGGGCAGTTGCCCTTGCGCATTTCAGACGGGATATTCCCAGGCCAGCCTGGAGATGTGTGGGGTTAAACTATACAATGTTTAGAAGTAAGTTTTTTAATGTTTGATGTTTTATTATGTTTTTATATCTGTTGGAAGTGGCCCAGAGTAGCTGGGGCAACCCAGTCAGATTGGCAGGGTATTATTATTATTATTATTATTATTATTATTATTATTATTATTACCACTGAGCTATGGCCCTTCCCACAAACCTCTGAGCAACCATTTCCATCGAGCTTCATTTAAACCTTCCCCTGTTCTGTCATTTTCAAAGTACACATCCAATCCTGACCATCTGTTGTTTCATCCACTAGCCGGACAAGTGTGGGGTTATGCAAACTGATAGCCGTTGGCTATCAACAACCGTCAATAATTAAGAACCTTTCTGTCTAGACTCAAGTGGGCTACTTTGCACAGTTGGCAAGAAGTGTGTTTACATCTGTCTGTCACTTAACCGAAGAAAGCGATTTGGCACCTTTGACTGTGATGATTGCAAGCTACATTTCCCTTGTGTATGTAAGTAAGTTTCGCAACTGGCCTGCTGCTTGCTAGCAAAATGTCAGATATAGAGGTTCGCTGGATGTTTTATCCCATTTATTGTCAGTAAGTATTGTTGTTGGTGAGGTGATCCTAAGACACGTGCTTGCTTTGCCCTAAGCAAATGAGGCAAGGGATAATAGGACCTATTGACTTTGAGCAATATGGGAAAGATAGTATCTAGCAATGGCTAGGAAATCTACTTACTTTTTGAGATTTTTTAGAAATTAAAATGCAAAATCAGGCACAGAAAAAACAGATATGATATAATAGAAATTATAACAAGCCTATAAAAATAAAAACACCATTGACACAGCTATCCCTTATTTTCGAGGGAGGATGAGTTGTATTTTCAATGAACCTTGGTTTGCGAAGCTCTGCATGTGTTCCTATTTTATTGTATCATCCACAGCCTTTTATAGGCCGGGGTGTGGTGTATGGGTCGTTTGTGTTCTGCATTGTTAACAATAATAAAATGATCCCAAACAGAAATAATTTTTTCCCTCACTTTATTTACCTCTACAGGTTCTCAGTTTATACTGTATATCGTGTTTTTTTTCTAATAGTTCAACCCAGTGCTTTTTTTTCTTAAAAAAAAAAACATTTTAGGGGTACTCTCATTTTGACTCAAGAAAATCACCATTTTATAGTTCAAATTGGGAAAAATAAATACAGTAAATGGACAAAAGTAAAAAGAACATTACACAGCTGAAAGCTCACAGTAACTTACATATTGGCATGAGGTTGTGTGCAGTAACATCTTCCTTCCTACTTCCAACTCCTACTTCACACATTAAATGCTCGCTCTGAGACTCAGGAAACACCATGACAGGAAATGAAGCCACTATCAGAGGTAGTAACGGAACTGACGATTCACCGTGCTAGAGAAGAAACTAAAAAATATATATTAAAAATTAGTTTCTTCTCCCGTTAGATTCACAAAATGTTTAGGGGTATGCATACCAGAAAAAAGCACTGGTTCAACCCTGACCTCATGTTGAATGGAAAAGTCTGAAGGAGGGTACTAAAAGCAGAGCCACAGCAGACATTTAAAACACAGTCAACACACATTTAAAGCAGATGACTTCCCTCAAAGAATTCTGGGAACTGTGGTTTCTCCCTCACAGAGCTACAATTCTCAGCACCCTAGGCTGTCTCCAGTTCCCAGAATTACTCTGGGGAACGTGCAGGGAATGTGGTTTGAATGTATGCTGTGGATCTGCCCTCATAGCACATTCAGCTGAACCTGCTTAGAAGGCTCCCTGCAACTAAGAACTCTGAAAACACAATGTTCACCCCAAATCACTTACAAACCCCCTTCAGATCTTTCTACTCATCTGAAGGTCAGGCATGGAGTGAACTGGGAATCGGGATCAGGGCTGCGGTATGCAACTAGATTTCAAACTTAAACAACCAAATATGGTATAAATCTACTGTTTCAGTTAGTGATGCTTTTTTTTCCATTTTCAAACATAGGGTGTTTGATGGATGTAATTGTTCACAGCAGTATTTTCCAAAGCATGATTCATTCAGAAGAGTCAAGGAGCTGTCTTCTGATACATGACTCTGCTTAAATTTGTCACTCAGGTCACTCCTCTGACTCCCACTGCCTTCTGAAGTGAAGCTGTGGTGAATGGAAGAAGGTGCTGCCCTGTATTTATATCATTTGTTCATTTTGATGATTTATATGCCACCTTTTGCAAAAGCCAAAGAACAGTTTACAACAAAATCAAAGAATCACAAAAAGAAACCATGCAATCAATACCTTTCTCTTTCATGTCACTGTTGAGCTTTTCTCTGGTGTAATGTTCATGGCTGCCCTCTTACAAAAATATTTCAACCAATTCATTTCTAAAATTTCTTCAAATTCATTGCAGTTTTTCTCCTGCGCTCTCTTTAATGCTTGTATTTCATTGAATTTCATGTGTGTGTGTGTGTGTGTGAAATATCATTTGTCATTGTTTCATAAAGGTAAAGGTAAATTCCTTTTTATATTCAGGTCTTGTTCTCTCACCTCCTCGCTTTTGCTTCTTTATCAGTCTGTTATGTTCTGAAAATCCATTTGGTGTGGTCCAGAACCAATCTTGTCCTGGCCTTTAGAAAGCAAGTCTTTCACTGTGTCTTTAGAGCGACTTAATATGAGCTGGGGTAGCACAGCCAAATGCAGCGCTTGAGAATGTCATCTCGCTTCTATATCTAACTTGCCCCTTCCAAGAGATATGTTTTTTGCCAACTTTCTTGAATCTTTGCTAATACTGAACTCTTGCCAACAGGGAAAACAAAAGAACAGTTTGTCCCCATTTTTCAAGCAGACAGCTTCCGGGTCATGTGGCCAGCATGACAAAGCCGCTTCTGGTGAACCAGAGCAGCACACGGAAACACCATTTACCTTCCCGCCGGAGCAGTACCTATTTATCTACTTGCACTTTGACGTGCTTTCAAACTGCTAGGTGGGCAGGAGCTGGGACCGAACAACGGGAGCTCACCCCGTCACAGGGATTCGAACTGCCGACCTTCTGATCGGCAAGCCCTAGACTCTGTGGTTTAACCCACAGCGCCACCTGGGTCCAACGCATTGTTTCATATGGGTTTGTTTATGCTTCCAATACTACTCTATTCCTTTTCTTCCTCCTATGGCAATAACAACCTCCTTTTAAAAAGCTGTGCATTGCAGATAAAGACACTGTATAATATTATTTATGTGAAGCATTGTTAATCTAATATAAACAGTTCAGGCACCTTCCTAGTTGGACTGTCAACATTGTTTTCCTCTTCTGCTTTAACCCTATTAATATCAAACAACACATTTAGCAGGCAAGCCACAAATCATCTCCTCTAAAGTATTCTCACAGATATGCTGAAGTGTAGGGAAACCAACTTGTGTTTTCAATTACACATTCTAAGTACACTCTATAAACAGCTCTGCTTTTCATAGTTGTTGTTGCAATTTATTGGCCAAGAAATGGGCCTTATGTTCTCACAGGTATTGTCCCTGATGGTCAGCAATGGGAAACATCATACATGTGTGGCTCAAAATTGGACTCCCCCCGCAAAAAAAATATATAATCTGAAGATGAGGTACCTCCAGAGCTGCTTCCAGAAAGTAGTTATGGGCAGCTACTGTCTGAAACCACTGTCTTGTGGTGTTCTGGGGGGTTCTTTCTTGTCCTCCTTTAGCATCCACCTGAAGCCTCCTGGGAGTTTTCACTGGAAGATTTGGAGTGAAGTGCCATCAATATGCAGATGACACCCAGCTCCATCTCTCTGTTCCATCTGCATTGGGAAAGGTGGTTGATGTGTTAGACCAGTGCTTGGAGGTAGTGATGGGTTGGATAAACAAGTCCGGATTTTGGGTGTGCTCCTGAATTCAGCACTGTCACTGTAAGCTCAGGTGCAACATACTCTTTGTGGGGCTGCCCTTGAAGACAATTTGGAAACTTCAATTGGTCCAAAATGCAGTAGCTGGATTACTTAGGGTGAAGGGTGGGTTAATAATTTCATCATCGTCTTTTTTTAAAATAACAATAATATTTATTGAGTTTACAATTTTACCATGATCGCAATCCATTAATTATTCATATTACCAACAACATTGCTCAAACTGAGCTTCGACTTCCTCCCTTCCTACTCTCTGGCTTTCCTAGAAATTCACTTAGGTCTTAGCATTTCCATAGCCACTTCTTTACCTTTTTTCTATCTTAATAAATTTTACTTTGTTAATTGCAAATCAGTTCCCAATATTAACAATACAAAATATTTTAACTCAAACCTACAAATGTTTTTAAATGTTTACAATGCCCTTTCATATATTGTATAAATTTACTCCAGTCCTTATCAAACAGTTCATCACATTGGTTTCAGATCTTCCCCATCAGCTTAACCAGTTCTGCGTATTCCATCATTTTGATCTGCGATTCTTCCACCGTTGGTAATTCCTGCTGCTTCCATTTCTGTGCCAAAAGTATCCTCGCTGCTGTCGTGGCATACACAAACAAATTTTATATCTTTTTTAAAAAATTTCTTCTCCAATTATACCCAACAAAAATGCCTCTGGTTTTTTTAATCAAATAATTTCATCATCATCATCAGCTTTGCATAAGAAGGAAAGTTCCCATTTGCACCATAGAAGTCACTCAACCAGTGTAAACAGCAGATGAAGAGGACCTGATCCATAGCAAGAACAGAAAGTTAGTGGCTCCTTGCCCCAATTGCATTGTTGGAAGGTGGGGAAATGGCTTCCCCCATTGGCCAATAGTAAAATCATTTAGATCAGGTTTCCTGATCAGTTCAGAAGTGTGATGCTAGGCCCGCAATCAGTAGCTTTTCTGGAGAGGAAAAAAACAGTAGTTAAGCTGGTCAAAAATGTATCTGGATCCCCCATGCCACCCCCAAAAAAATCTATTATAGTTTATAATGTGAAAATTCAAACAGTGGCAGCTTATTATAAAGAATGTCTTCCAATAATTTTCTGTTTGCTCTGAAGCATCTGGTTGCAAGAGAAGTGACTTCTCCCAAAATGAAAATGAGAACTGCTAACCAACAAAATTCTAACAAGAAGAAATCGTAAAAGAGCTGGGACTTGTAAATTAAAATTGATCAGTTTCTGCAATACAAACAATGAAATGGAACACTGTGCTTGTTTAATGCATTGTTGTCACGAATATAGAAGAAAAGAAGCTCTTTAACAAATTATAGTTCTTCTATCAATCTCTATCTAGATAAAAGCATTAACACATCTATCAAAATGATATCTGTACACACTAGAGAGAGTTTAATTTTCCAGTTTGCTTACTGATTTTGCCTGCATTATTACTATATGCTACATCACCAAAGAAAAATCAAGTCCGGTTCAGCTGCCAGATTACGAATGCCTGGTTACTTCTGTTCATTCTCCAATACAGATATGTGTACTTGTTACCAGACTTGCCTATGTTCACATTTATATATGTAAATAAACTTGAAGATCACATGTGCACCCACAGAAGTGCAGCTTCAGGGGATCTGTAACCTGAAGATGGCTAGATGCCACAGGGATAATTTAATATGTTAATGCCATTTTCTCAAATACCAACATGCTCTTGTTTGCATGGGGAATTAGAAAGAGCCAATTCATTTCAAGATAAATGTAGACAAAATTGTATCTATATAGACCAAATGGCACACAACGAGTTACTTAGCTTTGTGGTTTGAGGTGCCAATTACAATGGTACCAGAATGATAAACGGGCTAATAGTTGCATAATAATACGCAGGCTACCCCAACCCACATTGCCACATTGTTTATTTCCATGACAGAGATAGAAATAGATGAAGGATAATTTGTCATAAGGAAATGGGAGAGCACCGTGTATTTGATAGGCCTAAAATCAGTCTAGATGAATCAGGTGCTAATGGCAAAGGATTTGGGCATTACAAGGATTTAAAAACCCTTCAAGATTTAAGAAGTGGGAGTAGAAGTCAGAGAAAGAGATAAAACACCAACAGCCACCTATCCTGAGGAAGGGGAAGAAGGACATGGTTTTCTGAATTACACTGTGACCTGTGAATGAAGGGTCTGAGCTGTACACTGGAGCTTTAGAGAACATTATGCACAGCTTCTGTGGTGGCCAGTCATCTTTGAGCAAAAGAACCAGGTTGAAAGCTGGCTCTCTTTCACCAAGCAACTAGATCCAGTTCATGAAAAGATGGTGTGGCCAAAAGTAGACCATCCTTCACAGGTTTCCCTTATGCTAAGTCTATCCTGGCTACCTTGGAATCCTCCTAACACAATTCTCCTTCAAGGAAAACACTGAGCTGTTCTATTAAGAGTTCCTGACTAACCTGAGAGAAAACAACAAACACAGTAGAGAAGAAAGAAGATAGGGGAAAGAGGCATAGAGGAGGAATCTTGGCTAAGGCTAAAATATCTCTTCTTGCAGTCATTCATGAGGGTAAGACAGTTTACAGAAGAAAGGGGTGGAAGAGTCTCATATGAACAATTTTGAGAGGGTTTTACATGGGCATAGGTTACTAATAGAAAGAGCCATTTCATTATTGGTTTTTATTTAGCAGGATTTGTATAGTGCTTAATTGCAGAAAAAGAAAACCCATTGTGAGGCTTATGTGAACATTCCATTTCAGTATAGACCAAGAAGGGGACATTAAATGACAAAAAATATAGGCACCAAGTTGTCCACATGTATTACAATATGGGTATCCCCATATTGCAGAGTTGCAGGTTGGTTATGCAGTGTTCTTGGGCCAGTCAGAACACACACTCAGGTGATCGAGTTACCCCACATGTTGGTATTTTCTCAGGGAATACAAAATCATACTCAATCCAAGTAGAAAGGTGTGGTTTGGAAGGGATGATGGTAGCATAGATATAGATCAAGCAAACATCCCAGGAATTAGACATAGGCATGTTCATAAAGTGTGTGCTACTTAGGAAAGTTATTCATTTTCAGAGAGGGTTTGCTTCCTCTGTTACCACACTCAAAGCACAGGGCAGAGCCAAAATGGTCACATAGGTCGGGGTCATGCCAAGTTGCAGCTGAAATGAACTTCTCATTAACAGTAAGTGCTACAGTTTTCCACGTTTCATTTCTGTGCATCATATTGGATGGGTTAAAATGGTCATTTGCTCTTAAATCTGATGTAGCCTAATCTGGTATGCCTAGCCTCTTTATATTAAGTGTGCAAGATGTAGCAACACCACCTTGACTCCACATTTGCACAGCTAAGTGTCATAAACTTGGTCAACACCCTTCATTGATCCCTGACATATGATATTAGCAGTGCTTTTTTTCCAGAAAAGTAAGTGCCGGTATTCACCATGAAGTTGCTACAGTAGGTGCCGCACTGATGCTGGTGCTGCGTACTCTTGAATGCCCCCCTGAAAAAAAGCACTGGATATTAGAGGAGTCAGATTTCTGAAAACAGAGGATGGGGTGTCACCTTTGACTTTCACAAGAAGTCACTATGCAGCTAATTATAGCTTCCTCCACAATATACAGGAGGAACACGCTTGTTGCCATCCCAATGCCCTATGGAAATGAGCTATATAGTAAGTTTGATTACATGTTGTCTGGATAAATGCTTCTGTTTGCTTGTCAAGAAGAGGCAGCATACCTTGCCTTCACTTGTGGATCAGGCCAACAACCTTAGTCATTGTTAAGTATCCTCCATAAGAATCATGGTACATCATATTCACTCAGCAGTGTCTGAAGTGCTGCTACTGCATCAAATGCCATAGAAAATTTAACAACTGAGCTTGTAGTGGTTTTTTCCCCATCTACCCAAAGTCACAGATAAGAAATCTGAGGATGTTTTGGACTCTTTTACTCAGTCCCCAGCTGTGCTTTGTAAGTGCCTACTTTTGAAAATAGCCACTTATGCACAGCACGACAGCTGGCCAACAAGGGATTTAATAATCCAAATTGGTCTAACGTTTGTTGAGGCTGTATGCTTTGAATATTTGAAACAATGACTCTTTCCACATTAGACTTTTTATCTGCAGATTGGGGGATGTTAAAAACATATCCAATGAATAGCCGAGCACTTAATGAATGACCAATTTCCCTTCAATCAGAAGGAAACAAAACAGGATTTCTGAACAAACCTTTATGCATCTCTTGCTAGGCAGTGTTTTATTCTGCATTATCACAAGGTCAGCTAGAATTCTGCCAACTTCAGATATTTGTGTCTATTGTCCTCTAGAAACTGGCATTATGTGGAGCATAAAGTGTTGGGAGCACTTTGCATACAACATTCATTCATTCGTACACATTCCACTTTTCACCCATTATGGATTTCAAGGTGCTGAATATAGAATACTCAGCTTCCCACCAGGCACTGACCAAATCTAGATCATCTTAGGCAGTTAGATCATGTCTTCAGAGCATGCCCATGTGCCTCTGGGGCTGTTAGACTCCAACTCCCATCATCCCCAGTCAGCTTGGCCCATGGTCAGAAATGATGGGAACTGTAGTCCAAGAACATCTTCAGGCCACATCTCTGCCCTGGGATCTTGCTCAGAAATCTTTACATCAACTTTGCAAACTTAGACAGTATTACTATGGCTGAAATCCACATTATGTTTGGAATAAGGCTACATATCTGTAGCAAACTACGAGTTTGCAAAATTCACCATATTTGAGTTTCTAAATTCAAGCTGAGTTCACATTTTCTGAACTCATAAATTCCTTTTATGAAGCTTTCCAAAGTGGGTATTAATTACATGTTCACTTCATCATCCATTATTGAGCCTCTTTTTTCAAACATGGCTGTGGTTTATAACTGGTTGATTGATTGACTAGTGAGCATAGTAGATGAGAATTGCTGAGTCTTTAATATGCTGATGCATTGCTGCTTATGTATGAAGCCCCATACATTTCTCAGGCCATATGTAGGCACAGACATGTTTTTTAAAAAGAATTTAGGCCAGTGACAACTGGAAATGGGGCACAGTGGGTGACTTACATTCAAGTAACATTCAAGAATGCAGACAATATGTTTTTAGTGGGGATAAGTACGAAGTTCAGGCATGGAGAACCTGTAACCTTCTGGATGTTGTTAGACTATCTCCCATGACCCCTGACATTAACCAAGCTAGTTGGGGCTGATGGGACTTGAAGTCCAGTAATATTTTTAGAGGGTCATAGGTTTCCCATCCCTACACATGACTCTAGCAGGGTAAGTTCTCCTTGAGGTCTAGTGCACCAAAACTCCGGAGCTTAATTTATGCCAAAAATTAAAATAGCAAATAATAAATTTTAAGTATTAAATGAAACCCAAAGGGGTCCTTGAATCTTATTCCAGTCTTCTCTGAAGCATTTATTTATTTATTCCCAATATAACGGAAGAAGAAATTATAGAGAAAATGGAAAAGCTGGGCCCGACGGACTTTATATTATAAAAAATTGATTTGTAGATGTTCACAAAGCAGGGAAGAAGCCCATTTCTGCTACAATCAGCAAAGCATTCCATCCACTCATCAAAATAACATGGCGCTTAAAATATCCTTAATATAATTGCTGGATGAAAAAATAGACAAAAGCCCTAGGTAAAAATAAATAGTTTCATAAAAAGGCACAGTATATAGTAATACTCAAAACTTTAAAATATCGAAAGCAGTCAACACCCTTATTATTTATAACAACTGAAACTATAAGGGAAAATGAAGCAAGTGGATCCAGTACTGAGTAATTGGTTGCAAAAGAAGTTGAAGAGTTCATAAATTAAATAAAACAAAGTTTGTACAAAGTTGGAAAAACAAACAGGAATAAAAGTGGTGAAGAAAGTGAAATATCAATGTGACAGCAAGAAATGTGATTTATATAAGGATAATTATCTTTACACTTCTAAAATGTGATCTTTATATTTAAATGCTTTTCCTTTTTCAAACTATACCAATTGGAAACTCAAACAATATCTTCTGAAAAAGCCCAGAATTGAATAAAAAAGAAAGAGGAGGCTTGGTAGTTGCCTTAGTCAACTTGCTTTTTGATATCAGTGGCAAAGCACACAAAGGTTCATTAGATGACAAAATAAAGAATGGTTTGAGAGAAAAACTTTGCATAGCTTTCTCTTTTTATTTAGGTATTAATAGGTGACAAGAAAGAATTGAATATAAGACTAGAGTCATTTGGCTGCTGGTATTTTCCAAAAAGACAAGAAAGAAAGAGGATTTGGACATGGGAAAATATATTCAAGAATTTTTATTAGAGTGGAACCATTGCTCACATATTGAATTTGAAAAGTGGTACATAGATCAGACCAGTTGAAAGAAAATATATACATTGTTCCCAGGGCCAGATTTAGATGAAGAGAGGAATTAAAAAAGATCCCTAGGCTATGGTAGGAGAGGATGTAGAAAAAGAGGATGTGACTCCACTTGTGAGGCCCCTAGATGAATGGAGACAAAAAATGGTGAGCCCAAAATTGACCCCCACCCTCACAACTAGAAGAAAATGGAAGAGTGTTATAAACAAAATTGAGTGAAGCCAAGGATGATGACAGGTATTTAAAATTCTGCAATTCACAGTTTCTCCTCTAAAGGCTGCAGCAGGATTGACTGCTGGGATTGACAAGGCACCTGACCCTCACCTGAATCTCATAACTGTCCTGACAGTTGATTTGGTCTGCAGCCACAGTGTGGAAATAAAGGATGAGATTGCCCAGTATATAGTAATGAAAGCCAGATACCAGGAGTAATTGGTTGCACTAGTTTGTACTAATGTTGCTATTCAAATTATCTTTATATTTAAATGGCCCCAGTGTTTTTGTTTGCTTTTTGACAGTGGCTTCATTAGATGACCCCTTCTCAATTAAGTATTTGGCTGCTGGGTTTGGATGGGAAAATATATTCAATTTTAATCAGACCACATTGTTCCCAGAATTTAAAAGAGAGGCCCTTCTCACTTGTGAGGCCCCTCCCCAACTCACAACTAGAAGAAAATGGAAGAGTGTTATAAACTTATTTGTTAATTCGAGCAAGTAAACTACTGCTCATAACTCACTTCAGCCACAGTTAAATAAAGGATGAGATTGCAAACAGGCACTCTATTTCTACCTGTTTTTGTTACAACCCCTTCTCAATTAAGTAATCAATTTTAATCTTTTAAATTCTCAAAACTTTCTTATTTGAGCAAACCTGCTCCTCTTCCTTTCACAGAGCAAACCTATTTTGTTGCCATTTGCAACTGTAGCTGCCTCTGATTAGTTATCATTTAACTCTTTGGGGAAATAATTAGCATCACACGTCATGTGCATGGAAGTTGCCAAACCAATTAACCAACTAGAAGGATTACTGTTAATAGCACCAGTTTTCCTATAACTTGATATTGCTGGATAGTTTTGATGAACTGCAAAAGCATTTTTAGTTTGCTTTCTGTTGCCACCCTGGAACTTTTCTTTATTAGTGCCACTTTGTTTTGTACGATTCCTTGCAAATGAAGGAAAACAACTTTTCTGCTTGTATATGTTGATAATATAATTTTGGTTACTGAGAACAAACAAGATTGTACAAAAACAAGATTGGGCGCAGGCCTGGCCAGGACATAGGCATCCTGACTGTGACAAAGGTGACCTGTGTGCTTGCTTGCTTGCTTGCTTGCTTGCTTGATTAACAGCTGTTGGGAACTTCAAGGTCCTGCTCTCCCTTCTTATGGTCTTTGTACTGGACCTGGAGACTCCAATAGAGAGCATTCCATGTCAAGAAGGAGGGCAAGTGGGCACCCTATCAAATGACAGGGCAGGAGCTACACGGAGCAGGGCCTTTTCACTGGTGGTGCCCATTGTATGCCTTGCTCTTCCCAGACCTGCTTTCTTTTGGCCTGTATTTTGGAGCTTTATAATTTAGGAAGACTTTGGAAGAACTGGTTGACAAGTCTTATCAGTCGCTGACGTATGAGCAGATTTTATTTGCTGCTATTCTGGGCTTCTGGTGCACCAGGGTTTACACCAGCATAATAGAGTTGGCCAGGATGCCAGAAGGGATACAATTTATGAGCTTTCTCCATTATCTGCACAGCAGGGGGTGTTCAGTCAACAGTGCAAAGGCTGAGCTGAAGCGTTCCCTGCTGGTTACCTGCTTTCAGCAATAGGGGTCGCTGTTTGGTAGTACCCAATTGGTTAGCTGTCAGATTCTAGAGCTCCCTATTGGTGGCTCTTAGGTAATTCACAAAATACAGAGTCCATTCATAAAACACAGTGTTCATTCATAAAGCAGTAACATAAATCTCCATTGCTACATATTGGGTGTATATTTCAGCGGTTGAACATACAGGTTTATGGCCATGCTGTAGTGTAGTGCTTATGCGACTGTGAATAAAAGGTGGCTGGGCTCATTGTCTTGGGGTTTGGGGGGAGGTGACAAAACTGATTTCCAATAAGTGCCCCCCTTTATTTCCATAACAAGTCCTTGAGTCTGTACTCTGAATAGTGACACCAGGGACCTAGAAGGTGCAGGGCTTGTCAGTCCAACCCCTGCACAGTCTCATCAGGGCTGACCTTAAGGCAATTGGAGCAATTTGGCCAAATTGGGCCCATGTGCCACTCCTAAGGCCCCCCCCCGCACCAGGGCAATCTAGATGGATTTTATTTATATCTATAAGATTTTGCAGACTTTGACTGTGAACTGGGGCCCTACAAAAAAAAATCAAGTTGCACCCCACTGTTTCAAATTGGACCCCACTATCTAGCCCTGAGTCTCATAGTTGCTGGGCCTGAGTTGACCTGCCCTTGCAATGAAGTCTTGGGTTTGCAATTTTGTGAGAGGGGAGACTGCAGCACTGGGGAGAGGCCGGCTGGTGAGACCTCCTAGATTTAGAAGCCTGAATTACCCTGCCCTCACATGAAGTCTTGGATTCAGGTAGGTAGCTATGTTGGTCTGATGCAGTCGAGATATTGTATAATTTATTATTTGTACCCTGCCCATCTGGCTGGATTTCCCCAGCCACTCTGGGCGGCTTCCAACAAAAATCAAATACATTAAAATATCACACATTAAAAGCTTCCCTAAACAGGGCTGCCTTCAGATGTCCTCTAAATGTCTGGTAGTTGTCTATCTCTTTGACATCTGAAGGGAGGGAGTTCCACAGGGCGGGCGCCACTACCGAGAAGGCCCTCTGCCTGGTTCCCTGTAGCTTTGCTTCTCGCAGTGAGGGAACCGCCAGAAGGCCCTCGGTGCTGGATCTCAGTGTCCGGGCTGAATGATGGGGGTGGAGACGCTCCTTCAGGTATATATAGTCCAGTAGCACCTTAGAGACCAACTAAGTTTGTTTTTGGTATAAGCTTTCGTGCGCATGCACACTTCTTCAGAAGTCTTGGGTTGCAATTTTGAGAGAGGGGAGGTTGCCTGCTGGGGAGTGGATGGGCTGGCAAGGCCCCCTAGATTTAGAGGCCCTAGGCTTCAGCCTACTTAGCCTATACATAAATCTGGCACTGGTTGTTTCCTTGACTTACTGAGTCCAGTGTGTGCTTTAGCAGGCACAAAGAAGGCATCCATGTAACGGTGCTACATTCAATTCAACAGAGGGACATATTTCTGCCTGTGAAGGAATGGATGTGCAGAGCTGTCACTTCTATGAAAGTGATTTGAACAGCCCTTGTGAGATAGTGTGATTTGGAGCTCTCTGCCTGTATCATATTGCTGAATTGTGTAGTGGGGGTACATTCCACCCACCCCACAGTAATGTTGTACACATAAACAAAAGTATTTAGAAACATAGCATACATTGGAAAGCAAAACGGTGATAAATAACTGAGACCTCCTATAAGTGCTGGATAGACAAGTTGTCTAATACTAATAAGAAGAACACAACATCGGCGATATCTGGAGTGACTGCAGTCACCAATAGAAGAAGCTCGACCCCGGAACTCAATTCAAATATGGAAATGAAGGAGCTAATAATGGGACTGAAAAAGGACATTTCAGAACTGAAAACAGAACTTAAAAAAGAAATGAATGATAACGCTAAAACTATAGATCAAAAGTTGGATGGAATGGGGTCTAAGATCGATGAAAATGCTAAGATGGTGTCAGAGATTACGGGTAAAATGAATGAGTTGATGTTAAAGAACTCAGAGATTACAAAAACAGTGCAGGAATTGAAAGGTAAAACAATCAATCTGGAGGAAGGGGTGAGAAAGACCCAGAAAGAAAATAAGGAAAGAAAGGTAGAGGTAGATAAAGTGAAGAAAGATATTGAAGAGATGAAGGAGACCCATGAGGCGGTATTAGACGCGATCGCGATGATCGAAATGCACAGAAGAGAAAAAACCCTCAGGCTCAGAGCGATTCCAGAGGAACCAAATGAGCAGATAGAAGATAGAATAACTGTAGAACTAGCCAAGTGGCTAGGGATGGAAGAGTTAGAATTAGCTCAGAACATCGAAAAAGTGTACAGAATCAGATCAAGTTATGCGAAGAAAAACAATTGGCCAGGGGATTGCCTAATTACTTTTGTCACTATGGAAATTAGAGACAAGATATTACAGACTAGCAGCAAAAATAAGCTCAAAATTGCAGGCTCTGAGATTATTATCCATAAAATTGTACCAACAAGATTACTGAGGAAGCGCGATAAATATAAACCATTAGTTGAAGCATTACGAGATAAATCCATCGCGCACAGGTGGGAGTTTCCAGAAGGGATTTCTTTTTATTTTAAAGGGAAAAGAAGAAGATTTACATCATGGGCAGAGGCAGACAAGTTCAGAAGGACTTATAAGGAGGAGCTGGGAGGGAAAAAGCATCAGGGAAAGGGTGCGGAGAGTGCAGGTAAACAATCGGTAGAAGAAGAAACATAAAAACGTGGATCGGTGGTAAAAAAGGATATTGTGTTCCTTTTTTTCTGGAATTCAAACCTTTCCCCTTTTTTTTCGACTTTGTTTTAAACATTAAAATAAGAATTAAAGTATAAGCAGTGAATAAATAAAGTTGTCCAAGACCTCTTGGAAGGGGGGAAGGAAGGGGGGGGAAAAAAAAAGAGAGAGAGAGAGAGAGAATAAAAGATCGAGTATGGATCTGAAAACACTAACATGGAATGTCAATGGTTTAAACGAAAAGGTTAAGAGAAACAAGGTAGAACATATATTGTATAAACAGAAACTAGACTTAATTTGTCTTCAAGAAACTCATATTGCGCAACAACACATTAGACTATTGACAAAAAGAAGATTAGGACTGGAGTTTGTGTCATCTGATGAAAGTAAAAAAAGAGGGGTAGTACTTTATGCGAAGCCTAAATTAGACCCCAAATTGGTCTATAAAGATACAGCTGGTAGGATTGTAGTTATTAAAATAACAGCCCAAGGAGAGAATATACTGGTGGCAGGGATCTATGCACCAAATGAAAAAAAAAGCCAATTTTACCAACACTTAGAAGAGATCCTGATAGAATATATGGAAGAAAAGATTATCTTAATGGGGGACTTGAACGGGGTGGCCGTACCGGAATGGGATAGGACCCCAAGAGTATCTAAAAAGAAACAAATAAAGCTGCCAAGCACGTTTTTTGCTCTTGTAGAAACACTAAATTTAGAAGATGCATGGAGAACCCACCACCCGCTGAAAAAGGAATTTACATATTTTTCCTATCCAAATAACACAGCGGGTAGAATTGACGCTATTTGGGTATCTAAAGAGTTAACACCTAAAATATATAAAACAGATATCTATCCAAAAACAATATCTGACCACAGTGCAGTTATGATATGGTTAAAAGGAGAGAGGAAAAGAATAACAAGATGGAGGCTTAATGAAACCCTCCTTAGAGATGAAAAAATTGTTGATAAGGCTAAGGCAACGTTAAAAGAGTATTTTGAACTGAATCTGAAAGACGAAACGGATCCTAATATTGTGTGGGATGCCGGGAAGGCAGGTGATTAGGGGGTTCTTTATCCAGCAAAATGCCTACCAAAAGAAACAGAAGGAGAAAAAAGTCCAGGACCTAATTGAGGAGTTAAGGAAAAAAGAAAAGGAACTATACCACAAGCCAGATGATGAAGAAATAAAGAGAGATATCAAAATATTGCAATCGCAATATTCTATGGTGATCAGTGAAGAGTTAGAGTGGAAATTGAAATTTATGAGGCAGAAAAACTTTGAGCAGGCTAATAAGCCAGGAAAATTCCTGGCGTGGCAGCTAAAGAAAAGGGAAGGCGAAAGAATAATTAATAAGATAAAGTCAGGTGACCAAATCATAACAGACCCTAAGGAGATCCAAAGAAATTTTGTTGACTTTTACAAACAGCTGTACAGAGAAGGAGAGGAGAAGATAGAAGATATAAGAGAGTATCTTAATCAAGCCAGCATACCAACGATATCAGAAGAGCAAAGAGATCTACTAAATGGGCCGATTACAATTTGGGAAATTCAGAATGCAATTAAGAATTCAAAGAGTGGGAAATCGCCAGGTCCGGACGGCCTAACGGCTAGTTATTATAAAAAGCTAGAGGACATAGTGGCGATGCCTCTCAAAAATATTATGAATAAAATTCTGAAGGGAGGTGATATCCCCGAAACCTGGAAGGAAAGCTATATAACTTTAATTCCAAAGCAGGGAACGGATCTTATGAATGTAGCCAATTTCAGACCAATATCATTACTTAATAATGATTACAAGCTATTCGCCTATATATTGGCAGAAAGAACTAAAAAGGTGCTTCAAAAAATTATCCACACAGATCAGGCAGGATTTCTCCCTGGAAGGCAAATCCAAAACAATATGAGAATTATAATAAATCTATTAGAATATCTGGACACAAGAATAGATAAGCCGGCTGCATTTATGGCAGTCGATGCTGAAAAAGCATTCGATAATGTGTCATGGAAATTCATGAGCTCTATAGTGCAACAACTGGCAATGGGGGATAAATACTGCAATGGAATAAACGCCATATATAAGAAGCAAAAAGCTAAAATCATTATAAACGGAAATATTTCTCAAGAATGTGAAATTAACAAAGGGACAAGACAGGGGTGTCCGTTATCGCCGCTGATATTCATTTTGACCATGGAAATATTAAATAACCAATTAAGAAATGATGGTAATATAAAAGGCATCCGGCTAGGGGAAAATTGTTATAAATTGAAAGCCTTTGCGGATGATTTAATGATAATGACAGAAGACCCAAAGGAGAGTCTAGTAAAGGCTCTAGAAATTATCCAGGATTTTGGTAAAGTCTCGGGTCTAAGATTAAATTACAATAAAACCAAATTACT